>MUZC01004687.1:212547-345040 GCA_002072015.1 Radix auricularia | reverse complement strand
TAGCACATCAACCACTGAACTTTCAAGTTTTGCAATCTCGCCACAACATTTGCTGCCCATCCCAAAACAAGCAAAAAGAAAACGTGTTTCCAAACAAAGAGGAAAAACGGCTATTTTGACTTCTTGGACTTATAAAAAATCTTTAATGGAAGCCAAAGAAAAAAAGAATCAAAGGCAAAAGAAATCTGTCAAAACATCGAATGAAGATACAGCATGCCTCTATTGTGAGGAGCTTTACTCCAGCAGCACAGAGAGTTGGGTCTCATGTACTGAGTGCCAGAGATGGGCCCATTATTCTTGTGCAGGCATTGATGAAAGTAACAAAAAACCTGACTTTTTGTGTGAGCTATGTACCAGCAGTGATTAATCATCTTGTTTTTTGAAATCTTCCTTTGACCCCATTTTGCCCCACCCATAACCCCGTTTTGCCCCATGCTTGGGGTAAAATGGGGTTTTTATGTTACTTTTTTAAAATTTCAATAAATCAATAAATTTACATCCTTTTCACTTGCTGATTTTTTACAATGTTGTCTATGTTGTATTCTAATGTTTCAACATTTATTTGCAATCATTTTATTTAATTTGGTGAAGTTAATAGGGTTTCATTCTTAAGTACCCCATTTTACCCCAGTTTTCCCCTAATTGCAGATATAATTCTTTTTTAATTTTTATGTTTGATATATGTACACTGTCTTCATTGTAATTAACTTGCGGGGAATTTAGTTCAGTTTCATTGTAACAAATTTATGACATTTTTCTCAAATAAAGGGGGGGGGGGCGCAAACGCCCATTGACCCCCTGTATACGTCCATGAAAATAGTGTAGGCTATATAATCTATAGAACAACTGATAGAGGCAGACAAAAAGCTCAAACATGAACAGATGCAGGAACTTTGTTAGTAGCAATGAAATCTTTTTATTTTTTTTTATTTTTTTATTTTCGAAACATGTACTTTATGAAGTCAATGATGCCGAAAATTATTTATAAACGTATTCTGAAAAAAAATAATTAAAAAAAAAAAAATTGTAGAGGCTACTCACAGAGAAACTACTAGAATAGAGGATGCTTTGACAGATATGTTTTTCTTACATCAGCCAATCTGCTTGACTTTGAAAATTGGCCTTTAAATTAGAGCATTTAAAATATCTCAAATGACATTGTCAAGCAATGATTATTTCACCTGACCGGTTAATAAAAAGAATTCAAATTCAGTTGATTTATTCGAGGTTTTATTACGATATTTAGGCTCGATGTTACCATGCCTTAAATAAATATAATTAATGCAAGGTGTTAAAGTGGCCTCTATAACATAAAGTAAATGAACAATTAATTTCGATCAATAATATTGTCTAATCAATAGCCATTTTTGTCTACAGAGCCAGTGGCGGCGTTACAGTGGCGTAGCGAGGGGGGCAGGGGGGGCGAATGCCCCCGGGCGCCACGTTAGGGGGGCGCCAAAATGAGTATTAAAACTCATTATTTAATTTCATTTTAATGTAAACTAATGTATCCCAAATACGTTTGCAAGATTGACTATTGGAGCTCCGAACATATTTTTATTACAAAACAGTTGTTAAACATGATTTAGGCGCCCCCATTGAGCGTTAAGGGGCGCCATTCTACTCATAAATAAATGACACATCCTAATGTAGGATTGCTGATGTGTTTTTTTTTTTAATTTAAAAAACTGTGAATTGATGGTAGTGAGCAGTAAGAGACCAATACGATTCTTTTAATAGAGCTACCAGAGACGACACTAAAGGCAACCAAAATTACCAAGACAAGAAAAAGGATTGGCTTAAAGCAGTGGTTCTCACCCTGTGGTCCACTGTAGGATTAATCGAGAAAGACTAGCAAGTAAAAGAATTAACGCAGACTTAAATATATTTCTGATCTGGCCATAATGGTTTTTAATTTTATCAAGCTCGTCAATTAAATTCTCGTCTCTTTGATTTCTTATGCTCGAATATGAATTTTGAACGTTAACAGTTACTAATGTATACTGAAGTTCGCTGGTTATCTGACTGTTTTAATTACGCGATGACGTAAGAGATTTTCATGCAGAAATAACTCAAAGCTTGTTGATAGTTTGAACCATGGCTAATGGGTTGCTGTTCTGGCTTACTTGGCTGAAATTTTTGAAAAGCTCAATAAACTTAATTCCACTCGGCAAGGAAAGCAGATACATTATATGACTCTCAGTGACAGAATGTCTGCTTTTACGAAAAAGCTTGATCTTTGAAAAAAAATATTATTTCAAGGTAACTTTGAGATGTTTGATAAATTGTACGAAATCACCGAAAAACCAGAAAATGCAGAAATAATTTTTAGTAGTGGCCCGTAGTTAAGGCACAAATTTTTCAAGTGGTCCTGGAATCTCAAAATGTTGAAAACCACTGGCAAACAGAATGGTTAATACACGTCCCTTTGCTGCATGCTGTGACTCTTTAAAAAGATAAATCGTACTTCCCCAATTCTCCTGTGGAGGGAGTAAAGTGGGAAAGGGTAGGGAAGGTCTCTCCTCTCACGGGCTTGTATCAGAGTGTCAAAGCAAGTTGGATTCCTTTCATATGAAACATCAGGCACCGCCTTTCTTTCCTGTCCATCGTCGATAAAAATTGTTGCTCAGTAGGATCAACTGTTAGAAAAAAACACCAACAAAATGCCCGAGAAAATCTAGGTGTAGTATCTTATTTATCACCGGAAATCCAAAATGAATTTATCCACCTACTTACATCGACTGTAAGGAATCAGCTGTTGAGTGAAATCAGAAAACACAAGTACTACGGTATCTTACTTGACTCCAATCGATCTAGGACACCGGAAAAGCTTTCTCAAGTCATCAGATTTGTGGATGTGGATTACAAACTAAAAAGTAACTATCAAAGAATCATTTTCAGATTTTGCAAAGATACATTCCAAAGACGCAAAAAGCCTTGAAATAGTTATCGTAGAGAAACTGGAATCTAATAGCATACCACTATCCGACGGTCGGTCACGATGTTGTGACAATGCTTCTGTAATGACCGGGAGCGAAAATGTGCTAGAAATCACAAATCATTGTTCATCAACTGTGGCAACCACAGCTTAAAATTTAGCAAGAGTACACTTAACTAAACATGATCCAGTTGTTATCACGTTTTTGGAACAGTTAAAAGTATACATTTATGTTTTCTCCCTTTCAACAACTCGTTGGGAAAAAATTAAAAAAGAGTTGTGCCAATCACAATGAAGAGGGAGTCTGAAACACGTTGGATTGCACGATCAGAAGCTGTTATAGCAATTTATGAAGGACTAGATGACATGGCAGGGCTGTTGGAAAAATTATCAGAACATACAAATATGACGCCTGACACCAGAAGTGATGCAGAAGCTTTGCTGGTAGGTATATAAAACTTTAACTTCCTAGATTTTAAACATTTCTGGAACATCATACTTGATAAAATTGATAGTGTCCAGAAACGGTTCCAGAATCCTACTGTGAGTTTCAAGGAAGCTTAATCTGATCTTGAATCGCTTGAGCAAGAAATTGTCAACATTCATGTTAGTTTGAGCCATGTTGCGGTAGACAATGGGAAAGAAGTTGCACAACTTGGAGAATCGAGTTTGACAGAAGATTATACGACATCGGAGGATGCCTTCGAGAATTAAAAAGAGATGCAGAACTTTCTCCATAAGAAGAAATTGCACCTGCTATGAACAGCGAAATTGATAAACCCCAACAGGAGATATCAATACGGATTTTACGTCTTAAACAACCTAAACAACAAATTTGGATTTTTACTAGTTACTAGACGTCAAATCTCTTCTTGCTGAAACAAAAGTCGATACGCTTCATTATAATTGCTTAGATTTTGCTAATTTCTACGAATTGTGTACAGAAATCAAAGACTAAAAAATGATGCTCAGTACCCGGACTGAAGTTCTACCGGAAACTACTTTGGATCTTCTAGATTTTATTGTTTCATATGGAGATGACTTATTTCCGAATCTGCGCATTTCACTTCAAATACTTCTAAAAATTGCTGTTTCAACTAAAAGCTGTGAGCGGTCCTTCAGCAAAGTAAACCTTATTTTGTCTTAATTACGTGCTTCAATGGATCAAGATCGTCTGGATGATCTTGCACTCCTTAGCATCGAAAGAGAACACTTGAGAATATCAATTTTAACAGCGAGATTGACGACATTCAAATCAAGGAAGATCAATTTATTTTAGATTATGTCTATTCGAGTCATGAATAATTAGTAGAGTATTTTTTTTTCAAATAAATTGTTTATAATCGTATAGAGAATTATTAGTCTGTATTGTATTTCATTAAAATATCATTTGCTTCAAAAAATGAACCTTATAAACCGTAAAATTTCAAATTTTTCTTGGGGGCTCAGTGAGCCCCCAGAATTTTTCGGTCCGTCAAGGGGCGCAGAATTTGTGTCTTGCCCCCGGGCGCACATGACCCTAGCTACGCCACTGCGGCGTTAGGTAGCCTAAGCGCGGGGCCTAGTGCCAGCAATGACCCCGCGGGGCCAGAGTACTAGTAAAGATCGCTAAGCACCAGAATGCTATGGTATTTAAAAATATGAAATATCTTGATTATTGGGTAATTTTAATACCGCGTGTCACCTTTTTATTAAATTATTACAAGTTCATTATTTTCTCTGGTCTGTAACTATAAACAACGGTTTATTCTTATCGAAAAATCCAGCATACGTTCTACCATCCACTCGTTGGTTCTACATGTATAGGCTATTAACCAGGACGAGACATGTTCAGGACCGAAACGCGGGGCCTACCTAAGCGCGGGGCCTGGGGCAGTCGCCCCAGTTGCCACCCTCAAACGCCGCTCCTGTACAGAGCATGGCATGGCTGACAGAATTGATACATGAAAGTTTGCGCCATGAGGAAAAACAGAAAACTGCAATTATTTTATTAAAGAAATGGAAGCTTTTCTTTTCTTTTTTTAAAATTTCTAACAAAAAAAAATAAATAATGCAACAACCCCTTATTATAACTTTCTGATACAAAATGATTTTTCCTCATAGATTTTTTACCTACTTTTTTTTTTTTTTGGTTTGGGGGGGGGGGCGGCAAATGTGTGTTCTTCCCCGGGCGGCACATACCCACGCCACGCCGGTGGAGGGGGTCATACATTTGTGACCATGTGTGACGAGGGGGAGAGGGTGTTTAATAAATGTGACGTCACTTCAGAATGTGCAACCTTAAAGAAAATTTTCACTTAAATATTTTTTTGCTTACATTTTATTTAATGACGTTTTACGTGGCTTCCCACGTGTTACAATATTAGAGTGCAGCCTTACACTAAACACACACTTAAATGGACAAAAACTTCAAAAGTGCTTTCAAACATGCTCAATTTAAAAAAGAAAAGATCCATTTTATGAGGGAAGGGCAAAGCTTTGTGACGTCATCTTGAAGGGTGGTCTAAGTTTTTGTGATGACGTGTGACGAAGGGGTAGTGGGTGGAAAAATCGGCCGAAATCGCGTGATGTCGTTTATGGAGGGGCCATCCATAAAGTACGTCACGCCCCAGGGTGGGGGAGGGGATGTAAGAAAGTGTGAGTTTGTAACAGGGGGAGGGGGGTCCGGTCATGTGTGACGTCATGGTGTTTTATATTAAATTCTAATTATTTAGTTAATAACAAAAAATATTTCTTTAGAAAGTGTGACGTACTTTAAGGTGGGGGGGGGAGTCCGAAATTTGTGACAGGGGGGTGTTAAAAATGGTCAAAAATAGCGTGACGTACTTTATGGACGGATCTTGAAACAGTTAATTAAGCATTTTAAAATTGTTCTTGTATTCAGTCAATTAATGTGTGAATTGCGACAATTTGGTTGAGTGAAGACAAAGGCTCCCGGGAATTTTATAAAACCTCTCCCCCGATATTAATACTTTTGCATCCACATCAATCATAATTATCACATTTTATACACTTTTTTTTTGGAAAACGTGTATAATGAAATTTATTTAAAACTTTTAGGTCAAATAAAAGAAAATGTACAATTTATTACATTACAGAATATTTCGATATCGTTTACTTGCTTGTAAGGTTTGAACAATATATTTTTTTTAAAGAATGTGAATTATTTTCGCCATTCATGTTAGTTATATAATATATATACAATACTAATGTCTTTGGGTAATTTGTGGGTAGAAGTGCAAAATTTGAGAACTGCTTGAGACGTCATCAACCTTAGACCGAACGCGAAAGGCTGCTCTACTATCTACTATTCAAAATAATTGATTTTTCCATGCTTTTAATTAAGTCACACTGTTAAGTTTGTATGTTGTATCCATCCATCCGTTAAATCTTGTAACTTAAAATTAAACCATTTATGATGGTCCTAGAGATCTCAAATTTTTTATACTTTGGAAAAGAAGGCAACATTTTAAGTTTAAGGGGAAAAAATGTGTTATTCCCAACCCCAATCATTATGGTTCTCAAAATGTCGCCGATAAGCCTAATTAGACTGGGCTTTAGTAAAATTTCTCTAACTTAAAATAACGCGCCCCTACTATTAGTAGTACTACTATTACTATACAATGAATTAAATAGACATAGTAACTAGTCTTCGACTGGTGTGTCCAGATTCCTAGTCGAAGAAATAAGTAAAAAGCCGCCGAATTATTTCCCTTAGTGAAAGCAGCGCCACCATTGATTTGTCAAGTAGTTGCATCAATTTATTTTAGTGCACTTTTCGTTTCATTATAATACTTTGCCAAGGTAAAATAGATAACCAATAATTCGCTATTAATTTTGACAATCAAATTACGTTGTGAGTTTGTGTTTTAACTACACGTAAACCTTTCAGGGAGGACGGTCAGGGAGACTACTCTAACTCCTGGAGACCACCCAAATGCAAAAAGAAAGGTAGTGGCAGATTACTCTGGATTTTCTCTTTCTATTTCTCTTTGGCAACAGACGCTGAATAAAATAGTATTTATCTATTTCAGTCTACATTAGTAGCATTTAAGGAATGAATATTAAATGCGATGATTAAAATTACGCTTCAATGAATTCAAGCTTGTACATGTAATCTACTAGTTAGCACGATAGGACCGTGCTGGGGCAGGAGAAATGTCACTCGTACTCGTACTCTTACTCAACTTACTACTTACTGCTACTGAGACAGACCTGAGACTGCTGTCGTTTTGAGGTTTAGTATTTTAGTAGCAATGCCACTACTACTAGCATAATAAAAATTAAAACCTTTTCGGTATTCAGTCATGTATGAATTAAATTGATATAATAAAAATATTAAGTATTATTTATAAAAAATTATAACCCCTTTAGCCTTTGTTCATTTCATGATAATGATACCCTCTGGCCCTGGCCCTCTGCCTCTACACTACACTCTATGGCTAGAGTAGAGTCTTAGAGTTAGAGTGTAATAATAAAGTATAGTCTAGTATAGTATACTACAGTATAGCATATAGTTAGTATAGCAGTATAGTATAAGTATAAGTTAAAAAGCAAAAACTTCAAAACTAATTTTTAAAAATTTAATAATAGTTAGTGAGTGACTAATTTACTATGACTATACTATACTATAACTTATAACTGAATAATAATTAAAATTAATAAGACTACTTTATTAAATTAAAGACACTTTACTTAAATAAATTAAAGAGACTAAATTAAAGACAGTACTATTAATACTATCACTGAACTTTCAGTACTAATAGTTAATAGTAATAGTATAACACATTGATTATAAAATGCTAATTACTAAGCTTGTTAACGGTTATCCGGTTAACCGGTCCTCAGACCAGGACCGGTCATCTTTATTCAGGACCGTAGGACCGTGTAACCCTAAAGAAAACAACAACAACAAACAAACAAACAAACAGCAAAAAAAAAACTAGCGATAACACAGTGAAAAAAATTAGTGAAAAAAACAACACAAGCGGTAACGCGCCTCAGGCCTTTCCCTCTCGCTTTGTCGCGGTGAGTTAAAGCGATACCAAGATCCAGCCGATTAATCGCCCGATATCTTTGCTACGTCTTTCAAATACCTCTCGTAATATAGGTACATGTACTTCACTAAGCGGCCAGTCACCTTTATTCATGACCGTAGGACCGCCTAACCCAAAAGAAAACAACAACAAACCTAGCGATAACGTAGTGAAAAAAAAATTGCGCGTTAGATGTCAACAACGGTCAAGGCCGAGGCTGTTTCTATTTATATTAATTATAGTCTGTTTCTTATTAAGACAAAGAAAGCTATAAGAGCATATGACCCCGTGACCTATCCGCATTTTCTGATCACCGGTTTATAGTCTGTTTCAGTTCAGGCATTCAAAAACTTATCGGCGCACGCTGCTTAGTGAAGTACATGTACCTATATTACGAGAGGTATTTGAAAGACGTAGCAAAGATACCGGGCGATTAATCGGCCCACAAATTCGAGTTCGGTCTTTTATTGACAGTTTTCCTGCTAGTCAAAGGCATTACCACATTAATAGTAGTAATAGTACGCCGAGTGTAGCTCAAACCCTATTTGAACAGAAAAAAACGGGGAGGGGGAGCATGTGCGTAGCAAAATTCAATTACTCTGGCGAGTTGACGATCGAAAAATAATGTTTTTTTAAATAAATTCCATTCTATCATAGTTTACTCCGTAGCTTTTTAATTTTATTATATTATTAATTTTAATATGCGAGTTGATCGGCATCACACACAAGAGAGGTAAACATGACGTCACAACGGACGGGGCGAGGCGTTGGTTTTTTGAAACTAATGAAAATACCTTGCTAACTTTAACGAACTATTGAACCTGTCCTCTTATTTAGACCGGTGAACTACGAGTACCCAAAATAAAATATAAAAAAGACAATTAACCATCACTGTTTAGTTAATTTTTTGGATTAAAAAAAATGCTTTGAATTGAGGGGCATGCGGAAAGAGCTGAACGCAAGCGGGGGGAAGCGGGCTTTGATGCCATCAGACGATGCCAGGCGACAACATTCTCTTGTTAGTTCTCAAATGGGTCTCAAAACATTAGGGATATAAGGACGAGCGGTTAACCGGTCTTTTTTTGAACGGTTAGTCGGTCCTCAAAAACGAGCGGTCTTAACAACCTTACTAATTACTAATACTAATTTAATTTAATTAGGCCTAGTAATTTTATTTTTAAGGCAATGGGTGTGCCCCCCAAGGGGGCGTGAGGCTCCGTAAAGTGGGGCTCATTTGACCTCAGCAAAAGTGTACTTATAACAATTTGATAGACTGATAGAAAAATTATACTATTTACAGTCGCGCGGGGTGTGAATTTTTTTCTTCTTCCATAGGGGGGGGGGTGGAATGACAGAAAATAATTGAGGAGCTTTGCCCTAAGGCAAGTGTTGCTTTCACTGTATTAAAGTACGAAGCTGCTAAATCAAATATAAAACCTCTAATATATCTGACATATGGAATTAACATCAAAAGCCTTAAATCTGAGACTCTTACTAGTCTCCATGGAAATTCTCCTAGCACTATTCCCCCCATCCCAGCCCAAAGTGGGCCAAAGTAACTAAAAGCTCGTGTACATCCCCAGGACAGTACCCCCTGAGAAACATTTATTTAAATTCACAAAGGAGTGGTGAAATTTCATTACTAATATCCACTACAAACTCAGCGCCATACTGACTCAGCGCCATACTGACTCAGCTTACAGAACTTTTTGCAATTTACAGTGTCTAGTTGGTAAACTAGTTTAGCATTGATATAAGCAGTAATATTAATACCAGCATTTTTGCCAACCAAATTAGTAAACATCAAAGTAAAAAGCTGTGTTATCGAAAGGTTTTTAACAATTGTTGAATTTGTCTTTAAAAACCTACATAAAATTAGAATTTATCAGATAACAAAAAAAAAAGGAAATTAAATTTACCCTGATTAAAAAGTCATCATCATTGGGAAAGTGCCCTTTACGGACTTTACTTAAGAATTGACATACTGTCTGCATCTGTCTCCTGCTGGTACTCATGGTTTTGGTGTCTTAGTGAAAACTTATAATTATGAAGTATTGATGCATACAAAACATTCTTAAGCAGATTATAGTTTTAACAATAAAAAATGTAATAAAATCACCCATCCATCCATACAGCAGGGATTTGGTCTGCCTCACCACTTCTTTCTACTCAGACCTAACAAATCCCTTTCTTCTCTAAGATGGGATGCACGATTGCTGTAGATATTTCTCTACATCATCTATCCATCTAAATCTAGGCCTAGCCTTCCCTTGGGCCATTTTCTTCTTTGGATTTGGTGGTTCACCCTCTTTACTTTTCTGTCATTTTAATTCTTCTAAGTGTCCTGCCCAGCATAGTCTTCACCTTTTTATTTCTGCTACTATTGTGGTATTTTGGTATAGACTGTACAGTTCATGGTTGATTCATATTCTCCATAAGTATTCATCCTTTGTTGGTCCATATATTTTCCTGAGAGCTTTCCTTTCCTATGTATTTAATGGGTTTTCTACAGTTTTTATTAGGATCTAAGTTTTACTTGCTTATGTTACAGCTGGTCTGATGACTGTTTTCTTTGTCTCTCTTGTTATGTTTTTACAAAAAATGAAACATTATTTTATTAGTATCTTAAATTAGTATTTTTTAAAAATTGTTTAAGTTTCTTAGGTTGCTAAGAGTTATTTTTATTCATTGAAAGTATTCAAAGAACAAGTGATGTCTGTCAAATGAGTTTTGTTAGTTTTTTAATTCAAATTACAAAATGAAGAATTACTCCTTCCTAGACTTCTGACAAAAACAGTGTCTAGTCCCATTCTTCATGAACTGTTTGAAGCCTGTTTTACTATTTCAATTTTCACCCAAAATATATGTAGAATCTAAATAAAGATGACAAAGAGTAAATTTTAAAATTTTACTCTAAGCCTAAGCCTGAAATTTCTATTTAATAAAAACCACAAACTCACTGCTCTTAATAAAATATGCATAAAAACAACAACAAAATAGCACTTTAATTACTTTAAAACAAGTAAATGCTTTACTATACAGAAACAAAATGAACTGAGCTTTATACAAACCTCAATAAAATAAATTTATAATTTCTAGATTATTATAAATATGATTTAATTAGAATCACAATTGGGGTCATTGCTGGCATCTTTAAAACCATATGAATGCTGTTATAAGTTATATCTTTTGTTCAGAATAATTGCATTTTATATAAATTTCTTGTTAAACACGGTGGTCGAGGGGCAGCGTGCTCGACTGGCGTACCAATGGTCACAAGTTGAAATCCATGCGAAGGCAAGGATTTGTTCCCGGGGCCTAGGGTGTCCCTGAGTCACCCAGCTCCGAATGGGTACCTAACAATAGTTAGGTGGCTGGGTAATGCGTGGAACCCTCATAGCCGTGGCCTGTGACCGCTGCATCACTTGCCAACAGATCATCCGCCATGGTATGTGGACGCAATCATCTTCTACATAGAAAGAGCGTCTGTATATCTAAGATAAGATAAACTGTCTTCATTATGGGGATTATGTAATATTATGTCTTTTTTAGTTCTTTACTGCGATTTTTAAATAAATATTTATTATCAAGCTAGTTGAAGAAGATGTTTGTTAAACAACAGTAAATTACTAATTTAACCATCTTATTTGTTAAGAAAACTTTTGAAAATAGAAAAGGCAGAATCAGTTTGCATTAGCACAAATATTAAATTATAATTCATTACCCATTTTTATCATCCATAGAAATTAAAATATGCCTAAAGAAAAGGAAGTAACTAATCACCCGTGTCACTTACTCAGTCTACCGTCAGCCAAAAGGTTTTGGTGTAGACACTGCATGACAGTTTTTGAAGATGCCATCACCAGATGGCGGCACAGCCGTTCATGTCGCTATGGCGTCGTCAACAACTTCATGAGGCGGCGTGAACTGGAGGCTAAAGCTCTTCAGAATACTTCTGTTTTGAACCCAGTGGAGGCCAGGCTAGAGCAGAGCATCCAGATGTCGGACTTGGCCTCCAGCAGAGTTCCTTCTACCACTGGCATGAAACATGAAGTAGAGGATCTGCAAGATTCTGATTCATTCACCTGCTTTATATGTCATCAGAAATTTGCATCCATGGAGGAGATGAGATTTCATGTGAGGTACCCATGTAGCAACAGTAAAATTATAACAACACATGTTCCTCATCCAAAGCACTCTGTGCCGGTGTTTATAGATTCACTTCCAGTAAGACAACAGCAGTGGCCACAAAGTCTGCAGTCTCAGGTGGAATTGCATCAGTCCTATAGGCCACCTCAAGCTCAGCCGCAGTCAACAGAACCCAGCATCAGCATGCAGGTGATAAATTCTGAACAAGATTTAGAGGGTAGCTATGAAAATGCTACTGTTTCATACACCAGCAGTAATCACCCATCAGACACTATAACACCAACCAACATCTACGTCAATGAGCAAGGGGAAACGGTTATAGAGGTAGAAAATCTAGATTTGAATGCTGAAGGGGGAGAACTCTCCCTCGCCCACCTGCTGACACAGTTGTCTCGACAGGGCATTGTTTTTGATAAGACAAGATCAGCAGAGCTTCAGAGCAAGGCAGAAGTGAGTGTCACTACCTCTTCTAACATTGTGTACACAACAGAGGCAACATTTGAAAACTCCTCTGTGTCCACAACAGTCTTGAAAGAGGAAGAGGAAGAGCAGCCAACCGCCGAGGATGCAGCCAACACACTGGCACAGCTGGCTGGTTTCAGGAGCTTCAGAAGTAACCAGCAACTTCAGGCTGAAGAGCACCAGCAGCTGAATGCCACAGACAACTGCAGCAGTGCTACGCCCAGCACAAGCAGATACTACACCACAAGCTCTCAGGGTGCTATGGACATAACATATGAGTATGAATACTCAAGTTCACCTGGAATCAGTCAGAGCCATTCTGTGGTTACAGAAGAATTTTCACAACCAAAATCATCTGCTCCCACACAATATCCAAATGATAAAAGTGAAGAGGAAGAGGCTGGGGCAGAATCCATTCAACAAATATATGACCCTGAAACTGGTTCATACCTAACAGTTAGTGTTAATCACTGTGGAATGGAGTCTGAGGAGGAGATGGTTCATACCAATACTGGATCTACACAAATAGTTCCTGTGGGGGAAGAATCACATACAGATGGCAATCAGCACTACTCCGAAGAATCAAAAACATATGCTGAGATTGACCCATCAGCAACAGGACAGTCTATCATTAGACATGAGTCAGATAAAAGTGATAACTATGTCATAAGGACAATTGAAAATGGATGTTATACCAAGGACATTGTTCAGGCCCCCGACAGTGCTAAAATACATATCATAGGAGATGGGAAAGATGCTATTAAAAGTGGCAATCAAAGCAATGGTACATACTCAGAAGTTCTAGAATTTACTGTCCCGGCAGAATCTCTTCAAGAGATTGTTAATGCTAGTCACTTAAATTTTGATGATCAGCAGTCTGATACTGTGCAAACTGGAAACAGATATCCAGAAATTTCATATGAGAATCAGCCTCAATATGCTGTTGTTTCCCAAAAAGATTCTTCATCAACCATTGAAGGAAATGACAATAACTCTTTGACTTTGATATATGAATCGGACGGACAGTCTACATCAGAATCCAGTGAAGAATTGACTGCATCAGAGACCACAGTTTATGTAGTTACTTCAGCTGGCATTCTGCCATGCAACAGGAAAGATAACTGAAAGTGGACTTAAAAAATTACCCTCTTACAGGTAATGAATGCTATTTAAGGAAGATAGTTGTATATAATTAAAAGAATTTGAGATATTTGCTTTCTACATGAATAATCAAACAAAATTATAATAATTTTTTTTAAATATTTAAATTAACTGAGATTTAAGAGTTGAACATATATTTTACATAATGTTATTTTTTTAATTTATCTTTTTAAGATACACATCATACATATACAAATAAGGTTTTTCCATTTTGGAATCTAATTGTTATAGAAATATGCCTTTTTTTATTTAAAAAATTGTTACATTAAATGTTTTTTCCCTTTAATCCAGGTTAAGGTCATTTCTCAAGTTCCAGTTGCTCCACCATAGAAAAAGCTGATTGAAAGAAAAAGTGGGGGGAAATACCTTAATAAAGGGTTATATTCAATGGCTTTGACTTACATAACTATTTTTATAATGTACAAAAAGAAGAGTATTTTCTGTTGTTTTTTTTTTGTTTTTTTTGTAGCAAGTTTTTTAACCAAATTGTATTATTAGTTCAGGTAAGTTTCCATAACAGAACAAAACAAAATTAAATAAAAAGTAAAATTACAGCTCAATTTTTGGGCTCATAAATGGCATTGTTCTCAAAAAAGACAATTTTTAAGAACCATTTAAATTATTTTTATTGAACAACTTACATTGTCAAATGCTGTTTGTAGAACTTGTTAGAAATTGTATCCAAAATGTTTCTTTATCGATAAATTTATAAATGATCCTTCCTAATTAATTAATTTCTCTTAGATATTTTTATGGACAATATTTTAGAATTCTTGTTTTTTGTGGGGTTTTTTTTTTTTTTGCATATAAATTATTTTAAAATATATTTCAGGATTCAAACTGAATCTGTACAAATAAGTTTGATGCTCTATACCCCTATATGTACTATCATTAGTATGTCATCAAATTCAGAATTCACAATGAATCATATTGATTAAAATTAAAACACTTTCTTCGTAAAAATCTTACAACTTTTTAAATCACTGAAATAAGTGATTTTCTGCACATTTTAAATGTGTTGTTTTTTTTTGACATTCACATGTTGCAAATATATAATACACCTGATTACATTAGCATTATATATTAATTTATTTTGAAAAGACATGCAATATTGACCATTTAAATGAAAATTTCAAACTTAATGATGCAATAATTTTAGAAAACATTTTGTTTAATGATAAGACTGCTGTTTCTGCAAATGATTCACAAGCTTTTTTTTAAAGAATGAACCGTTTTCTGCCATTAAATCATAAAATAGTCATTTAGAAATAATTATATATTTTTAAAGTTTAAAGATTTCTTTTCTGAACTGATTCAAAAATTCACATCCAAAAAAAAGGAATTTTTTTTTAATATGAGATTCCACACTTTATATTTTCTAGGAAAAGTAAACGTGGAGTAAAGATGTAGATCTCAGTCTTAGTTGTAAAATAATTTTATTAATCTTATTTTCAAAATAATAAAAGAATATAATAATGTGGTTTTAAAAAAAGTAAAATTTAAGTATATTTAGAAAATTATTCATTTTTTAATATAAAAAAACTTTTTAAAAATTTAAAAAATACACTTGGTATTCCACGAGCTATAATAGAATAATAATTATTCTAGTAATTATTGCTAATACTAATAAATACATTAATAAATGGTAGTAAATGACAAATCTTATCTCCTAAAATTTATGATATGGAATAAATACATCTTGAGTAAAAAAAAGTATCTAGTCCTAATGTAGATGACAGATAATGCAACTATTTTTGTTAGTGCTTTTTTCAATAAATTTAGAAATTGCAGCATGATAATTTGTGTTAGATCTAACAGTAAACAATACTACAAGCATTTTAAAAAGGCTTCAAATTACATCACTAATCCTGTCACAAAGGCTGTTAAAATTCTGAAAATTTATTTCATTTCCCAGAATATTAAGATTTAGTTTCTGTGGATTTGGTCACTCAGCAACTCTTAAAGACAGATTGCCAGGCATGGTTGAGAGTATTCTATACAATGAATATTAAAACATGAGTATTTTACTGTGACAGTCGGCAAGAGGTGTCGCTAGGGTTGGTGTCATCCCTTCATGATTTACCTCATAGAGATGTCACTAGGGTTTGTGTCACCCAGTGCGGAAGCTCTTGGTGTCACTCCTTCATATTTTTCTCATAGAGGTGTCACTAGGGTTGGTGTCACCCAGTCAGAAGCTCATGGTGTCACCCAGTCAGAAGCTCATGGTGTCACCTAGTGCAGAAGCTCATGGTGTCACCTAGTGCAGAAGCTCATGGTGTCACCCAATCAGAAGCTCATGGTGTCACCCCCTCACGACTTACCTCATAGCCCTGCTCTGACTCTGAGTCTGCCAGTGCCACATAATTGATACAGAGTTTTACAAACTGGTGTCACCACTTGTAATGGTGTAACCCGGTGTGGTCCACATTCCCCTAGAGACGCCTCTGGTCATGGTCGCCCATCACTCCCCTTATTATATATTCCTCTCTGAGATGGTGGATCCCCCAACCCCCAGAAATTGTTGAAAGCATGAAAGTGAAAACTCAACTTTCTTTGTAATGCATTAATCTTTACTTGTTGTTTTTAAAATGTTAATCTTATTTCTAGATTTGTATTTCTATTCAAGATTTGTCTTAGCCTCATGCTTGCCAGGAGCTGTCTGGCATTTGCACTAACTTTTTAGTTAATTGTTCATGATTATTGTCAGAGATTTACACAAAATTTCCTCATTCTGAATATTTTATAATTATCAAAATTTATGTATTGAAGTTTGAAGGCAACTGGTGTGTTTCTTTTTGTGTGTTCATTTCTTTAAAAAGACTAACAGAAAAAAAAAAGCTTTGCTAATTGTTTGGACAAACAAACAAACAAAAAAAAAAGCTTTTCAATTAGCTATCACTAAGTGTAATACGTAATGTATCAAATGCATATTATTTCAAAAGCTATAACAAAATACTCTTTAAAATATTGCTTTTAAGCCAATTAATTTTTTATGTAATATGTAATAAATATCATGCATTACAGGTTTACCAATTGTTCTATATGGGATCTAAATTCATTTTTTAAAAGTAGAACACACTTTTTGTTGATTTTAATTCATATGTAATCTTTCTGTCATTAACTTAATAAACCTAATGATAAATTATCACCCTTGTTCAGGTTCTAGCATCTTTGTTATTTGCTAAAGAAATGTCTTTAAAATTTTTGAAATAGATTAACTAAAATGTAGCCTGTAAAAAAAATTATTTTGAAAAAAAAAAAAGAAAGCAATACTCTTTTGTCNTCCCCCCCCCCCCCCCATCATTTTATTTCCATCAACTCTTTTCTAGTAAATGTTTACCCCCAATTACTAAGATAAAAACTTGATATGATTTTCAACCTACTGTTTTAAAACTAAGTTTGTTCCATAGTTTACAGTCACAGGTGTCACAAGGTTTTGTGTCACCCAGTGCGGTAGCTCATGGTGTCACCCCCCCCCCTCACAACTTACCTCACAGGCCTCCTCCTAGTCTGTCCGTGCCAAATAACGGAAACATGCAGAATTTTACATTTTGTTGTCATCCCTTGTGATGGTGTCACCCGTGCGGTCAGTACGCCTTAGAGATGCTTCTGCTCACAGTAATTATTGCTGAATGTCAACAACTACAAAACATTTTAGTTCAGTGGTTTCAGTAATGATTCATACGAGTAACATAATCGTCAATACAGAAAACATGACAGGCGGTTAAAGTAACGCTTCTAATTTCAAATAAAATCTGAGACATGCTCCAATGAGATGTTGAAAATAAAGTACAAGTGCATTTTTTGCTATTTTTAAAAAGGTGTAAACTGAAATATTATATTAAACAAGTTTTTAAAACGATTTTTTAAAATGACAATAAAACAACGGACGTGTCTACAAGAGGCCTACTACAAAAAGAAGAAGAAAAAAAACAACCCGTAAAAACAAAAGTTTTCACTATAAATCGCTTATATATGATGAGACCGAACTAAAGTATTGATTACATTCAAAATAAACATTTACAGTACAGACTGAAAGTGACTTAACTCCCAAATGCTCAAAAATGGGGACGGGTGGGTTGCGGGGTGGTCACGGAACTCAGCAAACTCGACGGCTGCCATACATTTATAGAGAGATAAACTAAAAGTGCATTAATTTTATAACTGTACATTCGATCGATCTGAAATTTTGATACAATGCATTAGGTGACATAAGTCTATGTGCAAAATTTCAGCTCGATAGCTTCATAGTCATAGGAAGTTGGTCATTCTTAAATCCCTTATATTAGCTTTACCGTCGGCTCCCTCTCTCTCTTGGTCCGTCCGGCGGAAAAAAAAACAAAGTAAAAAATGACCAACTTCCCATCAATTAGTCATGCTATCGAGCTGAAATTTTGCACATAGTATAGACTTGTGTCACCTAACAATGCATTGAATCAAAATTTCCAATCAACTATTTTTTTTGTGTATCTTGCATTTAATAGTTAGTAGCTATAATAATTACTTCGTGCCAATGTGGCATAGACTACACTGAACATTTTTATTTAGACTTTCATCCAGTTAAAATCTGGTAGCCCAAGCTTCGTTTCACTATATACATGCTCCCATTCCATGTTCTTACTTACTTAATACAAAGAGTTGTGGATATCGCATGTCCGGATGAAAATGACGACAGTAGAGGAACTTTACAAAGCATTTGGCTTGCTTGCAGATGCAAAAGACAAAGCCGGGGAGGTTAGTAAGATATCAAATAACTGTCAATTATTCTTTTAAATTAGTATTCATAATGAGGACGTGGTTTCTGAACTGAAAAGTGAAAGTGATACACCTTGCCTTGCCTTCCTTCACCTAACGAGTGAGGTACGGTACAGTAGTAGTGACAGTACAGTGTAACCGTAACGCCAAGCCAATCAAAAGTCCATCTATTATATATTATAGTCTTATAGTATAGATAATAATATTATTACTATAAGTCTATACTAGTAATCCTGCAGTTTTTACACATATTATTTCACAGTTAAACTCATTTTTCTCGTGAACTTACGATTTTAATTTATTAATTGTAATTTTTATATTTTAATAATTATATAATATATAATATTATTATATGTTAATATTGAATTATGTTGTATTTTAGTAAATTTATTTTAGCTATTATAATGTTGAATGTACAATGCTAGTTTGTAATTTGTATTAATTTCAAAAGCAGTTTTTCGGCTCTCTGTTATACATAAACCGGTCACAAGACTATCACTATATTATTATATTTAAATTATATGATATGTCCATTTTGTTTACAAGGGCCCGGCTTGCCAGATGTTCATGACCCATGCGAAAATAATTTTACTGAATTGGAAATCGGAGATTTTTTTTAAAAAGTATTATTCATCTCTGTTATGTTCTTAAAAGATAAATAAATATATTAAAGACAATTTATTTTTTCCATTCGTTACTAGATGTTTCATTTTTATTTCGTTTGTTTTTAAGTGAGAAAATTTAATAAAATTTAATTTGGCATTTTACTGTTACAATCCGGCAAGTAGGATGTTTAGATATACAAAATGGATGTATCCTACTACTATTATGTAATTATGTAGCTTCAAAAGCTGAAAAAAAGCCTTAGACTTAGAAATTAATACAAATTAGCATTGTAATGGCTAAAATACAATATATAATAATATATTTAATAAATTAACTCTTCTTGTGTGCCATAGCCATAAGGTTTTCGGAAAACTTCCGCCTCAGTGCCGTAAGAATTTCCAGAATTGCGATCAACCGGTTATGAAATTAAAAAAATTGTGTAAAATCCATTTATATTATTATTGTCATACTGACTTCATCTTTTAGGATAAGAATGGTTATTTTATGTATCTGAGTTTTGAGTTTAAAACTATTTTTACCTGTAGTTCAGTGCTATTATTTTAGTAATAAAGTATAGCGAAATCGCATCTTTGAAAAAAAAGAGTAAAATATACCAAAAAAGCTCGCGAATCAAGCGATAACACTAGCGAGGGAAACAGCTGAACAGCCGCCATTGCCAGAAGTCAAATACATCATTTTTCAAGCATTGAAGAGCTTTTACTTTCCGAGATCTCATTTCTAACGAGTGGTATTTAGGGACGCTTTATGACGCTTTGGTAATAGCGGACAGGGGCGCATTATAACACTTTAACACATTAAGAGTTAAAATCATAAGTTCTCAGGAAAAAAAAAATTTCACTGTAAAATAATATATGTGTAAAAACTGCAGGATTACCGTCTATACTATACTATAATCTATAGTCGACTACAGTCAGTATGTTATAGTCATAGTAAGTATTGTAGTACCACATATTTTCAACATTTTGTGGGAAAATGTCAGTTCAGTGGCAGTGGGTGCAGTGGCAAAATGCCAAATCCACCAAATAGATGGATTAGGCAATTTATTAATATTAGTGATTAGTTTTGAGGGCTGTCAACAGATAGGTGGACCTGTCATTAGGGTTGTTAGCGGTTAATCGGTTAACCTGTCCTCAGATTAGGACGGGTCATCTTTATTCAGGACCGCGTAATAAAAATAAAAAAAAAAATATTAGCCGAAACGTAGTGAAAAAACAACACAAGCCGTAATGCGTCTCTCCCTCTCGCTTTGTCACAGTGAGTAAAAGCGATATCACGATCCAGCTGACAAGTAGGTTGGCTTTCAAGTCTTCAGTCTCCTAGCCATAGTAAAATTTCAAATTAATTTTTAAAATATAGAAATAATATAGCTGTATAGAATTTGTTTGCTGATTGACAAAAACATAAAGATCATATTTTTATCCCAAGTTATGATTTTTTTTTCTAAGACCTCATGATCACTTTTTTCATTGTTGTTTTCTTTCACATTGTGTGCCCTTTTATGTCATTTTTTAATTTGCCTATTACTTCAGTATTTAATCTGATTCAAATTAAAAAATTTAATATTGTTAGGAGATATATTTAAATATAAGTAGTTCAATATAATGTCAATGAATTTTAATTTTGCTATAGTTAAAAATTAATTAAAAACAATGTTTTTTTTTAATACCATTGTCCTATAAAACAGGTTATTTTAAAGTTTACACTTTCGAAGACTACTTTTTAAATGGAGACATTTGAATTTGTACGTAAAAAAAAAATATTATTAATAATTTTAAAAATAAATTGAGAAAAATTTTAAAAACATTTTCTTTAATTTTAATAGATATTTTATGGATTAAAATAATTTTAATCAATAAAGAAAATTACCGATTAAACGAGAAATTAATCTGTAATTTTTGCAGCCCTAAATTTTATTAATATTATTAATTTTAATACGCGATTTGACTGAGCTGACGGGCATCACACACGAGAGGTAAACATGACGTCACAAAGGACGGGGCGAGGCTTTGGTTTTTGAAACTAATTAAAAATACCTCGCTAACTTTAACGAACGAATGAACCGGTACTCTTATTTAGACAGGTGAACTACGAGTCCTCAAAATAAAGTATTAAAAAAGACAATTAACCATCATTGTTTAATTAATTCTTTGGAATTTTTTTTTTTAAAATGCGTTGAATTGAGGGCAATGCGGAAAGAGCTGAACGCAAGCGTGGGAAGCTGGCTTTGATGCCATCAGATGACGCCAGGCGACAACATTCTCTTGTTAGTTCTCAAAACATAAGGGATATAAGGACGAGCGGTTAACCGATTAACCGGTCTTTTTTTGAACGGTTAGCCGGTCCTCAAAAACGAGCGGTCTTAACAACCTTACCTTTCATCATGTTGAAAATACCCAGGTTGTTAAATTGTGAAAGGGTACTCAAGTGTCCTTAGTAATAGTAACTGCAATTACAGTGCTGTTGCAAGCGAAGTGACAGTGATGTTAAGTTAGCTGACTGAGCAGTAGATTCAAGGACTGTTCAACTGATGCTGTTGGTTTGTTTCAGTTCACTTCTCTCCAATCACATTAAAATCCTAGGTCAGACTGGAAACTGGTCAGTTGATAAACTAGATAGTGACAGCGAAAAGCATTTTAATTATGGACTATACTATATGAGGATGAAAAATTTGGGCTCTTCTTTTTTGTTTGTTGGGGAAACCTTGGTTTTCAGATAAATGGTGACGTCAGAATCAAGGACATATTTTTACACTACACCCATGTAATTATTAATAATTTTTAAAGGTGTGGGAGAGGAGAAAATTATATATGCATTATTTGAATTTAAAAAAGAAAAAAAAGTAAGCCACTACTTATGGGAAGGGGTAGTTTTTAACCAGGAACATAATCACACAAGGAACAGCAACCATCAGGAAAATGGGTATGACTTAATGGTGAATAAGAGAATGGGATCCACTGTCAGGAAACAGGATACTAACCTGAAACTAGACATTTCCATCAGGTTTATGCATGTGTTTGTAAAAAAAAAGAAACCAATAAAACTATAAATTAGTTTATTAAGGGATTTTTTTGTGTAGTAGGTACTAAATTTTGATGTTTTAAAATTCGCTGATTAATAAATTTGAAAAATTCACACATGCACAGCTGTATGTGGCCTGCTCAGGTATGATTTATTTGTGTACGCACCAAAAGGAAAAAAAAAAAAATTATTTATCTGAAGGAACTTTGACAAAAAGATTTAAACACTTTGCATCCTTGAGTGGTATTACAATTTATGCCAGGCACAACTTATGCCTTATTAACTTTTTAACAAGTATGAATTATAAATTTTGCTTCATGGGCATGTGAGACATTTTTAAAAAAATAAATAAGTGATTAAAAGCCTCCAGAATGAAACATGCTTTGGCTTTGGTCCATAGATAATGCCCACATTTTAAACTTGTTTCTCTTGTAAACTTTCCGTTTATGTCCTTGTGTTTGATGGTAAAATAAATTATTTTATTGAAATGATCATACCTTAAAAAAAAATTAAATGTGTAGATACAATAACTTTCTTTTCTGTTTTAATATTTAACATATATGTTACATATTAAAACAGAAAATAATTACATATATGTAAGCCTAAATTGATCTAAAGATTATATGCATTTTTTTCAGCATGAGGCAGAGTTTCGCTTATTTCTGGCAGCGAGTAAAGGCAATGTTGGTGAGAAGAGGCTTGCTTCCCAGTTCATATGTAGATTTTTTAAGTACTTCCCTAAGGCCCAAGATGATGCCATAAATGTTTTGTTTGAACTTTGTGAGGATTCTGATGCAAATGTACGTATTAAACAAAATCATTATGGAAAAAATATGTAACTTAACTTTTTGAGCCAAATCATATTAAAATCTTGAGAAGAAATTAATAGTTATAAATTCTATTGGAAGATATCCTTTAATTTTATGACTGCTTTGTAAAGTCAAACTTCTGTAAAAAATACTATTAAGTTAGGGAAGAAAACAGATAAACAGATGGATTTTTAGGGTTTTAGTGAATCCTAATTTTATCCACTAACAGATCCGAAAGCAAGCTGTGAAAGACATTCCCTCTCTTTGCCGAGCATGCCCTGACAAGGTTTCAAGATTTGCTGATGCTTTGTCCATGCTGCTGGGGGCAGAAGATGTGCATGAATTATCTGGCATACAGGGTTCTCTCTATAGCCTCTTCTCAATTAATATAAAAGGTAAAAGTTAATAGCTAGATGATTTTGACATTAATTTCTTTTAATCATATACATTATATATTTTATTTCTTAATTTATTCCCGTTAATACCAATGTTTTTAATACATTTATTAAATATCTAGCATAAGGAAATAAAACTTTAACTTCTAAAAACTTTGTCATCTAAGCATGTTAGATCTTTTGAAATATGAGGTGTTTTTGAAAATATTTTTAATGGTACTTGAAACTTGAAATGAATATCAGATTCAGGACGCATATGAATATTCCAACAACAGCATCATTATCAACTTTTTGTTCATTTGGTTAGGTGCCCTAGAAGGTATTTTCTCAAGACTCCTCCAAACCTCAGAAGATGAGGAGAGTTCGGATGAAGTCATGGCACTCATCAGAGAGCGTTTGCTACGGTTTTTAGTTGTCAAAATAAAACAGATTGGAGATCTGGAAAAGGATGTTGAGGATTTCATTATGGAACAGTCTAAGAAGGTGTGTTTGAAATATTACTTATTTTTTCATAGTAGTATTTCATATCTCACTGAGGTTGAGAATATTCTAGTTTTTTTTTCATTCTTGAAAAAAATGTGAAACATTTTTTAATACTAAAGCTCAATTGAAATCATTTCATTTTCGCATGTTATTTAATATTTTAAGAGGGGATTTTTCTTCAACATTTTAGCTCCTTGAGGATGTTACCAAAGATGAATTCATTGCAGTAATGGATTTGCTGCGTAGTTTAAAAACAATGGCAACTGTACAGTCTCGGCAGCAGCTCGTTGAAATGGTTGTTGATCAAGCAGCTTTGGATGAACCTTTTGAGGTAAAAGAGAAATAATGTTTTAGAATGTAAACTAAATAGATTTCTTCAGCTGGATGATATTGTAATTTAAATAGAGAAAAAAGGTATCACCTCAGCTACTATGATCTGTAAGTATATGAAAATTTCTATCAAATTTATACCCTTTCTTATTGATCATTACAATATCTGTTTTGATTGGTGCAACAAGAACTTTATGAAAATTGTATTCATGAAAGTTATTTTCATTCAAAAATTAATACGATTTTTTAAAATTAATTGGATTTCTTTATTAGGTAGGGATGTGAACATGTTAAATTGCTTGTATAGAACTAAGGAGATACATGTCCAAACTTAAGTTCTGTTCCTCTCAAAAAGAACAATTTTATATTGGCTAAAACTGTAGGGTGCTGCCAATGTGTTTTTTTTATTCGTGGTTGCAAGGATTTGTACTCATGACACAAGTTTAAAAAAAAAAAAACATAGCAAATTTAGACACTCAACCATTTTAATATCTGAGTATATTCAATATCTTTGAATTTATTCTCAAATCATTAATGAAATCTGCATCAGTGTTATTGAGAAAAAAATATGGATGTGGATGGGATTGTTGTACCCTCACAAGCCGGGTACTAATGTGTTCTTGAACTAACATAATTTTCTGTTATGTATAATAAATATGTTTTTTGTCATTAATTTGTTTACATAATCCCTATGGTCAACATATTGTTTGACATCTGGGTTGAATATTTTTATTTTATTTGATTAAATACTATACAAATTATTTTTTTAAAGGTGTATTGCCTACAATACTTTTCATTATAAGTTTGATAACTTTCTCTTGTTTACTTGTCTCTCCAGGCATCTGACCCAGATTGTGTTGATAGACTTCTGCACTGTATTAAGTCAGCATCACCAATGTTCTCAGTAAGTTTTCTATTGTTTTTGTTTTTTTAATGACTTCTTTTCATTAAATTGAATTATTTTGGTGATTTTGAAGATGTCCTGAATAATGTTCAGTGATAGTTTTTTTTTTTTGAGGAACTGTTTTTTGATCTTTAAATAAACTTAAATTTGTCTTTAAATTTTCTACTGTCTCTTGAAAAGTTTCTGGAATGGCTATATAAGAAACCCTATCTGCTTTTAGCAAAGTTTTACAATTCTGGTGTAGATACCTCTCAAACTCACTCAACCTAATGCTGAAAGTTTTTCATCTCAGAAAAATGTACACTCCAAGCCGTTTGTTTTGTACATATGTGACCATGTTCTCCCGGTCCTGAAAGACTTGGCTAGTCCAGATGAGGACACAAACATTCAATTAGAGGTGCTGAAAACATTTGCAGAAATCTCTGAGTTTGCTGGGGATATAGACAAGTTAGAGAAAAGAGTGAATACTGTTTTTACCGCCTTACTGGTGAGTAAAGATAAACAGGCATTTTAATTCAGCAGACTATTTTTAAAAAAAAAAAAATGAAAATAATGTTCATGTCAGTAAGGCATTTTTATAAATTTGATCTGTAGAATTATAATTTTTTTTCCAGCCAAATTGTAGCTTATTATTTTTAGTTTTCCACCCAAATTGTAGCTTATTATTTTTATTTTTCCACAGGACTACATGCCCCTACCACCATCAGATGAGAAAGAAGAATTAACCACAGAGGAACCTAAGCTCAACTTTTCTCAGGTTGAATGTCTTCTGTTTTCCTTCCACCAACTTGCCAGGAAGTGCCCTGGATTTCTTACTGATGAATCTAACACAGAGAGGCTTAAGGATTTGAGAGTGAGGTAGGATTATTTAATTTTAGATCTTTAACAACATGGTATTTCAGTGCTTGTAATTTGTCTTTTTAAAAAAATTGGTAATTAAGATGTTGCCTAGTTTTAAATTAACCATAAGCTGAATTTGTCATTTGCCAATGAAATGTTTATATTTTCCATATAGGTTTGTGACAGTAATATTAAATTTACATGCGTTTATTTTTTAAAATCCTAGATTGCAATACATTGCTCGTGGCAGTCAGATCTGTATTAAACGTTTGAAGGAAGCCTTAGTAGGCAAAACAGGAGATGCATTAAAAGCTGAAGAGGTAAGATAGAATTACAATACATTTTTGGTGGCATATGGAACACAACTTATATCGCTGCAATAGTAATTATAATAAAACTTTCATTCTCAGCTGAGTGTGAAGATTGTGATCAGTTAAAAATTCAAAAATAAATCTACAACTTTGTTGTGTTTTCTATACTGTGCTTTTTAAAAATTTGGTAGATCTAAATAGTGTATTTGTCATATATTCCCTCCCCCCCTTTTTTTTTTGGGGGGGGGGGGAGGTGGGATGGTGACATTTTAACATTTTATCCATAATGCATCAATCACAATCTCCTACTAAGTGGGAATTTTGAGGTTTGTGGGCTTAATGAACATACCTCTACAGCCATATATTGATACAAAGATCATTATTATTTTGTAATAATTTCTTATTTAATTTTTGTTCAATTCCATTATGCTTAAATTTTATACAGTTGGATCAGTAATGTTTGTCATGACTTATTTTTTTTTCTAGAACAAAAAAAGAATTGTTGCACTGAAGTTGTTCACAAACATTACCTTGCTGGTGAAGGACCTCATGCATAACCCTCCATCCTACAAAGTTACTGTCACTTTATCTTGGCGACCAACAAGGGTGAGGGTATAGTTTTAAGATTTTCAATACATTACTTGCAGTTTGATCATAAGTAATTTATTTATTTAAATTACAAAGCTTATCCATTTTCATTATAAATTAGTTAAAAATTATTTTATTCAATTTTATTCAACAATTTCCTTTCAGGAAATAAAACCGGTTGAAAATGCAGAGAATCTGAAAAACTCATCTCCAGGGTGTGTATGTTTATTTTTAGCATTAATTTTTTGGAGTATTGTATATTGTTAATTGACAGAGGTGCAAAAAAAAATTTTAAAGAACAGCATTGCAACTTTTGGTTTTAACAAACTTATTTTCAATTATAGATCTATTTTTAAAAAAAATAATTATTTGGTGGCTTAAACTTGGGTTTAATTTTGATTTGACAGCATGGACTGCTAAATGTGACTTCAATTGTATTTCTGTTTGTTGAATTTACAAACCAACAATTCTTCATCAAGTTTTTTAATTTGTGTAGGCAAAAACGTAATATTACACCAATTACTTATGACGATGCTAATGGCAAAAAAAGCAACCCTAAGCAGGCCAGGACGTTGTACCAACCACCAAGTGGGAAGTTTAGTGACAAAGCAGGTAATAATTTCTTTAGATCTAACTTCTTGGGATTTTTATGAGAGAGATGCTTATGATGCATGTTTCTGATTTTTAAAGTGTTCATTTACAGCTTGAAATTAATGAGCAAAATGGACATCTTCATAAGAAACTAAAACAATTTTTTGTTTTCTTTAACAAGTACAAAGCTAGATTTATTAATGCTAAATTTTAAAAATATTTTAGGTTCTTATACCAACTACAACCGTGGTGGTCGAGGCGGTCGTGCCAGAGGGGGATTCAGAGGTAGAGGCCAGAGAAGAGGAAGGGGCAGTGGATTCTATCAAAACAAACTGTAGTTTTGCCCAGAGATCAGGCTTCAGTTCCCTGTGAAATATTTTAACTAAAAGGGAAAAAACAAAATATTTTTAATGGTGTACTTTGTTTGGCTGTTTACAAAAGAATGGTTTTCACATATTTTAATGACTTGTGGGGTGATGTGATTACCAATACAAGTTTGTTCACTCTTATCTTGTCAAAACTGCATTTTTTTGTTATGCAACCTTTGATGTACACTGAAATGCTAGAGAGTAGATCTGTCTATTGATGAAGTAAATAAATTATAGAAATATCCTCTGCTGAAATTCATCATCCATATCTGATGTGTTGTATACTTAGGCATACTATACCAGGCTACAATCCAACACAGCTGTGAAATCTAAAGGCCTTCATGTTCATGGAAGCAGCAAAAAAATAATTTAAAATCTGAACAGAACGTTTTCCATCCAGATTTTGATGCCAAAGAGAGGGAGGACTTCATAATCAACCATTACATTTTTGTCAGATGGTTGTCTAGGTAACTTGACTGTGTCCAAATGACACTGGTTCCTTTGATGATTTGCCTCGTCACTGTGGCGCCAAAGGTAAGCCTGCATTAATCACTGACACCATTTCTTTGATTTTTCAGGGCCTGCACCAGTAAAAAAAAAAGGCTTAGTTTTGTTGTGATTGCATGTATTAAGATTATATCCCAAAGATTTCTAAGCAACACCTTCTCTGATTATTAATTCTTTTTACACAATTTCCATGCAAACCACTAATGTCCCAATTTTTGTTAATGAAAAATTAATTGTATATAATTTTATTTCAGAAGAAGGAGCTTTTTTTAGGTCGACTGACATCTAATTTTTACATTATGTTGTCTATAGGATTGATTGTATCTCCTGCCATGGAACAACATGTTTGAATCCTTAACTCAAGAGATGTATTGGCTTTGTCTATGTTGTCTCAATTATTGTTTTTATTTCAGCAAACATGTTCAAGGTACTAAAATGTCTGGACCTCTTACATCTTAACTCATTCTCTACCTGCCTCTCCCCCACTCTCTGTAATACTAAATAGTCTATAGACCTGTTAAACTACATTGTAAATAAGAAAAAGAATGGCACTCTTATTAACTCTTTTTCTCCAGAATTATTTTCCTACTTTTGATGGATGTAATTTATCAGCGACCATGCTATTTTAAAATGTTAATTACTTTTTTATTATTTAACAGATAATGATATATTTGGTATTGAATAAAAGGGTAAACAATGGTGTTTTCAGAGATCACAGACTCGTGACTTTATTTTCATAAAATTATTTTGTTTCTTTTAGTGCAAAAATTATTTTTTTAAAACAACATTTTTTTACATAACCTTATTCAAATTCATAAAAATTTAGATTTTTATCCAAAATGTAATAAAATGACATTTTTTCTGAACTATATATTCATTTTTACAGCAAACAGAAATAATTTCATATTTTAAAAAATTAACAAAATAAACACATCAGAGCTCACCCATACAAGAAAATATAAATATCAGTTCATCAAGGTATTTGAGACGGGGGTCAGCTTGTTGTTCATCAGCAAATGACTTGTCAACTTAATTGTCAAATTCACTTTAACTACTAGCACTACGGTGGGTGATTCATCGCTAATTTAAAATTATTATCTAAATCATCCTTAAAAACTAATACATTTTATTGTTAATCAACATAGTATTTAAAATAATATTAGATCGATAACCAGATGCGCTGGTTATAAATCCATTTTTGTAAAAAAGAACAACATAAAAACAAAAATCAAAACAAGCCTTTCAAACACTTCTTTTGCTGTGAAAACACATTCAAACAAAACATTTCCAACTTTTTATTCAAGGGAAATCATTATAGATTACATTAAAACTATTTTTAATTAAATAGCTGAGAAACGTAATAATCTAGTTTAATAATTTGACGCCACAATCGTCAATATGTCAATGTCAGAAACATTTAAAATCATCAATGGTAGTGTTGATCTGGAGAAAAAGAGTTTATATTATTTGTTGCATCAAGTAACTAGTACATTTCATACATTTTGATACATTTTTTATTAGTGGGGGTTGATTGGGGTACACTATTGTTTTTCTGATCTTGAGCCACATATTTTATGAGTGCTTCATTGTGACAAAAAGGTGGGAGTGAGATCATTTTTTTGTACTAATTATTCTCCAGGACACTTTAAAAAAATATTCTGTCCAGGGACCCACCCAGCCTTCCCCTCTTCACAGATGTCTTCTTACTGCCCAATGGTGATGTGATTGCTAGAATATATTTTTAAAGTTATGTTTACTTCTATTGCAGAGATCAGTGAAGAGTGATGGTTTATTCTTAGTTATCCTTAGTCTTAACAAAAAATATCAAATTTGCTGCAATCTTTTACAGTACAATACACTTTTGAAGCTCCAGATATTTTATTTTGTGCCCCTCATTCATCATGGATCACCAAAAGCGCCATGTTCTATATATTTAGTTATTTGAAGCACTATGAATGTTTTAATAAAAGATTTTGTTTCTTGGTAATTACTTTAAAAAATTTTGAGGGATTGCTTTTCTGAGATATCAACTAAAATAATGCACCATGTCAGTGGAGAAACTGTTTTACCAGAATTATAATTCCACCTCAAGCATAAACATTTTACTAGCTTTTTTTTTTCAACATTGTTAAGATTTAAATCCAAGATATGTGTGGATTTTTTAGATAAAAAGTGTTCAGTTAACAAAGAATTACAATTTAAAGTGACTGTTGGGCATTTTTAAGTATATCAAATATGCCAGCAAGATTTCTTTTATTAAAGTAAAGGAATCTGTATTTTTACTAGTGTATTTGAATATGGCCTCACAAGGAAAACTTTTTGTAAATTAGCAAATGCTACATCTATAAAAAGAAAAATCGATAGCTTGTCTGTCAGTTTGGTAAAAGCACTGTAATGAAAACATTAGTTAATTAAATAGTTTAATCAATGTAAGTTACCTTAATTAAATGGTTTAATCAATGTAAGTTACCATGCTATGCTAATGAGATGTTGAACTGGATACATAATTTTGTCATTGAGTTAGTCTTGCAAAAATTGTGGCAGTGCTATTATTAATTGTTAATAATCACTTTACTAATGATAATCTTAGTTGTAGGTACCTGCAGGCATTATAAAAAAATGTTATTATGAATTTTAAATTTTTTGCATGTAAATGAGTAATGTTCTCTCAATCATTTGTCACCTAGTAGAAAATTTGATTATTGTTGTTTTAAAAAAATGTGATGGCTGAACTGCTGGTTTCTGCTCACTACTGATTTCAGCAGTAGACCAGACCAACTCAGTTTGATCAGTAATTTATGTTCACTTAACAGTTGACCTTTTTTTAAAACAAAAACTTGAAATACATATTTTTAAAACAAATAATGATTTTTTGCTTCTCATTTTATCATGTCATTGAAATGTGTGTGTTTAATCATCATATTAGAATGAGGGTGTTATGACATGATGAGCAAATCATAAACAATGTTTGAAATCAGCATAAAAAAATAATTAATTTCATTCTGTTAAGAACTGTTGGTGTACATTGAATTTAATTCTCTAGAGTTTCCTGCAAGTAGCAGCTTTGACCAGTACCGAGTGTCCAATGGTTATTAGAGCTAGAAGTTTACTGAGGCTGTTTAGCTCATTAGCAACCATGTATTTTTAGTTTAAGCATTTTAAATCTTTAACAGTGACAGGGAAAATGTGCTTATATCTGTGATTTTATTCGTAGTAAGGAAATGTTTAACTATTGAATTAGGTCTTAGATAAAAATTGGCAAAACCTTAATGGGGTGTAGTGAATTGAGCATAAACCTATTTATGAACCAGTTTCGTGGTCAGGTTTTCATCTCATGGAATTTACAAAATGTTAGTTTCATCCCTTTAAAACCATTGATCAAAAGTTTTAGTCAAAATAACACCCTCTGCACTACCTTTTCTTGCCAGCTGATTGGTCGGTAGGGTTAGACAGCTTGTTTGGTGTCCGACATGGTTGAACCATGAGGAGAATTATATATATTGATTAAAAAAAATTAGTTGGTCATATTTTATTAGTTTACCCAACATTTATACAAATTACAATAATTATATCACATGCGACTAATTTATATAGAATAAGCAAAATGCACATGTAATCATTGTTTATCAAGTGATATTGGTTTGATTCGCGAATACATATTTGAATTATTTAATGACATGAAAGCTAAATTCTGGCTCACAGAAAGAAGTTAAAATACCAGACATCTTGACAGTTTTTTAGAGTGACCATTATTTAAATAATTTAATATTATTTTGAATTTGACAAGCACTACCAAGAATATTCTGTCATTACTGCAATGAAAGGGTATTGAATTTAACATTTTCTACATGGTGAGGTATTAAGGTGAAAGTTTTAAAAGGCTGAATTAAACTAAGGAATATTTGAAGTTGGTGACAGTCTATTAAGGTGAAAGTTTTAAAAGGCTGAATGAAACTAAGGAATATTTGAAGTTGGTGACAGTATTAATGAAATTGAATAATAAAATGTTACAGTACTTATTTATAGTCAAAAGAAGATGGAATCTTCAATAAATAAACTTATTTATATCGCAATTATGTGGAAACAGGAATTGACAAAAGCTTTAGAAATGTATCAGTTTTACTTTTACAATTGTATAAATTATGCTCCATTCTTGATGAGATTTCAGCTACCATTAAGTAAGGAAAATCCACTAGTTGTGCTTGAGACTGGAGGACAACTTGCCTCCAATAAACCCAAAAACTTGGACAAAGAACATAAAATCAGAAACAATATTATCACAGTTCAGTAATATTAATTATCACAGTTGTCAATGACAATGTAAATAAGCCTCATAAATATATGTGGCTGGCTGCCTTCTATTATACATATACAAAAATCCTAACCATTTCAGCATTTAATTGTAATGGGTTTAAAGCCTATTGATGGCTGGCAATGCAGTCTGGGGTGGTTTTAAGGAACTAAATGACCAGTCTGAACAAATGGCCCTGTATCCATTACTTGCTGGAGGTGCCGACTTGATGGCTCTAAAGCTTTTTCCTGGCCGGCTGGGTGATCTGAGCAACAGACCTTGAGGGGTAGCATTACTTTGAGGAAATGAATGTTGAATTCGCTGTGATATGGACCTGATAAGATCTCTGGCTTGCTTCAAATTATACCCTGAAACAAATATTTTTAGCATAAATTTGATGACATTCCATAAAAGTCCACTAAAAGAGGGTAAAATGTTAGTAGTGTCTGGAGGTGCATTGATTGAATTTTTAAAAACTAAAATGTCAAGTTTTTCAAATATCAAAAAACAAAAAAAACTTTGAATTGACAATGACATTAAAAATGAACTCTTCTCAAGACAACTGCAAGGGGGTATATTTCTTTTTAAAAAATGTATTGTAAAGATTTGTTTAGTTGAAAATTTGTAAAAATAAATAAAATAATGTACCTTTCAGTCTAGCAACAGTGTCATGTGAAAAATATCCTGAGCTAATCCATTCCTCAAAGTCGGTAATATGATCAAATGCTGCACGTCCTGTTGAGAGGAATTATTTATCAATTATTTGTTTTAGTGCTCAGTTTCTTTACACTAAAATTAAAATAATTTATCACAGGAACTTCTTTGCAAGCTGATGGAGATCAGGCCAGAGTATGGTATAATCTCATTGATGAAACATTAGTAATAAATCAACAACAAACCATGAACAGGCAACAGAAATTTCAAAATTATCATAGTATACACGTTGGTCTATTTATAACAATTTAATTTAGCTTCATGTAACCATCGCCAATGGAGAATTCTTAATTAACTTAATTGTAGTATAATTTGAAATATTTTAATACCAGCTACTTAAGACATTTTTTATATGATGAAAGTTGTATTCTCCAAAATGAACAAGTCACGAACAGATTAGTGACTCAAAACCAAAATAATAATCTTGTGTGCTTTTGTTTCATAAGCTCAAAATTTTCCATTAAATATAGATAAATTTATAAACTTTAACATTTTCTTAAAAGTGTTTTGCGAGGAAGATCACTCGTTTGGCTTTTGCTGAAAAGTACCTACCATAAATGTTTTTCTGCCTCACATTGGCCCCATTGTTGATGAGCAAAGCTGCAGCCAAGGGATTGCTGGCTTTACAGGCTATCATGAGGGGTGAGCTCCCTTCATTATTCAAATGATCAACCTGGGCTTCATATGCTAACAATACTTCTAATACATCAGTGGGCCCGCTCAGCTTGGCTGCTTGATGCAAGGCACTGTTTCCATCCTCATAAACAGGATTGGCGTCTGCTCCGTTTTGTAGAAGGAATTTGACTGCATCCACTCGAGAAGAACTATAAACAGATTTAAAAATGAAAGTTATAAGAAAACAACATCAAATAATAAATAAGGAGTAGAGTGTCTAATTCAAGACATAAATTATAATAAATGATGTTTTATAAATTTTAGACTCAAGCCTCTTTAGGACCATGAAAGATACAATAAGTAATCAAATGCTGATTAACATCAGTTATTCAAAACAGCAAATGTATTTCATTCAGATTACTATCATGTACATGGAATGCCAATTTACAGACAATGAAAGATAATTCTGATCCATGTGTTACAATCCAGGTGTCCTGTGTCCTTGTTTGTTTTTGTTTTTCCAATCTTTTCATTTTACAGATACATTTTATGATATAATATGTTTTAAGACTTATGCAAGTACATATTTCAGGTTATTTTACTGATGAAGGCATTAGCCGAAACATCTACTGTAGTATTAGTTGAAAAATAAAGCTCAAATTTATTGTCTTCTTGCACAATTAGTTTGTGGTGTATTTTGTACTCAGGTAAAAATATCAACTTGGCTGATGCAATCTGAAAACCTTTTCATTGATATAATGTAAGTGAAGGCATACGCTGCCATAAAGTTTAAGTGATTTATTTAAATCTAACAACAATAATTGTGCCATGCAAAAACAACATATCCTTCTACCTGGTGCTAGAAGGTTGATATACTTTACATTAAAAAGCAAGTTTTCTCCCAGTGGAAAGAAAATAACACTCTTACTCTTAATGAACCAATAATATTATTATTTAACTTTAACAAATATTCATTACAGTTAAAGGACATCATGGAGTTAAATATGTTTCAAATTGGCTGTTACACTAAGCAAAAATGCTTCAGAAATGCTGCAATAACATCAAAGAATTATTGGCATCATGATAATTTAACTGCAGGTTGAAAATTTGTTTACTTTGTGCTGACTTCTTATAAGCAACCTATCTGTGGTGGTTATAAGTTAAAAATTCATTTAAAAAATCCCTTTCCCAATAAGATAATTATGTTCTCTTGTAATGTAATTATATTTAAAATTGAGTCTCAATGGATGCTTTTTTTTCAACAAGGAATTCTCTGGCATCAAATTTTGTTTTTGCCACATCTCATGAATGATGAAGAAAAATCTTACACTTTAATTTTTTCCATCAAGATTTTTAGAAGCAAAACATCTTGTTCCTTCTCTTTGAAGGTAAATCCTTCCTGTATAAGCCTGAAAGAATAAATACATTTATGTCTTTAAAAAACAATATGAATATTATTCACTTTATTTGAAAAACAGATTTAAATTTAAAAAAAAAAGACTTTAAAAAAGTCCTAGGTGGATCATGTCCACCTGCCTCACGTTGTCATCTCCATTGCTTCTCCCCACCCCACCTTCCCTTTTATTATTCATGATCCAAATGATCACAAAGTAACAACATTTTAAAACTGTCATGAATTACCTTAACAAACTTGCCTAACTGTCAACCTGGTGTAAAAAACATCATCATTACCCAGAGGCATCACTAGGATTGGTGTCACCCGGGGCTGTAGCTCCTGGTGTCACCACGTCATGATTTAACCCATAGAACTCCTCCGAGTTTTCCAGTGCCAAATAACGGGAATATATAGAATTTTACTGTCTGGTGTCACCCCCCTGATGGTGTCACCCGGGGCGGCCCGCCCCCACCGCACCCCCCTTGTGACACCACTGTCATTACCTACTCTTTATAAACTCAATACTACTAACCATTTGCTGGAATAATGGAGCGCCATCTAGAATGATGATAAGATGAACTTCACGGCATATATTTGAAATAACAATTTTGATTTGATAATTTGTAAACACAAAAAGCCACATGCGAGCCGAAGTTTAACTACGTTAATATGGACATTAAAGCCATATTTTCATGGGTACCCGGGTGGAATTTTACTACCCAGGTAATCTTAAGGCTACGGGTACCTGAGTTCCTGGGTACCTGTTGACAGGCCTAATGCCAATATGAAAAATGTGTTCTTAAGCAAATTATTATCTATTTATAGTCAAAAATTAAACACGGAGTACAACAAACATAAAAATCAGTCCCGATGAATACAGAATTAGAAAGTCTAAGAGGTCTGTAATCTAAAATCCAAATGCACTGCTCACCACTGGGCACAATTTAAAAAATTGTTTGCCACTGCCAGATAGAGAAGACTCGGTGGGCTGTTTGTTGTCTCTTCACTGCAGTTTTTCAAGATGGTCTGATCTTTGTCCCCGTCTAATAGAACTGCAGCACCATCAACACGACCTTGCATTATGCAGCAGTGGATTGGCAGGAGATTCTGCAGGACATTTAAATAGAAATTAGATAATGAAAACTTTTGAATTTATATTTTTGAAAAGAAGCCAACCTCAAGTGAAGTTGTTAGGGATGGTCGGGAGGTGGGGTGGGGTTGGGGGGGGATTGAGACGTTAACACATTTTCAATGATGCCTGGACATATTTTATTAGGACAATTAGTAATAATGGTTTGTCAAAAATTTGTTTTAAAGAAGAGCACGTTAACTTGATGGGAGGCCCTTGATAGGAACGTTAACTGTTGCTTTGAAACATTCTTATGCTCTCATGTCCTTTCACATCTAATTGAACTGAACTGAACTGTCCCTTAACCCGACGCTGGGTCATTGGGGCACCATTTTGAGCTGCACACTATCTCATGCCATGTGTCACGGTTCTGGGCTGCCTTCTGGGAGTCACTAAATGACAGGCTGGTTCATTTCTTTGATATTGTCCTCCCAACTCTTCCTTTGTCTGCCTCTGTTTCTTCTTCCCTGGACTGTGCGCATTATTTCTTCTTTGGAGGTCTGCGGTGAGTGTCCAAGCCTCACAACCATACAGGAAGACTGACATCGCCAAAGAGCGCATAAGTCGAATCTTTGATCTCAGGGAGAGCTCCTAGCTTTGCCAGATGTGTTTAAGTTTGCTTAATGCTACAGTTGTTTGGGCCATCCTGGCAAAAATTTCTGGTCTAATTGACACTCTTGAAATTCTCTCATAACAGCAGAGTTTTGTTACTTATTTTTTAATGCTTTGAGCCAAAAATGATTTAAAAATCACATAAGTGAAATGTATCTCTGATAAATAATATGAACATCAACTTCTTCTAATCTTATTCTTTTTTTTTTTAAATTTAAAATTTAATTTTTTTAATGCACACCCAAAAAGCACTCACTTTCTTATTCCTTTTCAAAACACTAGCTCCCCATTCCAGGAGTAACTGAATACACTTGAGGTCAGTTGGTCTGTCTACTTCCCCATAGCATTTGGTGTGAAGGCAGGTATTCCCTTCAGCATCTTCAGCTCCAACTTCAGCCCCATTCTCCAACAGAAGCTGAATATTTAGAAACAGGAACACATTATAGCATGCAGAAACTAAAATTCATTGGCTGCAGCTGAAGCAGAAATTAAAAGGTTACTTTATTAATTTCCAAAACTAATTTAAATTCCACAAAAAAGAGATGACAATAAATTTTAATTACTTTAATATTCAAATTATTAATAACAAAAATTAAAAGTGGAAAAAAATAAATATTTATGCAAATAGCAAGATTTTCAAAATTATTTATTTATAGAATCATTGGTTTCAGTGTTACAAGCAGTGTCTCATGGTCTTTTGCCCTAAGCAAAGGTGTTGCCCCTTTAAAGTCTCTTAAATTGACATTGACTTTCATCTCTAGCAGACTATTGATGATGTCCTGGTAACCATAGAAACTGGCTGTATGCAGCAAAGTGCTTCCATTAACACACCTGGGGAAATACATATATGTTTATGTGTTATTCATACATTTTAAATTAATTCAATTTATGACGATGCATAGAAAAGTTTATATTTTATTTGAGATACCAAAGTAACTATAGAGGTAAACAAAATGAGGGGTAGGACTGCAATCAGGCTTATACAAAATAATGGGAAAGACGTAAACAAGGTATGGGTTAGCCTGACCGGACGTATCAAAACAGCGAACGTTTCGGCAAAGAGCCTTTATCAACGAACATACAAGACACAGAAAAAACGAAAATAAAAATAAAAAACGAAAATAAAAATGAAGGAACTTAGCTGCGGTGGAATCCGAAGTATCCAAAGAAAAAGTGAAACTGAGAGATGACAGAGCGATTATATATAGGAAAGCATTATTTTGTATAAGCCTGATTGCAGTCCTACCCCTCATTTTGTTTACCACTTTTACCTCCTGACTGCTACTTGATGGTTGTCCTGTTGTTATTATTTTATTTTGTTACGATTTTTGTGTGTTTCCCCTTTTCATCTCCTGTTGTTGCTGCTTCCTTTAATTGTCTTTTACCTTTCAGTCTAGGCATTCCTTACAACCTTTCACCCCTTAAATATCTTATATCTACTAGATTTTTATTTTTATTTATTCTTATTCTACTCACTTCTCTTTCTGTCCCTCTTTTTACTTTTTCACTATGCCTTCTACTAAATGTACTATGAATCAACTGAGATCCTTCATTTTAACTACCTTCAGTTTACTAACTCCTGATTTAGGCAATGATTGCAAGGAGCTGGCCTTTAACCTTTTCAAGAAAACCCGTTACACTGTTCATCTAAACTTCCTTACTAACTGCATTCGCCTCGGCCTTGTACCCAAAGGCTTTTCCAGCAATTTTAACCCGGCATCTGCTTCCTTTAACTCTAAGGATATATCCAAACTTCAATCTTTTGAGAAGAAAGTTGCTTTTCAACGTATGCGTCTTCTCATACACACCCACAAACGGTATATCGCTTATCTAAGCACTTTAATCTACCGTCTTGAAGACAGCATACTTTCTAAGTTACGTGACCACCACCTGGCTTTTAATATCATTAGAGTCATAATCCACCAACTCAACCGTGACCTTTATCTTTTCCTGTCAACCCACAAAAAGAAGAAACTGAGTAAATTAAAACCTTGTCCCAAACCTACACCTATACAGACCACCACCAACAAGAATTTGGTCGTTTGTATACCCCCAGATTTACCTCTCTCAGAGGATGAAAGATCTCTTCTCTCTAAAGGACTTAAATTCATTCCCCTTACACCATCATGTGACCGTTTCCAACTTCAAAGTGACTCTCAGCGTTTTTTCCGTGCTCTCAGACTTCAGTTCCATTTTGCCGGGAATAGCAACACCCCTCCCGAAGATGAATTGTTCCCATTTCATAAACAAAGAAAATCCACATGGACTCCACCGCCTGGTCAATCCAAGGCTCTGGACGTGTACATCAAGAGCACCGAGAATGAAATTAAAAACCTTTTGTTACCCCGACTCCGTCACTCTAACCTGTCCAAAGTTGAGTTAAAGGCTTTGTCTCTATTACGCAGCCGGAAAGATATTGTCAACAAACCGGCAGACAAAGGTGGAGCCGTTGTTGTGTGGGATAGGGATTTATACATCAAAGAAGCCCAGAGACAATTGGACGATACCCAGTTCTACCATAAAAGAACTACGGATCCCATCTTAAAATATAACGCCACTGTCAAGAAAACCATTCATGAGTTGATCACTGAATGCGCCCTCCCCAAATCAGCATCTAGAATGCACATCTTTGACAGTGACTTGGGAAAGCCTTCTTTCTATCTGCTTCCCAAAATTCACAAGGATGGCAACCCTGGTAGACCAATTGTCTCAGCTTGTTCGTGTCCAACTGAACACATTTCTGAATTCCTTGATGGTATCTTCCAACCCTTAGTGGCATCACTCCCTACATACATTAAAGATACCAATCATGCCTTAATGACATTTGAGTCACTCACGATCAATCCAGACACAAAACATTATCTATTCCTCCTGGATGTATCTTCCCTTTATACATCTATTCCACACAATGATGGCCTTCTAGCTGTGCAATACTTTTTGGACAGGCAACCCCACCCCAGTATACCCACACACGCCTTACTACGGCTGGCTGAATTAGTTCTAACCCTCAACTCGTTTGAGTTCGATGGCCAGTTCTTTGACCAAATCAGTGGGGTCGCTATGGGGACAAAAATGGGACCAAGCTATGCTTGTTTGTTTATGGGCCACTTTGAACACAGAGTGGAACAGGAATACACTGGTCGCCTCCCTGAATTCTACAAGAGGTACATAGATGACGGTATCGGGGTGACTAATATGGAGAGAAGTGAACTGGACACTTTTATCAACTTTGTTGACTCCTTCCACCCATCCATTAGGTTCACCTACAAAATTTCTGAACTCTCTGTCAATTTTCTTGATATCACTGTTACTCTCCAGAAAAACTGCCTCCTCACTTCAGCCTATTTTAAACCCACAGACAGCCACTGTTATCTTCTGTACCCTTCTTCTCATCCCAAAACTTGTAAGGACTCCATTCCTTTCTCTCAACTTCTTCGACTCCGTAGACTATGTCAATCTCAGGAGGACTTTTGGGAAAAGGCTTTGGAAATGGTGGAGTTTTTTAGACAAAGGTCATATCCTGAAGCCACGCTCCAACATGCGCTTCAGCGGGTCAAAAACTTCACTCGTGCCGACGCCTTTTTACCACGCACCCGTGATACCAACCAAAGGAGCAAGCTTGTTCTCACTTATCATCCACACAACATCAAAGCCAAAGAAATATTCATGAAGAACCGTACTATCCTCCTTGCGGACCCTGAGACCAACAACATTTTCTCCACCCCACCCCTAATTGTATTTAGGAGGGACAGAAACCTACGTGATCTTCTGGTTCGCACCCGCCTCCCAACATCCCCCCCGCATCTGGGTACTGTACCATGCGGCCGACCTCGGTGTAAGACATGTCCTTTTGTTTTGCAAGCTGAACAGATAAACTTCCCTAAGGGGCTATTTATGATTAAGGATGGTTTCACCTGCGCTAGCCGCAACGTTGTCTACACCATTGTGTGTAAGCGCTGTCCTTTGAAATACATAGGAGAGACGGGACGATCTTTGTCGTGCCGTATGTCTGAACACATTAGGGCGATTACACAAGATAAACAGTGCCCCGTCTCCCGTCACTTCAATGGACGCGACCATATGGGTGTCAAGGACCTGGCAGTCACTGCTATTGTCTCGTGCACAAACACACCCACGAGAGTCCAGATTGAAAACAGATTAATAGACAGTCACGGTACAATTGCACCACATGGGATGAATATGGTCTTTTCTTTGTCCACCTAGGCGCTTGCCCCGCCCCCTCTCTGCTTTCCTATATATAATCGCTCTGTCATCTCTCAGTTTCACTTTTTCTTTGGATACTTCGGATTCCACCGCAGCTAAGTTCCTTCATTTTTATTTTCGTTTTTTATTTTTATTTTCGTTTTTTCTGTGTCTTGTATGTTCGTTGATAAAGGCTCTTTGCCGAAACGTTCGCTGTTTTGATACGTCCGGTCAGGCTAACCCATACCTTGTTTACGTCTTTCCCATTATTAACTATAGAGGGCAGGGTGTTAAAGACAGAGATAGGATACCTTACCTATTCTTGTGTTGAGCAATTGAATTGGTCATGTTAAATTACATACTAATGATGATGCATATGGAAAATATCATTTTTGTTTTTTCTTTACTGTGTTAACCATTATCATTTGGTATGGTTTTCAATAACCATTGTACTCTTGTTTTAAAAAAAAGTTCAACAAAGGCAAACATACATTAGGTGTGATTAAAATACAAGACCTGCTGTGGAGTGAACAAAATTGTCTCTCCCCACTTCTGTGGTCTCTGATAGCTTGTTCCATTACCTCCTTACTTCCCTTCATGATCTTTGGCACAATCGTTGAATAGTGTTCATACAAGTCTGGAGAAGTGAACAAATTTCTTGACCACTTTTGAATAAATCATGTGGTTTGGGTAGGACGAGATTCATAGATATCATTAATAATTTGTATTTTTTTAATGATCTTTCTTATAAGTGGCTTTGAAGCTCAATATTTTTTTAAGGAAAAAGAATAGAAGTATATTTGTATTTTGATCTTCTTATCTGTTACAAAGGCTCCTTAAAAACAGAAGATTATTGCACCCTAGACATATCTATGGTTTATGTCTTGTTGAGAAATTTTATTAGAGTTTTAAATGTTGATAGAGCGTTGGTTTTTCTGGTTTCATCAGGCAACCCTTTCCACATCTAAATTCAGAACAGGAAGAATGAGAATTTGTATGTATTTGTTCTTGCATGCCGAATAAGAAAAGTGTTTTTATCCCTATGTCTATTTTGATTTGTATACATACCAATGAGAAATTGACGAAACTCATCATTCTTGACTGCCTCAAATGGAGAAAGTCCTTTTAAATTTCTGCAGTGCACATCACAGCCCCATTCTAACAGTAACTGGCATGAACAAGAATTATTAAGACATAATATTGAATGTCAGCAGACACAGGGTAAGCAAACAATTTTGTGCATGTGGACTAAATGATTTACCTTTTTCTTATTAAAGATCTAAGATTCAAAATAAGAAATTGTTTCAAAGTTACCAAACTTGCGGCTTATTGTAAACTTTAGATGCACTTGTTTAAAAATGTTCATGGAATGCCAAACAATGAAAATGTTTCCCTGCACTTCTTAGATGACATATTTTCACCAGCTTTACTCATCAAAAACTATATTTCAGCATGAAAACTTCTTTAATCACAACAAAGTCAGCATGGTGCACTAATTTTATCACAAATATTATGATTGCCTCAGACATCACACAATCTATATTTTTTTTGCAAGTGAACCAGTATGACATTACAGAAACAGATTAAACAATTCTTTCATAAGTTGGACAACCAAACTATAACTTGTGTAGGTTACCTTTTACTTATAAGACACTGGATGAATTTACAGAATACTTTTTCCTTTAACGCAGGAAATTTAAAACAATCCACTATATTTACAAAACAATATACCATTTCAATGTAGAACTTAAACGTGTTTTGAATGTTTACTCAAACTAAAATCATATCTTTATGTCAGGAACATTATGGCAATGGCATAGACTTCTCAGCATGAAGAAAGACCTGGTATTTTGGTTATGAGATTCAGCTAGGACCCTATTCAGCAAATCTCCCCTGTGATTAAATCAAAGGAACACCAAGTTTGGTGCTTGGAAAAACCAAGTTTGGTGATATAGCTTGGAAAAACCAAGTTTGGTGATATAGCTTGGAAACACCAAGTTTGGTCATACAGCTTGGAAAAACCAAGTTTGGTGATACAGCTTGGAAAAACCAAGTTTGGTGATATAGTTTGGAAACACCAAGTTTGGTGATACAGCTTGGAAACACCAAGTTTGGTGATAAAGCTTGGAAACACCAAGTTTTGGTGATACAGCTTGGAAACACCAAGTTTGGTGATAAAGCTTGGAAACACCAAGTTTATCTTATCTTATCTTATTGGTTACAGACGCTCCTTCTGTACAGAAGATTATTGCGTCCTACATATTTCTATGGTTTGTGTTTAGTCCTGTATTCTTACTAGAGTTTTAAAAGATGATAAAGTGGTGGCTTTCCTGGTTTCTTCAGGCAACCCATTCCACGCCCGAATACCGGACGGAAAGAAAGAAAACTTGTATGTGTTTGTTCTTGCATATGGAATAAGAAAGGTGTTTTTGTCTTTATGTCTATTTGAGGGTTGTATTAGGTTATCTTTGTGTTGTATTTCTAAATTAGAATTAATTGCCTTATGTATAATTACTAATTTACTCTTGGTTCTTCTATCCTCTAGTGTTTCAAGGTTTAATGATTTAACTAATGGTGTTACTCTTGTCAGTTTTGAATATTCTCCAGTAATGAATCTGGCAGCTCTTTTTTGTATTTGTTCTAACTTATCAATATTTTCTTTGGTGGATGGGTCCCATACTGAAGATGCATATTCTAGTATAGGTCTCACCAGGGTGAGATAGCATTTTAGTTTTATATCTTTGTTACATTTGTAAAAGTTTCTTTTTAAAAAGCCTAAGGTTTTGTTTGATTTTTTAATAACTTCATTGACATGGGGATTCCAAGATAGTTTCTCATTTATTATGACTCCTAAGTATTTCGCATCTTTAGTTTGGGTTAGTTCTTTTCCATGAATGAAATATTTTGAATTTATTTGTTTCTTTTTCTTTGTTACTCTTAGCAGTTGACATTTTTCTGGGTGGAAGGACATACTCCAGTTAGTTTCCCATTTTATTAATTCATCTAAGTCTTTTTGTAAAGTTTTGGTGATACAGCTTGGAAACACCAAGTTTGGTGATACAGCTTGGAAACACCAAGTTTGGTGATACAGCTTGGAAACACCAAGTTTTGGTGATACAGCTTGGAAACACCAAGTTTTGGTGATACAGCTTGGAAACACCAAGTTTGGTGATACAGCTTGGAAACACCAAGTTTGGTGATACAGCTAGGAAACACCAAGTTTAGTGAAACAGCTTGGAAACACCAAGTTTTGTGATACAGCTTGGAAACACCAAGTTTTGTGATACAGCTTAGAAACAACATGTTTGGTGATACAGCTTATAAACAACATGTTTGGTGATACAGCTTATAAACAACATGTTTGGTGATACAGCTTATAAACAACATGTTTGGTGATACAGCTTGGAAACAGGAATTTTTGCAGCACCGAGGAATTATTGAAATTATGTTAAAGTGTAAGGGTTTGGGGGAGGGAGTGTGCATCATCTCCTCGCTTGAATTGATTAGAGTTTTTATTTTCATTGCTGAATTACCATCAAAGGTTAACAAGTCTCATATTTCCTAATCTAATTAAAGGGGTAAAATCTATTTTGATTTATGCAAAAAGAAAATCATCATTTAAAAAAACTTACATGAGCAATGGCTTTCTGTAAACCTTCAATAGCAGAGAAAATTGGTGTGCATTTAGAATTATCTTTAGCATCAATGTTTGCACCATTCTCAAGGAGCACTTGAACTACATTCTATGGGAAAATGTAAACCCAAAGTGAATTTAATTGTATAGCATCTAACTAAATAAAAGTATGTAAAATGGTAAGAATGCATACATTTTTATAATCATCCTCTTTAAAAAAAAAAATTTAACTGATTTCATAAACTTTTATTTTTATTGTAGTCAAACATTTTAGATTTCAAAGAAATTTGTTTCTTCTCTTTTCCCAAAGTACTCACTGATTATTATTTTTTTAATTTACAAAACTCACAAAATGTCCATGTCTGGCTGCCAGATGTAAAGCTGTTTGACCAGTCTTTGAATCTTTGGAATTGATGAATGAGAAATCACTCGGGAAAAACTTCACAAATCTTTCAACTCTGTCCAATTCATTTTCTTTGGCAGCCTTGATAAATATGTGCTCCCAGCTCACTGTGTTGCCAGGAAACACTTGGTACAGGAAGATACTGCCAGCTTTCAAATGTTTGTTGCGACTCAAAGCTTCAAAATAAAACTGAAACACAACAAAATATTTTATCTGAACAGATTTTTTTTTTAATGAAACATTTTCATTTGCCCTCAATTCTTAAAACTATGTCTTAAAATTCCCACAAAACACAGGGAATACATAATTATGTGAGTATACAATTATGTGACGATAGTTGCAGAAATAAAAAAAAAGGCAGACTGCGCTGACCAGGACACTTAGAAAAAAATTTCAAATGATAGAAAAGTAAAGAGGGTACACTACCAAAACCGGAGAGGGAAACGGCTCAAGGGAAGACCTAGGCTTAGATGGATGGATGACATAGAGAAAGATCTACAACAACTGGGCATCCAATATTGGAGAAGTAACGAGTTGATAAGGACTGGGTGGAAGGAGGTTGTGAGGTAGGCCCAAGCCCTACATGGGCTATAGCGCAACAGGGATGGATGGATGGATATAATTATGTATAAAAATATTTGAGAAATTAAACAATAATGATGGAATGATTTAAAATTTTAAAATGATTTTAAAAAAGCATTAATATAGTTAGGTATAACTTCAGATCTCATATTTGTCAGTATGTTTCACTTCACTATTCAAAATTTCTATTTGAATAGTTGTGTAATCAGCTTTCAGTTTGTAAGGGTGATCTCCCATTGCTATGTTTCCCATTACCAGTCACATTGCTGGACATCCTTTGTCCTGGTGTTTTTAGTTATTGGGGAAGGAGAGGGCAGGAGGAGGAAAGAGACAGGAGGGGAGAGACCATTCAACATACTTGGCTGGGAGTTTTTTCCTTTTTCTTGGGATTTATTTTCATGAAAATTAATAAGGTAACATTAAATTTAAATGACCAACTACCAATTTACATGTCACCGACCCTTCTTTTTTTTTAATCTCCCACAACTGATCACTAATTTTTTTTTCTTAAGTGTGGAAAAAATTTAATTAATTGAAAAATAACGTCTATTTACTGTCTATTTTTCATTTTGATGTAAGATCCTAAACGAAATTCGTTAGTCTTCATACTGTGTTGAGAGTTCTAAAATAGATTATGTCCCTTGTTCATTTGTAAGCAGTTACCCAGGACAAGCCCTGTCCATGGTTTTAAACACAGTTAAATGCAAAATTATCCCTCAGGAACCCATATTTAGTACAAATATCAAATGTATTTTGATAGCATATATGCTTACATCATACTTGGGATAATCTTTTGGATTAATTTCCACAGGAAAGACTTTGTTGATGCCAAGTAACTGTTTTATAGACACTTCATAAAAAGAAAGAAATTGATTAAGACAGAGAGAATATATTCATAGCTAATAAATTGAGTAATTATTTGAAACAAAAAAATAATAAATTCTTATTTTCCATTTTATTTATTATTTGGTCTGAGCATAAAAAAGATGTCTAACTGACTGCTGGAGGAACTGTGCAGTAGTATTCAATGCCATGGGCTACAAAGAAACATTGATCTCTTAAAAATAACAAAATAATTATTTTTGTGGCATAACTTAGAAGTGGAAATGAATTGTAACCAATACATTTGCTTTTTGAGGTGAAATCATCAAGGAACTCTCCAGTTTCTTTATCTCTTAGGACCAAGCGTCGACCTTCTGTTAAGGTTTCACATGCCTCAGTGAGGTAGAATCCAGATCCTTTAGAAAGACTCTGCAGATATAAAGCAGAGTGTGTTACATTCAAAATAAATACCATTCATTTTCCATAGACAGCTACAAAAAATTTACTAAAAGTTAATCTAATGTACCAGCTTCAAAAGTTCATTGATAATATTTTATTATTGAACTAAATCTCTTAGTTGTAGGCTATTACTGTCCTTCACACGTTAGCACAAGAATGATCAAGAAGACTCCATTCATTACCAAATTACATGGGTGAGTTTAAAGAAATAGACTATTTTAAATCTATGTATGTGACATGCAGAGAATGTAATTAAGAACTGCCACAAGAGGATGCTAGGTGTGTCAAGCTAAATTTATATATAGATAGATAAATAAATTGTGTTGCTAAAAAAGAAATACTGTTGACTACCTGTAAAATTCCAGTACAGTTGATAGACAGAAGTAGCAGTAGGATATAATTAACAATATATACGTTAGTTTATTTTTTAAAAAATATTTACTAGTCATGTAGCAAGGAATTATCAGAGAGGCGTTAGATGTGCCTAGGAGTTACAGAGTTCTGATCTAGTCCATTGACTATTTATTATAAAATTACTAGGGCTGCAGAAATTAAAGATTAATTTCTCAATTAATCAGTAAATTTTTTTTATCTATTAAAATTATTTTAATAGATAAAATAGCTATCAGAATGAAAGAAAATTTGTTTGAAAATGTTTCTGATTTATTTATAAATAATTAAAAATTATCAATAGTTTGCTTTTTTTTTACGTACAAACTTCTCTATTGAAAGAAAAAGATTTTTAAAGTGTTAACTTTAAAATAAGCTGTTTTTATAAGGAAAATAATATAAAAAATATAAAAATTGTTTTTACTTAATTAACAATAACAAAGTTTAAATTCATTGACATTATATTGAACTACTTATATTTAAATTTTAAAAAAATCTATTGCCTGTTTTTGTTACTTCCCTTTAAATTTTCAGTTTAATGACGTCATACATCTTATTTTTTGCTTTAATCTAAATTATCGATTAATTATTTGGTAATTTTTCAAAAGTTAACGATTAAATTTAAAATAATCGATAACAGCCCTAAAACTACATGTACAGCTGCATTAAGAAATGTATTTTGAATTTTTTTGTAACCTCACCAAGTTAATAACACATGAAAGGCACAAGTCACTGATGGTAATATTTCTTGGAACAGTGACACAATCAAACTTCCTCACCATGAAATCTTTAACACATTTCCTGACCTAGTGATAAAAATTAAAATTATTTAGAATGATTAAAATAAATTTTGAAATATTTGTGACCATCTCCTTTAAGTTCTCAATTCATTTAATTTATTGAAATACACACATACATAGGTTTTTTTTTTTTAAATTATGAAATAATCAAATGCTCATTAAAAATATTTTTTCTAAAAATCAAATCAGTATCTGCATAGTATCACCATTCCTGCTGAAAATTACCCCAGTTAACATTATGCACTGTTAATTTTAAAAGTGTTTATCTTGTTCTTGAACTGAACACAGTCGTCAATCTCGTGCTTTTCTCATTGTAGATTGAATTTAATTGTAAACAACAGAATTTCAGCGATGTAGTTAACATGATTGTTTTCTTATAAAGCTTTCAGGATGATATTTTTCTGTATTTAACAACTAATTTTTTAAGCCTCTAAAGCACATGTCCCAAAGGGCCACTTGGTTGGAAACACCAAGTTTGGTGATATGGCTCGGAAACACCAAGTTTGGTAATACAGCTTGGAAACACCAAGTTTGGTGGTACAGCTTGGAAACAACAAGTTTTGTAATACAGCTTGGAAACACTGAGTTTGGTGATAGAGCATGGAAACACTGAGTTTGACTTAAGTTATAATAATTCAAACTTACCTCCAATTGAATTCTATTTACATGTTTTACCCACTGAGTGCAGTATTTGATATCAAAACGATCAGCCAAACTGTCAATTTCTGAGCAAAAATATAATATTCATATAGATACAAAAACAGCAACTCAAATTAAAAATACTTAATTGTTATACAAAAAATTGTAATTCCAAATTACAACACCAGAAAAAAATGACTTACTTTTATTATCTAAAACATCAATGACACTAATGTAAAAAAAAGGTAATTTAGCCAAATACCTGCTTTCAAATGTTCAATTTCAGCCTTTATATCTTTTCTTAGCTGAAGCTCTTTTGCATTAGATGCTATTGTAGGGCATTTCTGCAAAGTTTTATTGCTTTCATGGAGTAAATTTTGAAGTATTTCCTTAGGATGACAGAGAAAATTTTAAAAAATCAATAGAGATTGATATGGACCAACCACAAAAATAACTAATTAAAAAAGTTTCTGAAATATAGGAGGGAGAAAAACTTGAAAAGATATGGTGATGTGAGCTAGAGAGCAAGAGACACAAAGTATAGGAGACACATGGAAGGAAGTCAAATGACCAAAACAAATGCATGGGGCAGGAGTAAGTCACATGTTTATGAATGACTGCTTACATTTTTTGATGCAACAATTTGACACTGCCTGTACTTGAATGCCACCATGAAGAAAAATGTAAAATATGATGTAACTGCCATTCCATCAGCCTTGAAATACAAATAAATTTGAACATTAAGAATCTCAGTTAAATGTTTTAGTCTAAATGAAATGTTCATTTATTTATTAAATCAGCCTTTTTATTGATCAGTGGTTAGTCCTTATTGGATATCACAAAGTTTGATGGAATTGATTTTATGATTTAGTGGATTTAAAGGGTATTATATTTAGATCAGAGAGATAACAGATGATAAATTAAATATAATTTAAATATGTCACTACTGTTATAGTTAGATTTATTGAAACATATGCAGCTGAGAAAATGTTTAAAACAATAAGAATAACTTGGCTAAGTTCTATTTTATTTAATGACTAACTTCAGCCAAATCCTCTGAACTGAATGGGGTGTCAGCGTAGAACATTTTTTCTGCTGTCCTTAAAACTAAATTGATTGTCCATCTGCAATGAAGGCCATTCTTTGAAATTAAAAACCATATCATAATGAATCAGAATGGTGCAGGTGACATTAAAATAAATAGTTACTAATCTGAGACAATGAAAATAATAACATTTGGTACTCAACAATTTTGAATGAAGCTCAGACATTGTCAAATTAACTTATACAAAAGTGAAATAATTTTTAATCATTGAAATATTTTTTTAATAAAGAGTAAATTATTGATCTCTTCAAAATGTTGATAATTTCTCATGTCCATAATAATTTACCTATCATTCAGGAGCAGCTCTGTTGTAAATGTGTTTGGCACAAAGGAATTGACTAAAGCACATAGGACTCTACTGTCAACAAGATCATCCAAACTCTAATAAAAGAAAACTGACGTTGAGTAGATTTCTTACACAAACAAGTGAAACAGATAGATTAAACCATTTAATTACAGTTCTGCTTTTCACTTCAGATCTTTTAACAGTAACGTATTACAAGTACGGTGATCGAGTGGTATGTGCGCTTGGCTGGCATGGGTTCAAATTCATGTGAAGGCAAGGATTTGTTCTCGGGGCCTAGGTCATCCCTGAGTCAACCCAGCCAGAATGGGTACCTAACACTAGTTAGAGAAATAAATCCAGCTGGGTAATGCGTGGAACCCTTATAGCCATGGCCTGTGAACGCTGCATCACTTGCCAACAGACTGGAATGGTCTGTAGACGTAATAATCTTCCGTATAGAAGGAGCGTCTGTAAAAATAAGACAAGACAAGTATTCCTTTATTAATCTTTAGCTTAGGCTTTGTTGTTGTTGTTTTTGTGATTATTAATCAAGTAATGCAGTGGTTATACACACACCCAATTGGAATTCTAAATTGAATTTTTAGTTGTAAAGAAAAATGCAACAATATTGTCTTGGAGAGTGTTATAATGGTTGATTGAAAACTCCTCTTGCTAAATTATCATGGACTGATAAACTAAAAGGACTTACATAACATGTTAGTTTTTTGCCTTCACTTGTTTTCTGAAAAAGTTAAAAGTATAATATGAATTTATGTCTTTGTTATAGTTGATTTTATCAAATTGTAATTTTTTTTGTTAGAATACTGTAGTATGAATATTAAAAAATGAATAGTTATGATTTGACATCTTTCATAGCAAAAATTCACATCAAATGACACTTGTAAATTATTATGTATTTTAAGACAGATGAAATAAACTTTGTTGATGTTAATTTTGAATCTTTGATTGAACATACCTTTAGCTGAGTATTTACGATTTCTAAAATACATGCTTCAGGGGATGGGTATTTGTCGGGATCTCTTCGTTTTTGCTTAAAATTCTTCATGAATTCAGAATTAGGAAATTTTATCCAATCGGACTCTGGTTCCTTCTGTGGTCATTTAGAATTAGATAATTTGAAAAATATCTATTTTTAAAATAATAATATTTAAAAACATTACATCAGACTCAGTACATCAAAGACATTTAATAAAAAGCAACAAAAAAAAAAAAAAAAAAAATGATATTAAGAAACATTGATATAATAATACAATTATAAAACTTACATTGTCATTTTTGTTTTCAACAAATGCTGAAGCTCCAAAACCTGATAATAAAGACTTCTTAAGCTTCTTTTTCTTTTTGTGTGGTGGAGGATTTGGGGTCCACTATCAAATAAATCAGAAGTTATTCATACTTTTAACAACAGCCAATCGGTTTAAATATGATGAATAATCTGGGAGCCATTTGGGAAGAACTAGGGCTGTTATCGATTAAATTAATTTTAATCGTTAACTTTTGAAAAATTACCGATTAATTAATCAATAATTTTGTTAAAGCTAGAAATAAAGATGTATGACGTCATTAAACTGAAAATTTCAAGGGAAGTAATAAAAACAGGCAATATAGAAAGTGTTTGATGATTAACAAAAAGATAAAGATAATCTTTTTATCCCAAGTTGTTCAAAAGTTATGATTTTTCTTCTAAGACCTCATAATCACTTTTTTCACTTGGTTGTTTTCCTTCACATTTTGTGCCCTTTTATTGCATTTTTTAAAATGCTCATAACCTAAGTATTTAATTTCATTTAATTTAAAAGATATAACATTGTTAGGAGAATTAGTTTGATATAATGTCAATGAATTTAAATTTTATTATAGTTCAATAATTAAAAACAATGTTTTTTTTAAAATCATTTTCCTTTTCAAAAGTTATTTTAAAGTTTACACCTACTGCATATAGTCTAGTTAACGGAAAAGTTTATATGTAATAAAATATAAAATAATAAAAATTATTATAAAAATTATTAATAAAACGAACATTTAAAAAAAACAAATTTTATTTTTAATCACTATTATATTACTTTGGATAATTTTAATTAATTTCCGCAGCCCTAGGAAGAACATAGAGTTGTTATTTATATGGTATTTGATTTTTTTTTTATTTTAAAAATTCAAGAGAATTAAATAATGTAGCTGATTGAAATATTGGGAAATCAAAGAGCAAAAATATTTTAAGGAAATATCTTTAAATTTTGAGAATAGGGTATTAAAATTACATACTTTGTACAGGCACATCACATGCAAAAGAAATTCTTCTTCTTTTTTATTACAAAATACGCAAACAAATTGTGCAATTAAAACAATAAATTTGAGCTTTATTTTTAAATTTATATGACTCTGTACGTTTCAGCTAATCCTTCATCTTTTTTTATTGAATAAAAGCGGTATTTAAAAATAAAATATATTAGGGCTGTTATCGATTAATTTAAATTTAATTGTTAACTTTTGAAAAATTACAGAATAATTAATCAATAATTTTCATTAAGCTAAAAATAAGATGTATGATGTCATTAAACTAAAAATTTCAAGGAAAGTAACAAAAACAGGCAATTGACGTATTTTTATTTAAATATAAGTATAATTCATGTCAATGAATTAAAATTTTGTTATTACTAATTAAGTAAAAACAATGTATAATTGTTTATATCTTTTTCCTTATTAAAAAGAATTTATTTTAAAGTTTACACTTTAAAAATCTTTTTTTTTAAATGGAGAACTTTGTACGTAAAAAAGCAAACTTTGATTAATTATTAATAATTAATCAATAAATTGAAGGAATCGTTCTTTTATTTCAATCGCTATTTTATCGATTAAAATAATTTTAATTGATACAAAATTTTACTTATTAATCGAGAAATTAATAGTTAATTTCCACAGCCCTAAATATATGTATATGAAAAGTATAAAATTTGTATCATAATTACCTTAAAAGGGACTTGTGTTATAACATCTGGGTCATCTTGCTGTAAAAATTCAACTCTTTCCCACAGAAACCAAATGTCATGGCTAATCAAATTCCATAATAAATCAAAAACCTAAAAAAAATTATTTCAACATTATCCCTTGACATAATTAATATGAAGATAATTAAGATAGTATCTTTTAAAGAAAAAATGACACTATAAATAAAAATACCCCAATATTATAATCTACTCATTTGTTTTAAAGCTAGGACTTTGAAAATATAACAACTGAAAAATAAGAAAAATTTACTTGATCAGAACTTCTCATTGCAAACAATCTAGAATCCACATACACATCTTGTGGTAAAACCTCGCATTTCTTTAGCTCTTTAACCACCCAGTTCACTCTGGTCTGAACTTGTTGAGGAGTCAAGCTGAATGCAGTCAAATAAGTAACATTGCATGCAAAATTATATTTATGGTGACAGAAAATTAAATGGAATTGAAATGAAAAATATAATGATCAAGTTAACAAGCCCTTAGAATAATAAAAATGATATTTAAGAAAAGAATATTAAAAAAAAGATTTTTAAAAAATTAGATCAGATAATTTTAAACAAAATTCAAAACTATAAACAAATATATATTCTGATATTTATAGACTTCTAAGTGGTTTTGGTCATTATAGGCAGTCTTCATTAAAAAACAATTAATAACAAAACAATGACAAAAATTTATATAAGAAATTCAAATTAAATTAACTGCAAAATAACTGGAATCTAAACACCTATATTATTTACTCCAGATGTAATATTAAACTAAAAAAAGAAAATAAGAACTAAGAAAAGCATTACCCATCCATGCTATCAACTCTTCGAATATCTCTCCCAGTGATACTCTCAACAAGATATTTCATTCCTGTTCCAGTCAATAAATCCATCAAAACATTTGACATGAGGTGATCATATGGTAATAAGCGAAAATTAACCCATGCTGTCATGCCACGAATTTTTGTTCTCATTGACATTGTTCAAGATTGAAATTTGTCTCTGATATGTGGTGTCTCAAAGCTTTCAATCATACCTCACTTTTTGAAATAACTGCCTCACAAAACTGAATATAAAATAAAAGTATTTAAAAAATTTAAATTATTTCATTAACTTCTTACAGCTTTATAATATATTACTATATTTTCTTGTCTATATATAATATATACAATAGGCCTATGCAATGCTTTTTTTCCTGTGTAACGTACAGGGAGGGCATTCTGGCAACTTTTTTCTACATAAATAATTTTATTACTGCCTGGAATGCTTTTTCTTATCTTATCTTATCTTTTACAGACGCTCCTTCAATACAGAAGATTATAGCATCCTGTGCTTATCTATGGTTTGTGTCTTGTCCTGAATTTTTATAACAGTTTTAATTGTTGATGAAGTGTTGATCTTCCTGGTTTCTTCAGGCAACCCATTCGACGCCCAAATTGCGGACAAGAAGAATGAGAATTTGCATGTGTTTATTCTTGCATATGGAATAAGAAAGGTATTTTTATCCTTATGTCTATCTGAGGGTTGTATTAAGTTATCTTTGTGTTGTATTTCCAAATTAGAATTATTTGTTTTATCTATAATTAATATTTTACACTTGGTTCTTCTATCCTCTAGTGTTTCAAGATTTAATGATTTAACTAATACTAATATTGTTATTCTTTTCGGTTTTGAATATTCTAGAGTAATGAATCTGGTAGCTCTTTTTTAAATTGTTTCTAATCAATGTTTTCTTTGGTGGACGGGTCCCATACAGAAGTTAACCAGTTAATAAATCTAAATCTGCAACAATATTAATAACCTTTTACAAGCCTTTTAACTTTTTACTTTTGGTGCAGTCAGTCAGACTCAGTCAGAGTCAGTGCAGATTTAGACCCATTAATTATTACAGTTTGCTCCCTACCCAAAAGGAAGTCTTGGATCCAGTGTATTAAGAATCAAACAAAGATAATAAATAAAATCAATCTGTTATACAAAATCATGTTATAGTTTTTGTAAATATATAATATATATCCACCGTTCACAAAATCGACGAATTGTGCAGAATTGAATAATTGTAGCCATTTGTAAACAAAATCGGTCGTACCCACAATTCATCATTACTTTTAAAACTACTATTCATACAAAATTTCTCTATCGTCAATATAATATATTTACTGAATCTTTGTTTTCCATTTTTTATTGCATTTTTCTTATTATTTGAACTCAGTTTGATTAATAATCATTTTAATAACTACCATCTACAAATAGAAGTTAGAAAGTTAGATCATTGACTAGAAACTCAATTTAATTCGTAGATGTTAATAACACAATACTTTACTTGCGTTTATTTAGTATATTTTGTATATCAATCAACAACTTTACTACAGATAGACAACAAGTGGAGACAATGATTATTACGCGGAATCTTTGTAGGAAGAAATGAAATATTATGCTATAAAATGCATTAAAATAATTTGACCAAACGAGAATGGGAATAGAGGGGGATACGAATCAAGAAATTACGCGTAATGATGTTTTCAAAGGTGTTACATATTACATAGTTGGAGACATTAGCGAAAAGGTATTGATTCCTTTCTACCACTTTGCAAATCAAATCAAATTAAAATTATTTTTACTAGACTAAAGACTAAAACTTTTATTTTTAATAATAATAATATTAAAATAAAAGTCAAAAGAATGTAATGTAGGCGTACTTAACCGTAACGCCTAAACCTATTGAATGATTATAAATGATATTGTCAATTGATTAAGGCCCAAACAACAAATGTCAGTATATGATACTATTGATAGTCATAATCATAGAATCATAAGTAAGGCCTTGGGCGCCGTGGCTATTGAGACGCTACTAAAGTGTCTTAATAGCCCACAGGCTATAGAGACGCTAGCGTCGTAATAGCCCACAGGCTATTGAGACGCAAACAAAATAAGCCAATGAAAATTAAGTAGCCAAGTTGGGTTAGGGAGGGGGTCATGAGTCATGCATTTGTGACGGTGTGTGAGAGGGTGTTAAATATGATGTCAAGTGTAAAGTAAATGCGCAACTTTAAATAAAACTCCTACAAAAATATTCGATTGCCTTATACTACTTACAGTAAATCAGTAAATACATATTTAAATTTAACAGTAACAGTGTATTTTTCATGTCGAATTTATTGAAGAAAAATAAAAAAGAAGCAATAAAAAATTTTAATTTTATTGTCTTCAACAATGCATGAAGGGGCTGTCCATACATGACGTAACGCGCCTGTGGTGAGGGCAGAGAAGGGTAACGAATTAGTGAGAATGTAATACAAGGGGGTGGGCGGAGTTTAAGAAATCAAAATGTGCTCCTTGAAATAAAAGTTCAACTTGATTGTTCACAATTTATTTAGTTTACGATATTAGACTTAGAGTGAAGACTTACACTAAATACATATTTCTGTGACAAAAATGTTAATTGAAACGTAATTTTTTATTTTATTATTTTTTTTTTTTGGGGGGGGGGGCAATTAGAGCTTTGTAACGTCATATTGTGGTCTAAGTTTTGTGACAATGGGGAAAGGGGGTAAAAATAGCATGATGTCATTCATGGACGGACAAAAAAACGTATAAAATATAAAGATATAAGCAGTGAAATCGCAATCCCGTTATGTATAATATAACGGCTGAGGCACAGGTGGACGGAAGAGAAAGAATTACTAATTTCAAGAAGTGGAAATATAAATCACACGGATATATCTTAGCAATGTATGAACGTTTGGTCTGAATTTAAAAGTTCAGAATTTTGTTTGCATTAAAATATAAAACATTTTTGCATATCAGTGATTATCAGTCTTGACTCAGTCAGTCACGGACGCTGTTTGCAGTATGTGCGGTTTACGTAACTAGTAGTATAATTACTAGGCTTAGTATTATGCAAATTACATTTGTTGTGCGTAAGTACGCATTTAGTGGAGACCCCCCCACCCCGTACGCATCCATGCGCAAAAATGCCATTTGCTTGCATATGGATGGCCCCTTAGGCTAATTGATGTGTGGCGTGGCTTATACTAATTAAAAGTAGCCTACTTTGACAGAAACTGTAAATGTAGTCCAATTATGTCCAATATGCTTAAATAATATATCATTTTAAAGGGCTTGACACGAAAAACATTTGCTTTGTCTTTCTACCTTTTATAGAAGTGGAGTTATGATTTTTTATTATTATTATCTTTTTTCCCCACTGAAAACGTCCTTAAAGAAATAGCCTAAATACGCCAGCCTTAAATACTTAATTTTCATTGGCTTATTTTGTTTGATTTGAAAAGTAGGAAAAGATTTATTACAACATTATCATTTTTTCAATGTGTTTTTGGGTGATGAAAATGGATTTTAACAATAGCTGAAAATTGAAATAAACAGTTAAACAAATTCCCAGCAAAAAATGTTAGGAGATTTCTCCAGCAAGCAAAAATAGTTTAAAATATCCTAGATTTTGCCTGAGGAAAAACTGAGAAGTGATAATAAAATTATATGAGTTTTTGCTAAGGAAAAGGAAATCCTTGAGAATGTTAGTGGAAGATGCAGAAAATGTTAAATCTTTATTTAAAAAATGATCTTCTTATGTTGTTTTCTGAAACTCTGTATTGATTCTCCTAACCCATCTTGGCTGATGTTTGTGTGTGATGGACCAAATATCAGTAGCTGACAAATCCCTGTGGTTATTATTGATGATTTGATCTTGTGGGGCAATGTTACTTATTGTCAATGTTGTTTTCCTATAAGAACATTAACATAACAGTAATTTATTTGTTATTTTTTTATCATTGAATTTATATTTTCAGGTTACTGCACTTTTGGAACAAAATGGTGCTAAACGAGACTCGTACCTCAGTGAAATGGTCAGTATTGTCATTGCTGACAGCACCACGTCAGATGATTATTCAGAGGCTAAGGAACTCTTTGAACTTCCCATTGTCACTGTAAGCTTGTTACTCTGCCCTTTTAATAGCTAATAGGGTTGAACAGAAATCATGGTTGTATTTTTATGGTATTAATATGCTAATGAAAATTTACCTTTGTAATTGTAATCTAAAATTTGCGTTTACTTTATTCTTTTTAAATAAATATGCATTAAAATTTTACATTATCCTACTTGCAAAATGTAAAAGATAAAGACATTTTTGTAATGAAATTATATTTCAGAGTGACTGGGTGACACTTTCCATAAAGTGCAAGAAACAGTTACCGTATCCTTGTTAATCTGTATTGAAATGTTTGTTTTAGAAATTGTAATAGTTATAAAAAATATAATTTTAAAAAAATGTCTTCATAGATCATTTGTTAATTCTGTAGTAGTGTATATCACAGATAAAAAGGGATGTATTTAACAGTTTTTAATTCTGAAATGGTGAATATCAAATGTAAAAGGGGATGTATGCTTTAAATGAATTTAATGAATGAATGATTGTTTTTTTTAAATTCTTTTCTCTTCTTGGCCTCATAATTTCAATATTTACAATTTACATGTAAGCTGGTTGTTTTTAAAACCATGTGAAATAACTATCCATTTATCTTTTTATTAAGAACAGTCAGCTGGTGTTAAAGCTATAACTTTCATCTTAAAACAATCATTTGTAAAAGTGTTAACTAATCTTATAAAATAAAAGCTTCATCACAATATAAACACCTTAATACTTTGTCAGAAAGGAAATATTCTTTCTTGAAGGGAAATTATTCTCTGGTGTAGTTGCCTGCCCTGCAGAGGTAAGTGATTTTTAAAAATAAATATGTTTGCATCATGTTGTCCTTTTCTCAATAGCCCAATTTTTTTTAAAAAGTCAATAATATAGTACCTATATACCTCTTTGAATGTTCAAGTGATTTACAGCTAGTCTCTGCATCTACTATCTCTTTTCTCTTTGAAAATCCCAAATCATATTGACCTTAAAATTACATTTTAAACTAAACAATTTTTTTAAAAATATAATCTTATAGATTGATGACCAGGATGTGTTGTCTGTCTGGGGAATGCTTGTTTATCATGGTGCCAAATGTCAGCTTCATTTAGATGGAGGAGTCACCCACCTCATCACAACAAGTGCCGTCGGCGTAAGTCAGTTTTAAAAATGTATTCTATGATAAATAAAAAACCTTCCAAGACTGATACTTAAAAAAGGGGATCCTTTCAATTTCTACCCCAGCTTTGTTGTTCCAGGAATATATTACAAGACACCAGTTGCAGCGGGCAATCCAGATTAGCCAGCAGCGTCATGGCTCTAGCAGACGACCTGTCTATCATTGTATCTCTTGCAGAAGAAAAGTATTGTCCCTTGTCTTTATACATCTGCATCAGTCTGAGCTCTTGAATGACTACAGGCTGAGTCAACAAGTGCATACGCAATAGTTACATTTATTTTCCATATGTCCTAGCCATTCAAGGAGTCCTTGGGTGAGAGGCCACATAAGATCCAAGTCATAGTAAAAAAAAATTAAAGTTCAATTTATTTTTAACTGTTACTTAAAGATGTGTTGAATGAACATTTAACACACAGTATGTTTTTGTTTTTTTTTAAGTTACAAATACACAAGTGCCATAAAAAAGAATATTCTGTTAATTTTTTAAAGGCTTATTCAACCAGCATAATAACAATACAATTAAATTTTTTTTAAAGCCTAAATACACCAGTGCACTACAGGAAGGGGATAAAATCAAAATTGTGACGCCTGACTGGATTACAGACTCCATAACCAAATCTGAGCTACAGAAGGAAGAGATTTATCACCCACGGCTGCTGCAGTATCCCAAACCCCAGGCCCCTAGTCCTCCTCCAGAGCTGATTCCTGACTATGACCTTGACCCACCGTACACATCTTCCGACACGCTCCCACCACACGAACTCATGGACGTATCCCCAGGCCAACAGATGTTTTCGATGAAGACAAACAGTGCCAGGCAGCAGGTGATATTTGATAACAGGTAGGACAGAAATCTTTGGCTAAGTAGAAATGTTTCTTGATGAGATTTCAACCTTCTTTGCCTTTTCAGCTCCCAGTTGCACATGGGTCAATAAAATCTTTTTTTACCTAAAGACACATTAACTCTTAATGTGGCATAGCGCCATAATCCACAGTTTACAGTTTTTTACCAAAGCGCGATAATATGCAACTCGATAGAACTCTCTTTAGAAATGAAATTACAGAAAATAAAAACTCTTCAGTGCGGGAAAAACGATGTTTTCGACTTCTGGCAATGGCGGCTGTTTACAGCGCTAGTGTTATTGCTCGATACGCAAAGTTTTTTTTTGAGTTTTTTACGTTTTTTTTTCGAAGATGCGATTTTGAGATACTTTATTACTAAAATAATAGTACTAAACTACAGGTAAAAATAGTTTTAAACTCAAAACGGTCTTTCGGATACATAAAATAACCATTCTTATCCTTAAAGATGACGTATAACAATAATAATATATATGGATTTTACGCAATTTTTAAAATTTCATAATTGGTTGATTGCAATTCGGGAAATTCTTACTGCACTGAGGCGGAAGTTTTCCGAAAACCTTATGGCACATTAAGAGTTAATCAAGCTCTCTCAAATGTCAGCATTATTAGATCTTCGTGACGGCTCACTATTAGATGTTGTATGAGCCTTGCTCTTGATCCCAATAACAGTACATCACTTGGCATGTGTCAACAACATGGTTATATCTAAACATCTCCACCTTCTTTCTCTAGATTAATCTCTCCACCAAGATATTTGCTGTTATTTCTCTTACTGCCATGTTTGTTATAAAGCAGTAAAAAAAAAATTAAATTATATTTAATGATGTATGGGATATTTTTTTAGAGATAATTCAAGAATGTGGCATATCTGACACATTTATATAACATTGTTCAAATAGTTTTAAAATTAATTTTTTTAAAAAAAGGCTTTAAACTTATTTGATTTATTTTAATTAGCTTAAAAAAAGATGTCTGTTACCTTTTCCGCAGGTTGGAAGCTGCACGCCCAGACACGCCAAGTGCCAAAGAGGCACTTGCCAGAAAAATCAGCAGCAGAATCTACAGCAAGTCATCTTCAGAGCCAACAACCCCAGAGAAACCCAGCATGCCACTGCAGCCCGTGGGCTCGCCAGGGTCATCCAGTGTTGTTCGAGTCATCCCCCCTGTGCCTCAAATTGGACTCCAGCCTCGGATCGATCAAACAAACATTCAAAATACCTTACGGAATATAACCAACAGAGCTGCTGTGCCCAGCAGTGTTCCACTAAGATCTTCCATGCCAGTACCCACACCAAAGGTAACATTCTTATAATTTCTGAGCCTGTGAAAAAAAGATTGTGGGTGGGGGCAGGGGGTGGTTCTTTTATTTTTCTAAATTGAACCATAATAAAAAAAAGTTCAGTTTCTCCTCAGGGTTTGATTCTCAAAATGTCTTGAAAGACTACATATTAATTTTACTGTTGAGGATATTTGGGATATTAATCCAGGAGCCATTTAGTGAGACAAACTCTTACCTTCATAGCACATGTATTATCTTGGTTTTATTTAGCAGTAGTAAAGTTTATATTAAATTCAAACTGGCTTATTTTCAGATGAACCCCATTGTTGGTATGGGTATGCCCCCACAGCCAAGACCCCCGCCCCCTGACTACCCCTTCCCACAGAAAGCTCTACCTGTTCCTGAACCCATGCGGCTCCCACCACAGCAGGCCCCTGGTCCCATGCCAGCAGCACCCACACCCGCCCAAACACCTGCTTCAATGGCACCTACACCACCAGCTCCAAACCCACAGACACAGTCGGGGGCCGTCTATTGTGGGCATGATCCTAAAGAAAATGGTAAAAAAAAAATGATAATGATGTATTGAAATTTAGAGAGGGATGAAGTTAGTTGTCTGTCCTTTAAATTTGTATGTGCTCGAATTGTTCCCAGTTACATCTTGGAAGCTTAATTTAATGGGGAATAGTAATTATCTTGAAATGTGTCAGAGCTGGGTCCACCCATGTATCTGACTGTAAGTCATTCATGCAAAGAATTAGTTATAAAATGTGTCAAAAAAGCAGGATTCTAACCTTTTAGTCAGCATGCTCATCGTGGAAAGCCTGTCATTTTCCCATATCTTACATTTTGTGAGCTAACTAGGAAAGTAGAACTCTTAGTACATTACCTTTAGTGAGTAACAGCCAAGTATTAAGTTTTACTAATCTGACATCAAATTAATGATTAGTATAATGTATACAACATAAAATAAATGCAACAACTTTTATATGATTTGAAACCCTATGAATTTTGCCTATTTGGTAGGATAATTAAACATTTAATTTCTAGCAAGCCTTTCACAATTTGATGTTATATGTATTTGAATCACGTCCCCAGTCCCCCCAGACCTGTGTCTCCTTGGCTGTGTCTTCTGTATTGTTGATTACCAAAACATTCTTGGCACTGGAGAAGTTGTTGCTTGGAAAAAGGTTAGTTTCTTGAATTGTGCCTGTTAAAAATAGACTTATTTTAGAGTGGCTCCCAATGTATTTTTCTTTTTGTTTACCCTTGCCCTCTTAGAATAACAAGGTTCTAAGTCAAATTTGTGACAAAAATAAGTCTAATCATTGGGTTATAGTCCATGTGTTAATCTATCATGGTTAAAAAATATGAAAGCTCTATCCCGTGACAATTTTGTAGTTAGTACAAAATAACAAGTTTCTAACTCTATTTAGGCCTATTAACATCAAATTTTCAAAAGCAAATATCTCGGTTCGATCAAAAGTTCACATAGAACTTTGTTATTCTAAAGTGGCGACCTGTCTACTTGGTTTAAATAAACTTTGCTTACTCACTAAGCATAAGACTGGTTTACTTGACAATTTGTTACACATTTAAACAAAATAAAATCTGACAAGTTATATTCATTAAACTCCTACTATGTTTTTTTTTAAATTTGTAAGATTGAAGTTTAAGGCTAGCCACACCATTTTATGCTGGTCATACTTTAATTAATCTCAGGTCATAGAGCAGTACGGAGGCCAAGTGGAGTCTTCCTACTGTAACAGAGTGACTCATGTTTTATGTTCTAACCAGAAGTCAGATGTTTTTAAAATGGTAGGTTTACCAATTGTTGCTAGGGAATGGTTTTATGTGTTAACTATTCAAGGTCTATTTTACCAGAAATGCCACCGTGGATGAATGAGAAGAGGGCCACTGAGCTGGAGATCAACTTATAATCAAATTACATATTTGTTAATATTATGTTGAAATATTGTCTGGTAAACTAGCACCTAAGACTTGTATCATATGATTAATTTGAATAGTTTACACTTGAGTGCTTACCAAAAATTGTACACTGAAATAACTATTTTTTGTGTCTGCTAACTTTTAAACCCAAGGCATTAAAAGAAGGAAAGCGTGTTGTCACTGCATTTTGGTTGAATGACTGCCTGATGAATAAGAAAATGGTTCCACCATGGGAAGCACTACACCTTCCACTGTCATTTCATTCAGAGAAGCCAGGATTTAATCAGGTGAGTTAGCTGTATGTGTTTCAGGCCTACTGTCACATGCACACAACTTAATTTTTTTAAATGCCTTTTGTTCAAGAATTAGGATCACGGTATAAAGATTGTGAGTGTTGCACTTTGCCTGGTCAGGTAGTCTTTAATATTAATTATGTACCTTTTTTTTTTAGTTTTTGTTTCTTACTAATGAGCTGACCATGTCTATATGACTTTACAATCTGTGAACTCAATTTTTTTTTTAAATTAACAAAATCATAAATAACCAAAAAGATGTTCTATAAAATTATATAACAATATCAAGCCACATAAAAAAATAAAAAGATTTATCTGGCGCTACTGGAAAATAATTGGAGAACTAGATGTCATGTAATCTAAGTAAAATAATCTGGTCTTAGATATACAGACGCTCCTTCTATGCAGAAGATAATTGCGTCCACAGACCATGAAAGATGATCTGTTGGCAAGTGATGCAGCGGTCACAGGCCACGGCTAAAAGGGTTCCACACATTACCCCAGCCGCCTAACTATTGTCTAGTTAGGTACCTATTCAGAGCTGGGTGACTCGGGGACTCCTCAGGCCCCGGGAACAAATCCTCTCCTTCGCGTGGATTCGAACTCGTGACCATTGGTACGAGTGCGCTACCACTCGACCTTTATGTCATAACTGTATGATATAATGATATCATAACTGTATGATATAATGATATCATAACTGTATGATATAATGTTAGATTACACCATAATGCACCATTAGAAAACTATTTAAAAGTAACATAAGTGAACATGGTAAAAATGAAGCTCAGAGGCTGGAGGGAAAAGTAATTAGTTTGTAATGAAGTGTTTCCATCTTTTTTTTTTAAGCCTCGTGTTTTAAAAAAAAATTGTTTCAGATGATAAGTGTGACCAACTTTGACGGGGAGGAGCGTGTGAGGTTAAAACAGATGATCAACGCCATCGGTGCCAAGTACACTGGATACATGACCCATCACAACTCAGCACTCATTTGTAAAAAGTAACTGTCTAAAGTGCCTTGTAAATTATTTTTAAGATCTCCCACTTTGTTTTTAGTGTAAGATCTCATTGGTCATCAACCAGCTCTAGAACAGTGTTTCTCAAACCGGCAGGAATTTTTCCATTGCACCAGGGACCGGAGAACTCTTTTCACAGTACTTACGTGGTACCGAATAGTTATTTATTTATTTAATCATTTGTCCTTAGTAATAAAAATTTACATATTCTATTGGGTCAGTATAAATGGTTGCAAATAAGTGATTTTAGTTTTATTTTTTTCTGTCCTTGCTTGATAACTTATGCAAGCCAGCTGCGGATGGCTCAGAGACCGGCACCGGTCCGCGGACCATCACTTTGAGAAGCACTGCTCTGAAAGATAAGGTTTAATAAAAAAAAATTAAAGCTGAGCTAAATAGGAAAATTTGCATTTTCATGTCAGAGTAGCACTAATCATATTTTTTAAAAAAATTGCTTAAGAATTATAAAACTATACATATTCTTTTTATAGAATCAAGTGAACTAATATAATCATAATGAATCAAAATGATATCTAAACTTTTATCTTGTGAGGTATCCCTATTAGCACAACTTGTGATAGCAAGTTTTATAAAATTGTGGAATGGTGATGAAATATCTGAATGTTTAAAGTGAAAGCTAAGTAAGTTGTAACAAATATTAGAATGATACTCAATTAGCTGAACAAGTGCATAAAATACATCCTTTTTTTTTTTTGTTGCAAGTATATATTTTGGAGTATATTTTGTGAGCATGCTTAGGAATTCTCAGTAATATTGACCATCAATGGAAGGGCCATTAAAGTTGCCAGATAAGCAAAAAATGTGGGAAGCACTTTGATTTGCTGGTAATTTGACCAGCCAGCCAATCTCAAAGCTTGAATTTTTGGGCTGTTACATCAGTCTTTTGTCTAGTTCAGTATTCAGTAGGGGGTGGTCGAATATCTGGACCGGTTATTGACATTTCCACCACTATCCGGAATTGCCAAATACTTATGGCAGATCCGGATAGGATCCAGATATCAATTGTGATATGATTTGCGAACTTAAAAATAATTTTTTTTATTTTTCTCACTTGTTAGATCTTATTCAGTCTTATGATTTTTAATATTACAATTGTACAAAATAAATTAAGTAACAATTAAGTTATACAATAAATTATTAATATATAGAAAAATCAGCAAATTAACAAGCGTTGATCAGGAAATCATTCAAATCCATGCAAAATATAGTAAAACAATCAATTTCAATCAAAATATAGTAAAACAATCTATTTCAATCAAAATATAGTAAAACAATCTATTTCAATACGAAAAAAAGATATGTTGAAAAGTTACAAGTATAGAAATTACTTTTCTACATAAGATTAAAAAAAACTAAGTTATCTAACAGCATATTAAACTTAAATCATCTGAATAAAAGAACAGTTTTTTATTATAGCTCTAGATCTCAACTTCTTGTACACCACATTACACACTCAGTACAACACTGTTTGCTTGGTGCACATTCAACAGTTTGTTGAACTTTGTTCAAGTTCATTCATTCAATTCATTGTAAAATGTTCATCATTGACAGTGTCACAGACTGTCATTTTTTACGGTTCACTGTAATAATTCCCTCACAGACCCGGGAGCTTGTGTCACAATGTTATTGCTTGTAACAGTTCACTGTAATAATTCCCTCACAGACCCGGGCGCTTGTGTCATAATGTTATTACTTGTAACAGTTCACTGTAATAAATCCCTCACAGACCCGGGAGCTTGTGTCACAATGTTATTGCTTGTAACAGTTCACTGTAATAAATCCCTCACAGACCCGGGAGCTTGTGTCACAATGTTATTGCTTGTAACAGTTCACTTTAATAAATCCCTCACAGACCCGGGAGCTTGTGTCACAATGTTATTGCTTGTAACAGTTCACTGTAATAATTCCCCCACAGACCCGGCGGCATGAAATTTGAGAAAGCCAAAGAATGGAGGATAGCAGTTGTGAATGTTCAATGGCTGTCAGACCTTGTTTTGGGAAATATGGATGCTCTACGTCTCCCTGTACATGTTCGATACTTGCAAGTTGGCCAGGGGAGAGAATTTCATATGGACTTGTCTCGAGTGTCTCATCTAATGGGTAAGGATGAAATCAGCTAAATCACAAATATTTGAGTGTGTATGTAAGATAGCTTCTGTCATAGATAAGTTGACACAATTACTCTCATTACCTCAGTATTTTAATTAATTAACTTCAATGTCAATGATAACCCACAAAATTTTGAATTTTTGTCTTTCACAGGTGGATGGAAAACACCTTTAAAGATCAACAAAGAAACCTGGAAGGTATCACAATCTAATCTTCAATTTGATCTAAAAATAAAGCTGTCTCAATTTACAGTTTTAATTTAAACTATAAAAAAAATCATTTGATTTTATTTTTTTTGCTATGGTATATTTTTTATCATTTTTGTCAGCAAGTCAATAATACACTTTTTAAAAAAAGAGAGATTCACTGAAATGACTTCTGGCCAAAATTGTTTTTAAAAATTTCTGAAGTCAGATTTTGTTACTTATGTTTTTAAACATAGGGAATTAGAATAAATTTAATCAGTTGTGGGTAAATGCATCAGGATTATTTTTTTCAGAAACAGATTAGCAGCCAAAATATAATTGATTTTTCACACCTCAGAACAACACTTGCTAGACAAGCTTATAGTTGAAAAATGCAAAATAAAAACTTTCCAGTTCATGTTTTCTCTACCCAAGAAATCTTCTTTTTTTTTAAAAATTTAAATGATTAAATAAAATATTTTTAAAAATTTATTAATTAAATCTAGCGAGTTGGTGCCTGTAGTGTAATGTAGTATGACATTGCAACATGGACTCAGTCACCTGAATTCTTTAAACTAACTGTTCCCAACAAATCTTTTTTTAACATAATTAATTACATCCTTAACTATCTCTTGCTCTCATTTGTTTTTGGACATTACCTTTCTTCTTGATTTCCAAGTGGTTTATATCTTACCAATGCTTCACTTGATCCCCAAAGGGTTCATGCATGCCTTTTTATAATTGACACACAATTTTTAGTTTATCAATTGAACATTTTTTTAGCTTGTGTTCATCTTTAGAGTTATAGAAAGGATATTTTTTCAGCCTAAGAAAGTTTATAGAATTTTATTATTTTATGAATTCCTTTATTGAACTAATTTACAACAGAGGTTCAGACCCAACCTAATCACAACTAATGGTCAGGAAAATATCAACACTAATGGCCCTTCGCCACCTAAGAGACAAAAGTAAGTAAATTACTTATGTATTTCGTGGCACGCAAAACTCGATATTCAATATTGAGAACGAAGAAGAAGAAGACTTGTGTATTTCTTAGATATTATAAAAATATTTCAAACACTTTTTTTAAAGTGCTTATAGCTGCATGAAAAAACAAGAATTTAAGTAATAAACTAATCCTTCATAATTATCCCTGCTAGCGCCACACACACACAATTTTTTCACTCTGAACTTTTTCAAAATTGTACAAGTTTACTTTTACACCACATACTTATAACAAATTTATAGGGGAGAAGCCATCCTTTGTAATATAGTAGGAACATTTTTCTGTGACATTGACCTTTGTTTAATAAACTATAACTTAGAAACTACTCTCAAAACTCTACAATATTTCTCCACAGAGTTGACTCAACAAGCCCAGCCCCTGATGTTGACCAAAGTGTACCAAAAGTTTTGTTTACTCTCTACCCCAAATCTCAAGTCTCCAGACTAGAAGCTGTAAGTTACTTCAACAAATTTTTCATCAGAAAAAAAACCATTGGGATATGAATTGTGAAAGCTTATTTTAAATTTTGCTTCCTTGCACTTAAATTTGCAAATTACATTAGTTTAGTGATTTTAATTTTTGGTCCACCTCTTCTTATAGAGACATTCATGTTTTTTCCAGTGAATCTAATCTTTAAAACTTATCATGCTCTGAGTGTTTTTTAAATATATCAATTTCTGGGTATCACTAATTTTAAAGACAAATCTAAGTAATTATTATTTTCTCTACTTGCTCACAATTTTAAAGAATTCACATTTTAAATATAGCCCTTGTGTGAAAGAAATAAAAGATTTTGTCAGAGAATATGAAAAAGATATTTAATTTGACATATTTTAATGCTGAAACAGATTGTCAAGAAACTTGGTGGCATAACAGTTACAAACCCACGACATTGTACACACTTAGTGTGCCCCAGCCTAGTCAGGACCATTAAGTTTTTCATTGCCATCAACACCTGCCGTTATGTTGTAACCAAGGATTGGCTCGAAGACAGCATGAGCCAGGACAGATTTTTAGGTACTGCAACTTTCAATACAAGTTTTGTTGGTAATGGAATCATCAAATTAAAATTTAATTCTGCTGAAATAGTTGGTTTTTTTTATGAGCTTGTCCTGTTTGATTTATCTGATACAAATTTTTTAAACAGTATTTCAATTTGATATAATTTATCATATCAATCTATTTTAAGTAATGCATGCAATTAAATCTATATAATTGTGTTATAGCAGTGCTGTCCGACCCGCGGACCTGTCTAAAATGGCCAGCCAAATCTTGGTACAATTTTTCTTTTCTTTAAATAAGTAAAAAAAAAGTTTAAAAACATAAAACCTTGAGTGATACAGTATTTTTGATAAGTTATTAGAGACCATGTGAGAATTGTTGCATTTTGAATAAGACGTTGTGGGGTGCCACAACAGTAGTTGGTGGTTTGATAGATTTATCTTCAGGGCGTTGCAAGTGAACAATGGAGAAACTTGGGGTTGTCTGAAATCTGATACTGCACCATATGGCAAAAATTCTTCCTGTTGCTTTGGTCAGGACGGGTCAACAGATTACTAGCTACCTGGTCATCGTAAAAATGCCACAGTCATCCAGGATTGGTTTCGATTACATTGATCGGCTACTATGGCAAGTTAAGACCTCGGGTACTATGATACTCCCTGGTCACTGTAGAGGAATGTGAACTAGTTGAAATAAACTTGCTTGGGTTCGGATGGGGGGGGGGGGGGGGAATAAATGTCCATCCTGAATTTTTAAAAGGAAAAAGACCAGTAACTAGTAGTTACTTTGAGAATGTAACATTCTGGGAGTAGAAACCAGAATAAAAGCTGTTTTTGTGGTATTAGTGCAATTCACTTATGAAGAAATTCTGAGAGAAACAGTTTTTATTCAAGTTATTTTTGATTTGATAAGGAGACAAAGTGACATAAGGAAGAAGTATTTATACATTTAACAATTTTCCTAAGATGTTTATTGCGGCCCCTGGCCTCGTTAAGAAAAAAAATTTGGCCCGTGGGGTCAAACATGTTGGGCAGCACTGTATAAAGCAGGAAAATCTGGGCCGAAATTTAAAATATAAAGAGCAAAATATTTTATGCAAGTTTTCAAGATGAAATTTTTTTTTAGATGAGTCAGATTATGTCCTTAAAGATGAGAATGGTGAGGCCGCCTTACACTGCAATCTGGCAGAATCATTACGGAGGGCCCAGAATAGACCTCTCTTTCAGGTACAGTCCTATCTTGTAGTTAAGCTAAATCAAATTAATTTTTTACCTGTTTCTCCTAAAACTCTAGTCAACATTGTTGGTTCAATTATTTCAAGCTGCAACTGATCACAACTCTACCATTATCTCCCATGCTGGGAAGCATCTTCATTAAACAGTATTTATATTATTTATTTATATGCATGGTTGTAGGGACTGACTTTCTACATCAGCCCGAGTGTGGTGCCACCAATTTGTGAACTGACAAGCATAATAGACAGCGCAGGGGGGATGTTGGTCAAGAGGAGGCCTTCAGTCAAACAGATTGCTGCTTCTCTGGATGAAAAGGTTGGCATCAAGTTAATACAGAAAAAATCTCCAAATTAATTTGGCTTTTAATTTATTTCCACCATGTAACGTATTGTTGCTCTAAATTACACTGAAGTGTAATTTTTAATGGGCAATATCTGGTATATTTGATTAGTGTTAATTTGAAAACATAATTTATTTGTAGGTTTATTTGAGTGTGATGCTGACACAAATCTTAAGTGTTATATCTGGGTTAGCTAGAAGAAAACAATATAGTTAAAAATCATTAAAACAAAATTAATTACCGGTACAGTTGCAGCATGGCTGGCTTTTAGTTTCTGGGAACGTTACACAGAATATCAGAGATGTCTTATGCAGAAAATACAAAATATGAAATTACCTTGAGTCAGTGGCCAGCCCACATATCTGCTCAGTGTCAAGCACTTGATAATTTTGGTTAATAGTCTTTGTGTGTGTTGTTTTCAGGGTCATCCGAAAATAATTGTTATCACGTGTCTGAATGACTTGCATCTGTCAACAGATCTGCGGAACAGAAAATTACGTATGTCTTAAACTTAAATATTGATGCTCTGGCCTAGTATATAATTTTAATATTGATTTCAAGAAATAGATAAAGATTTTTTTAAAAATTTTATATGCAATAAAAGTATGATAGAATTTATAAAATAAAATCTAATACTCCTTAGAGACCAATTTTCTTCTATTAATTTTGGGACCATGATCAATATTCTTATTGTGGTTCCAGTAATAATAATATCAGTAAATAAACTGAAAAGATTCCATGGTGTCTCTCTTAAGTAGTAACCAAATCACCTTTCTTTCTATTGCAGCCATCTTCAATGCAGAGTTTATTTTAACTGGAGTCATGAGGCAAGAACTTGATTTTAACACTTTTAGAATATTGGCCACCTAGTGAGAGGACAAGGTTAGAATATTGGCCACCTAGTGAGAGGACAAGGTTAGAATATTGGCCACCTAGTGAGAGGACAAGGTTAGAATATTGACCACCTAGTGAGAGGACAAGGGTAAAATATTGGCCACCTATTAAAGGGACAAAGTTTTAATGACAGTAAGTTTCATCCCCTTCAAGCTGAGGTCTGACAGACTGCTAGCAAAGAACCCTTCTAAAAACATTTGTACAAAGAGGAGCACATTTGTCTGCTCTTTGATTGTGGTGCTATCAATTGAAATAAGTCAAACACAGCCAGGATACTGCATATGTGATGTGTGCCTGTTGTTAGAAAGTGGAAATAAATGAAACAGAAGTCAAAAGTAATTCTTGCCCAAACCCAAGGAACCATCTAAAAGGCTTTTCCTCACTGTGAAAATTATTTTTTATAACTATGTTAGTGTTGTGCGTTACAAGTTGCAACTTGTGATGGAACATGTGCAGAAAAAATGATGGGGCCAAGCTATTCCAGAATTCTCTAGTTGTTGACGTAAGCTGCACATGGTAAAGATTCCAATATCCTGGTAACCCTTCCACTTCCCTTAGAGGGAAATTTCTATAGGACACTTAACTGAATGAAGAAACAGGTTATTTGCTCTGGTACATCTTTTCACAAGGAAGCCAGTAAATGAAATAGTGAAGTACAACAGTGATGGTGATTATTGAAATGTACTACCCAATATAGAATGATAACTGTGGATGACAAGAATAGTAGTTGATCCTTTTCACCCAGAAAGCAGTAAAGTATGGTTAACTACTTGCCATTTTTTGTAGTGCTATCCAGTAAAGAACAATCACTCTGGATTCCTATTGCTTTGTTACTCATCAACACTTTTGGCTTGTTTCCAACCCAATTGAATTTGTCTGACTTTTATATTGATCAGGATTAAAAGATTTAATTATAAATTCAAGTAATGACCCATCAAGCAGGAAATTATAGATTTTATTCATTTTTTAAAAAATCATGTTTATTTTCAGTTCCCCATTGAAACTCATATTTTAAAAGAATTAAATTTATTATAACAATCTCTTACATCACTTGAATTTGAATATTTTTTCTGGCCCTTTGAGTTCGACTTAGAGGGGTCTAACCGTATAATATTTTTTTTTTTCCAACCCCGGCTGATTGCAGTCTAAACTGACTTAAATGTTTTAGAGCAAGAGGGACATGAAATCACTCATGGTTTGTGTAAATATTTTAACCCCAACTTTTAATATCATTCATTGATCTGAAGGCAGCAAAATGAAATAAAGAAATGTACAATCTTAAAGATTTAAATTTGTTTTTAATGATACTATCTGAACAAAACACCGTGGTATCAGTTTTTGAACATGATGTAATATATTGAGTGATAATGATAACAGAGATGGTGTTGTCCCCTGTGAAAATTTGATGAGCTTCTAAATTTTAATAGTGAACTTGTTTTTCTGTTTTTTCTTATGCACACCATATGTATTGTATAGAAATGTCTGACATGAAATAAAAATGTAGTTTATGCTTGATTTGTGTTTATTGTTTCTTTATGAGTTAGATCTTCAAGTTCAAAAGTTATGTTTACCATAATCATAGAGCAAAATTAATTATTTTTTAATTGTGTAAAAATGTATTCTTTGCAAAATTATTTTTAACCTACAAGTTTTATCTTTTGAAGTACCAACAGTTTATTAAGCCTCTCTTGTTTGAGGTTTCCCATCAGTGGATTAATGGGAGTGCTGATTGGGCTAAACCCAGGGGCCCCCAATGATTTAAGGCTAAACTAAGGCCCCCAAACTTATTAAATTGTATATAAAGGTGGCAGAAATTTCAGCCAGGGGCCCTGTGTAATCTTAATTTGCCCCAGTTTCCAATCATATTACTGGGCACTCACAAGTAAGGGGTTAATAATTAATAACAAGTATAATCACTTGTTAGATACTGTTGCATTGTAGTTTGTGTAACAAGAAGATATAAAGGTTAGTGCTTGCATGCAACCAGCTCCCATTTCAATGTAAGAGGTTAGCACTTTTGCTGCATCAAAGCATCATTTTGTCAGCCACCTTAACAGCTAAAATAGTGGGTTGTAAAGACACTGGGATAGCAAATGACTAGTCTCACATATGCAGTCTACAAACAAGATGTAATTTATTTCAGGAGTACTTAGGATTTTTAAGGGTGAGACATAGTACATAGTCAAGATTTTGGCTGCTTAATGGCCTCCAAATTTACATTCCATACCCTATTCTTTCTTTAAAGTTGATAGTTACATTTTTAAATTATCAATTACATCTTTTTTGTTTCCACAACTTTGGAGACCACTGCGGTTTGTGTGTGTTGTTCGTCCGTCGAATCAACGAGGACCACTCTAGTCATCCGAGGGTTCCTGAGACTGGTTTTGCCTATGTGTGCGCAGATGGCTGACAAGACTGATCCTGGCACGGAAAGTTCGTGAACGGAAGGGACATGGGATGCGTGGGTTGTCTCGTGGAGGTTTGACAGCACGGGCCTTTCGGGCTTGCCTCTTCTTTTCTGCAGCGTTGATCCTGTTTGCCTCGCATGTCCTGGCACCTTCGTGGATGGATTGGCGTCAGGTGGACTGGTCCAATGCAGCTTCCTCCCACGTGTCTGGGTTTATTGCAAACGCTTTCAGAGACGCTTTCAATGTGTCTTTAAAGCGTTTCTTTTGTCCACCATGGGACCGCTGGCCATGCTGGAGCTCGCCATAGAAGAGTCTCTTTGGTAGTCTCTCATTTGACATTCGGGCTAGGTGCCCTGCCCAGCGAAGCTGTGACTGCATCAGGAGGGTGGAGATGCTGGGGAGGCCTGCTTTGGTTAGTACCATGGTGTCTGGATTTTTGTCCTGCCACTTTATGCCCAGGATCTTCCTGAGGCTTGTTGTGTGAAAGTGGTTCAGCTTTTTAGCATGGCGTCGATATACGGTCCATGTTTCGCATGCATAAAGCAGTGTAGGGAGCACCACTGCCCTATATACTTTCACTTTGGTCTGGATGGTAATGCCTCTTCTGTTCCAGACATTCGGGTACAACCTGCCAAAAGTGGAGCTGGCCCTGGCAATTCTGACATTCACTTCGTCATCGATGGTGACATTTTGTGACAGTGTGCTGCCTAGGTATGTGAAGCGTTTCACTGCGTTGAGTTTCTGGTTGTTGACAATGATGTTGGGCTCAACATTAGGCTTTCCAGGCGCGGGTTGACAAAAGACTTCAGTCTTCTTTGTGTTAATTGTCAGACCAAAGTTAGTGCAGGCGCTGGAGAACAGGCTAACACTGCGTTTCATGTCATCCTCTGAGGCAGCATTGAGGGCACAATCGTCTGCAAAAAGCANTCGTTTCTGAAGGCCTCTGTCAGCATGGCAGAAAACATGATGCTAAATAGCGTTGGTGCCAGGACGCATCCCTGCTTGACACCGTTTGTGACAGGAAAAGGGTCAGATGACTCTCCTCTGTCCTGGACTCTGGCCTGCATGCCTTCGTGGAATTGTTGAACCAAGGAAATGAATTTGCTTGGGCAACCATACTTGGCCATGATCTTCCACAAACCCTCTCTGCCAACTGTGTCGAAAGCCTTGGTTAGGTCAACATAGGTGGAGAAAAGGTCAGAGTTCTGCTCCTGGCATTTCTCTTGCAGCTGCCTGGCAGCAAAAACCATGTCGATGGTTCCTCGCTCTCTTCGGAAGCCACATTTGCTTTCAGGCAGGAGTCCTTGGTCAAGATGGGCTGTGAGGCGGTTTAGCAGGATTCTAGCTAGGATCTTTCCTGCGAAAGAAAGCAGGGATATGCCTCTGTGGTTGTCACAAGCCAGTTTATTTCCCTTTCCTTTATAATGGATGCATCTTTGAAATCCTGCGGGATCCTCTCTTGCTCCCATATCAGGAGAAATAGCTGGTGGAGCCTTTCAGTTAGGGCTGATCCCCCTTCCTTGTATACCTCAGCTGGTATGGCATCTGAACCAGGTGCTTTGCCACTTGAAAATAGACAGATTGCTCTCTGGGTCTCGAGCAAGGTTGGTGGGTCATCCAGTGCCTTGTTTGTTGGCATTTGGGGGAGACGATTGATGACTTCATCGTTGATTGCCGATGGGCGATTAAGGATGTTGTTGAAATGTTCAGCCCACCTCTCCAAGATCTTCCCTTTGTCCGAGATGAGAGTGTTGCCGTCTTCGCTGAGAAGTGGACTTGAGCCTGAGGACGTTGGGCCATACTCTTCTCTCGTGGCTTCGTAGTTCTTATAGTCACGCCTGTCTGCATAGCCTTGGATCTCATCAGCTTTTTTTTGCTGAGCCTATCGTCCTGGATCTGACGGAGTTTCTGCTGTACAGTTCTACGTATGTTGTTAAATGCTTCTCTCCTTGAAGTGGACTTGGGGTTATTGAGGTAAGCTTGGTGGAGTTGGTGTTTCTCATCCAGTAACTGCTTGATGACTTCGCAATTCTCGTCAAACCAGTCCTTATTTTTTCTGGTCTGGGGCCCCAGGGTCTCTGTAGCTGAGGTGTAAACAAGCTCTCTAAGCGATGCCCAATCTGCCTCCACGTTCTGGTTTTCCGGAGAGGTGGATCTCAAGCGCTCCTCCAGGGCAATCACGAATGACTGCTTGCCACTAGTGGTCTTCAGCTTGGCAACATTTAGCCGTTTGAGGGCCTTCTTACCTTGCGGGCGCCGTTTAGGCTGAATACGAATGTTGAGCTTGGAGAGGATGAGGCGGTGGTCTGTCCAGCATTCAGCACCGCACATGGACTTGGTCACTCTTACATCCTGTCTGTCCCTCTTCCTAACGATGACATAGTCAATAAGATGCCAGTGCTTCGAGCGGGGTGCATCCATGATGTCCGATTGCGGGTAGGGAGACGGAAGATCGTGTTGGTGATTAGCAGTTCATGTTCAGCACAAGTCTGGAGCAGGGGGCTGCCGGACTCCACCTCTGCTCCGTGTCGGTGAAGAACGATCCAATGCCCTGGGCCGCCTGTGTGCAGGATCGCGGCTACGGCTCCCAGTGTACCCACACCCGCCGCTTCGTCGCTTGCCTGTCGCCACAGGACTTGGTGGTGAGTTATGGGATGGGATGGATGACAAAAGTGACTTGCGCGGTGACTTGGATTTAAGTGAGAAAGAGTTGCGCTGTTCGTCGATCTCACTCTCTCGCCCGAGACCATCATGATCCAGTGGCACGACAGAGTCGAGACGGCTGGTGATGGAGACGGGTGCAGTGGATGGCCATGATGTCCTGTGTGTCTTGTCATGCCCTTAGCGTTCAACCACACTTTGCTGAGACTCGCCTTCTTGACCGTTGACCATCTAGTGGTTCCTCCGCTCAGTCCACCGAGTCCAGTCTTCGCGTGCACAGGTAGACATACCTAGATAACCGAAGGTTTGAGACCCGACGGCTACTCTCACCAGGTTAAGCCAGCCATTCGAAGCTGTTGTCCGGGGTGTGGCCACTGCGCACGCTACAGTTACTAGGAGCCACTCTGTAAGAGCTGAGTGTCAAGTGGGGACCAAGGGTGGGAGAACTACCCCTAGAGAGTACGACGTGTCCCCCCACCAGAGGTGCTACCCCTTCTTAGCACCCCTGCGGTTTATTGGCTTAACTAATCACAAGTATATTCATATTAGGTAGTGAGAAGCATTTTAAAATAAAAGCAGTGCTTTTTCCAGTGGGAACTCATGGGAACTGAGTTCACATACCTTTTTTTTTGCCATATTCGTTTATATTTATATAAATAGTCGGCATTTTGGTTACTGTCAGAAACCGAGATGATTTGTCAGATGAAAACATGAGAATGAGAAAACTCTGGAAGTTGTTTTAAAGCCTGGTACGGTACCGGTATTATAATACATTAGAATACATTTTTCCACATAAACTATATAGTCAGGTCGGTTTTTATTATAAATAAACTCTTTGAGTCTCTCATTTTCTTATAAAAACGTTTATTTCTTTAAATAGATCTATATGTACAAAAAAATGTGTGTTCAGTGGAAAATTTAATTATAGACTATTACAGTATTTTCTGACATAAAACAGATGTGAAATGAGTTCCCAAACATTTTTCGCTAGAAAAAAAGCACTGAAAAAGTATTGGGGTGGGATATAAGTGTAAATGTGATGTTAAATTAAATCATTGTCAAATCCGATTTTAATGACAAAGACTATAGTCTATAGTAGAATAGTTGACTGTTGAGTCGAAATTATTTTTTTTTAAAAAAAGGTAATATATTGTAGCAATGTATTCTCATAAGTCGGTAAACGCTATCAAATCTAGTAATCGAGCACGAGTAATTTGTTGATGAGCTATGAATATAACAAATTGCAGTAATTTGTTAATCTCAAAATAAATTTTGATATTTTTAATCTGTACTATTAAACATATATTCATTAAAAAAAAAAAAGAAATAGCTGGAATAGAAAACACTTGCTTTAACTTTAAATATAATTGAAGAAAATAGTATCGATGAAATTTTTACGGAAACTTAGTCAAATGACGATATAAATACAATAGTGATGTCAGTTCCTGAACCAAGTACCGAGAATATTATTTATTGAAGTGTCTGGATTATTTAATAATTTCATTTAAAGAAGGTGATGACCTGATATTTAAATATTTTCACTTAAATTAACAAAGTTAAGCTCATTCATTAATAATGGTGCTTTCATATCTTAAATGAAACCTTGCTTGTTAAACCTGCTTTAGTTGTAATAATACTGAGAATTATCACTATTTGCTTTTGGAGAACCCATTTTCGACTATCACTATTCACTATGGGAGCGTCTATTCGCAATCGATTGCGAATAGATTTCAAACCCTATTCGCAATCGGCGCGTGCTATAAATAGCCTAGGCAATCGATTGCGAATAGTCACTTTAGTAACATTGTTTATAAAATGATGTTTATAAAATTGAAGAGTTACAATTACAAGTATTCACTGTGCCTTTCATTGAACCTCCGATTCTATATGTGCATTCAAACAATCTCTAAAATCTATCACTAAACCTAACCCAAAACCCTAAATACTATCACTAAACCTAACCCAACCCTCAAAACTATCACTAAACCTAACCCAAACCCTAAAAGCTATCACTAAACCTAACCCAAACCCTAAAAACTATCACTAAACCTAACCCAAACCCTAATAACTATCACTTAACGTAACCCTAAAGTCTATCCCTAAACCTAACATCAAAACAAACCATTTTTTAAAATTAAAAAAATCTTATTCATTATCAATTCATGTAGTATTGTTTGAAAAAAAAACAACAAAAAAAATTGGCATCAATAAGAAATCAAACCCCGGACCTACGATGTAGCGTACTATCTTACTATCAATATGACCACACAGCCACACATTCACCGATGAAATTTTTAACCTTATAAAAAAAATGTTACCAAGAATAGCAATAACCGGAAGTGAACGAGCGCGCCGATTGCGAATAGGGTTTGAAACCTATTCGCAATCGATTGCGAATAGTCACTTCGATTCACTATACTATATTATATCGTCCGTTCCATATTATTTATCATATTATAAATTAAATTATAGTTTTTATAGTTATACATTTTAGCCTATAGCTTTGTACTTATATTTTGATTGCCGGCAGTAGGCTCAGTAGGAGAGTGATTAGTCAGATCAGACCCGTAACATTGGACTAGCAATAGACTAATTAGCCTACTGTAGTGCCCTACTACTACTATTAATTTAGTATTGATTAATGAATAAGTCAATTGTCAATAGTGCCAATGGCCAATGAATAGCCAATAGTCATAGTCAATTGTCAATAGTGGTATAGTATAGACAATATAGACTCAATAAATTCAATAAAATAATGAATATCATTGAAATCATTGAATATGAAAATGTACTTGTCACTGTCACTAGTGACAGTGTGAGTGCTGATTGTGATTAGTGTCACATCACTTCGCAGTTCACCAAATCAAGTGTCAAAGTCAAGATTTCAAGACTCTCATCTCTGAAACTTCACTGAAGCTGTAGATTTTAAAGTTTGTAGTTAAATTAAATGTATTTTTCATCATGGAGTAATTATTATTTATATTAATTTGGAGCAATTATTATTTATATTAATTTATAATTTATAACTATTGCCGAGGTTACTAACCAAAGAGTGACTGAAATTGCAGCTCAAAATCTGTCCGACAAAATTTTTCTTAATGGAAACCCTTAGCTAGTGATTCTCAATAATCTCAACCTTTTTGAGTCCATTAGCCTTTTAATTTTAAGCCAATGTCTATAATTCATGGTAGAACAGTGGCCCTTATATCTGCCAAACTTATTTCCACAATGGAGTTGAGGAGTCATGATGGAGGGAGCGGTTGCAGAGTCCCAGAGAAGTTCACAAGGAGCCTCTTTAAGGGACCCGTGATGGGAACCACAACCCACCCTTAACTTAACATCTCAAACACTGTTGATTTAAAATACTCCTCCATATTTTATGTGCTAAAGGGGAAATTTGTATACACATTTTAAACACTGTTTAGTTTATTTCATTTATTTACTAACTTCCATTACCTGATGAGCATATTAAAGCCTTTTTGAGGTATGGCATGGTATTTAAAATATATATACAAGATGTTATTTTGTTTTCTACAGGTGACTAGTATTAAATACTATGTCTGATAGTGAGGACAGTACTTTTGACAGTGATGCTGGAGAAGACAAACAAGGATCTGATGGAGAAGCCAGCAATAAAAATGATGAAAGTGACCACAATGAGGACAGTGACAAAGAAGGCAGTGAGAAGGCAGCAGACAGTGATGATGAGCAGGATAATTCCCGTGGAAAAAATGTAGATGATGAAGCAGAAGAAAGTGATGGTAATGGTGAAGAAAAAGATGGTGATGAAGAGGAACCAGAGGGGGAAGATTTGATAGATGATGAAGATGTGAGACCCCTTTTCTAAATTAATCTTAATTAAACTGTACTTTGTTAAAAATTCCTGATCACTGATATTTTTTTGATTAGCAATGATGATTCCAAAATTTTATTTCATTGGGGATAAAATTATCATTTAAATCTTAATTGTTCCTCCCAGTTAATGTTAACTTTCTTTGTTTTGGTGTTTTAAGGAGTATGATGAAGAAGAAGATGAAGAAGAGCAGACAAGAGTGAGAAAAAAGAAAAGAAAAGGCGCACTTGGATTTATCATTGATGAGGCTGGTAAGTCATGGATGTCTTCTATTTTTCCTGTCCTTGAAATTTAGAAAATATCAAAGTTGTTAAAATCATCTAATATATTTTGCGTTTAAAAAATGTATTGATTTAAAGTAAATAAATTTTGATGAGCTGTTATTGAACTTAAGTACTTTGTGAAAATAAAATTCTTATAAAAACTGTAACATTAATTTTTGAGAACAGCTTTATGAAAAGTTAGATACATAATGTACTTTGAATTTTAAAGATGTTGATGATGAGGATGATGACGATGATGGAGAGTGGGAAGACGGCGCTGAAGAAATTATTGACAGAAAATCAACTTATGATGCCTCTGAGCGAGAAATTGAAAGCCATCAAAGACTTCGACATATCTGGGAGTAAGTAAATAAAAAAAAGGCACCCAAGGAATGGCTTAAAAAATAACTTAAGCTGTACGACAGGTCTATAAATAATGGAAGTTAAAAATATGTAATAGGCATTGTGGAGGTAGATAATAAATCGTTTGTACCTTATTTAGGTTCAGAGGTTCAGAATCTATTGTATCTGTATTTGGGACATGCTGACATTGTTATCTATTACAGGAGTCAGAGAGAAGATGAGATTGAGCAATATTACAGACAAAAATTTGGTAATGTGACCACTGCTGAGCGCTATGGAGAAGGAGAGGAAATGTCAGATGAGATCACCCAGCAAGGTCGGCTGCCTGGTGTCAAGTAAGTTCGTCAACTGATTTACTTTTGACCTGAGTACCTTTTCAATTCTTTTTGCAATATGAATTTTTGAAAACATAGAAACTATTTGGAATTGGGGAAGAGAATTTACATTTTAACCCAAATTAAATTTTATTCTAGGGATCCTAACTTGTGGGTAGTCAAGTGCAGAATGGGTGAGGAAAAGACCACTGTGATTCACATCTTAAGGAAGATGATAACCTATCAGTTTACTGAAGAGGTGGGTATTTATAGTCTATAAGTTTAGAAATTGGTAGGAAGTCTTATTGTTTTTGTTTAGTAGGTGTTCACTAGCTGAAAGTCATCAACATATTGGTAAGTCATTTGATATGTTTATGCCAATATGAAGGGTTTCTACAGCATTATGAAGATGTCTTGAAAGTCTCTTAAAATTTTCATAAATGGAAAATTATTTTGGGGAAACTCTTACATTCTTGTTTTTTGGGGTTTTTTTGGACGGGGCAGGCAAAAAAATAAGTTTTTGAGTGACTTTAATTTTTAACATTGTTAGAATTTTTCTATTTACACTTACATTTTATTTTGGATTTTGTGTAGTTAACCTCAGGTGCAAATTAAACTTGTTCTAAATTATGAAAATCTGTATCCATATTTAAGGCGTCCTCATACGTATTTGATTTCTCAATACTTATGGTTTATTATAATAACTATTTTAAAAAATTGTCCAACATCATCTAAAAGTTTGTTATGATAATAGTTTTTTTGTGCTTATTTCCCTATCGCAGCCACTTCAAATCAAGTCTGTGGTAGCTAAGGAAGGTCTCAAGGGCTACATCTACATTGAAGCTTTCAAACAGACTCATGTCAAACAAGCCATAGAAGGCATTGGAAACCTGCGAATGGGCTACTACAAACAGCAGGTAATAAGGTTTGGCACAATTATCAGGTAGTAAGGGTTGCTAAAAACTGCACGTAATAATGAGCAGATAATAGTGGTTGTTTAGAGAAAAACATTATTTTTTATACATAAATATTATGCAGAATTGGAAAAATATTTTCAAAGAACAAAGTATATATTAGGTATGAATAAAATGGAATTTATTAATGATTTACAAAGTTGAATTTTTAAAAATAAATATTAAAATATTCCTTAAAATTAATTATAATCTTTTTAAAAAAATTCACTTAGTTCAAAGAGGAATAAGAAATTTCATTTGCATTTAGACCAATTTTCATTTTTAAAGCGCCATAAGAGTCTCTCCTGACACTGTTATTCTTCAGATGGTGCCCATTCGTGAGATGACTGATGTGTTAAAGGTGGTCAAAGAAACAGCAAGTCTCAAACCCAAGGCATGGGTGCGACTCAAAAGAGGAATTTTCAAGGATGATTTGGCTCAGGTTGGTACAACTACTTACACAAAAACAAAACAAAAACCCACCATAAAATAAATTTCAAATATATTTAAATTTAAAAAAAAAAATTAATTTTATTTTATTAATATTTTTTTAAAAACCCTTCCTCTATTATTTTTTTGTGATTCTCAAAAAAAACTTAATGAGTGCGAATTGTTAATAAGTCTGAAGCAAACAAAATCTAATTTTTTAAAAATTTAATTTAAAAAACTGACTTAACATTTTTGTGTACACAACCACAAAAAGTTTAATGTTTAAAGACTTGTTGATTTGTTGTTCTTCTGACTCTATTATTGTTGGTATTCTCTCCACAGGTGGACATCGTGTATCCTTCCCAAAATGAAGTTGAGCTCAAACTGATTCCCAGGATTGATTACACCAGAGCCCGTGGCATCATGCGCAACTCTGCCAACCAGGATTCAAAGAAGAGGAAGAGGCGGCCCCCACAGAAACTGTTTGATGTTGATGCCATTAGGTGATTTAATTTTTATTCTGGTTCCTAGCTTGTACTCCTTGTGCACTTCTTTGGGGCTCTGCTGTGCCTAATAATAAGCATAAGGGGCTCCCTCACAGAATTTGATTCCTAAAACATCTCAGTGAATGAAAACAGATGGAAGCTACCGATCTAATCCTTGTAAACATAACATTCAATTCAAGTAGCCGGCCCCATTACAGGAAATAAAGCTTAAAATCTTAATTGCACAGCATAGTTGTTAGCTCTAAAGCTATGTAGGTGTTAACTCTATTATATTTGTCTTTCGTCATGTGTTTGTCAAATTAACCCCTGCTTAAACTTGTGGAAAATAACCATTTAAATGTTTATTTTATTTCTTGTCTCTGATGTACAGGGCCATTGGTGGAGAGGTGACATCTGATGGTGACTTCCTCATGTTTGAAGGCAACAGATACAACCGCAAAGGATTTCTTTTTAAAGTTTTTGCCATGTCTGCTATAGTAAGCTCTGATTAAATATATTTTGTTGCTAAATTTACTTAACTTATTGATCTGAAACTTTACATTTTGAATAAACTTGAACAATTAACTTACGGTCTATTTAGTTTGATATATGTAATTATATTAAGTCCAAGTCAGTAATGTTTGTAAAATTGCAATTTTTTAACTAATTTGAACCAAACATCATAACATGAAGAGGCCTTATGTATCTTTTACTTGTATTTCTCCAGATAGCAGAGGGGATAAAACCAACCTTGGCTGAGCTAGAAAAATTTGAGGATCAGCCTGAAGGGATGCAAGTTGAATGTATCCTCTACACTTAGTACAACCCCTAATTTTAATATGAAATTGGCAGTTAATGGTATTTTATATGTCGATAACAAACCATTCTTCTTATCACCATTGACACAAAAAATAGTTTTTCCAAAATTGTCAGAATATTTCAAGTTTTTCTGTATATCATGTAGTCCTAGGTCATTGTAATTGATGATGGAGAAATAATATTTGTTAAGAAGCCATCCATTAATCTTTTATAACTATCTTCTTCACTCCTCTTTTAAAAAAATAAAACAACACCTTTTCTGCCATTTAACAGAGCAGGGAAGCCAGTTGAACTGGCAATACTCCGATACAAAAAGAAGAAAATCTCTTGTTAAATTATGTTTCCTTGTTTGGTTGGTTCCTTGACATCACTGTCCAGTGGTACCAGAGAAACAGGAAAGTGAGGTGGCTCACACCATGGCACCAGGTGATGTCGTCGTTGTGGCAGAGGGGGAGTTGCAGCACCTGCAGGGAAAAGTTATCAAAGTGGATGGAAACAAAATCACCATTTTGCCTAAGCATGAGGATCTAAAGGCAAGTTTCCATAATTGTATTATTACTTTTATTTTTGCTAACCTGCACTATACTATTTCAGTTTCAACCAAATTACTTCTTCCTTTCTTTTTTATTAAGGCTTGCGATTATGGCTCCTTTAAAAATTTAGGTTTTATATGTATCTCATTGGTGATGATTTGTAAGGCTCCTCAGCTGGAGCTTAGTGAACAGGAGGCAATAGACACAAATGTGTCAGTTGTTGCCTCAACTGATCCCCTTTGAAGTTTGTTCCAGTCACATATAGTTCTTGTCAGGAATGAGCAGCTCCTGTATAGGGTTCTTGTTTTTATTAGCTTGTAGAGCCTATCGTGGCCTTGTCTCTGTCTTGGCATGGCAGGAGAGGGATGACTTTAAGCCCATTATTTATAATGAACGGCATTGTTTTTTAGGCCGGTTGTTAGCCAGTTCCGATATTTTTTCCAGTGGTAGCCAGGGGTGCCACCATTCCGGTTTATCCCGGAATTCCGGATTCGTGAACCTAAAAAATTTTATTTTCCGGGTTCACAAGTTTTTTATTTTGCCCTTTCCGGATTCGCGAGGTTTTTTCTCGCTCTTCCTGGATTTGCGAGTTTAGTTTTCAAATTTGGCTTCAGAGTTTTGAAGAAAGGAGGAAAATTCATAATGCGCTGAAAGCCTATTCAGTGAGATGCGGAATTGCTATAAATAGGACGGATACCATGACCTCTCCCTTCCTTAGTTAGCTCTCATCTCAACGTCGCGCGATTGCGCATCGTTCTGGGCACATTAAAAGATATACAGAAAAACAAAATAAATGAATGGATCGCATTCTGTTGAAATCGGAAGTTTGTGTTTGTCACATTTTTCTTTAAAAAAATCTTTATCACGAATTACATTAGATGTGTCTTTTGGATGACCGTTTTACAGTTTATAAATACTAACATGGCATTAAAGTTTTTCGTCTTTTCTTTTCTTATGTTTAGTAAAAATTTGACTGCTGAGTTCGCTTAGAAATGTCTTAACTGCTTTTGTTTTTGCATGCATTAATTATCAAAACATGAAGTAAGAATGAATTGCAGTTTGCATCTTAACTGACTGGGTTGGAAAAAACAATAACAATAATTTTTTCCCGTAATCGTGTTATTTTTATTATTAGCTTAGGGCAAGGCCTATGCCTTTACTATCTACAGATACATTAATTTAAAAAAAAAATTACGACTGCTTAAATTAAGGACTTTGTCCTTTGGAAATAATACTAAGTAATAATACTTTACAAGGCTACTTCCCTATTAGTAACTTAAATTTAAGCAATTATCCAATAGTTGCAATAGTAGTATTAGTAGTAATACAGTATTTATAACTACTATTGCAATTATTGGATAATTACTTTAAGTATTCATTTTCATTAGGCCTCTACTCATACAAGTTAAACAGTATATGTACGAGATTTGAGATAAAAGCATAAAGGCCTAGAAAAGTCCAAAGTCTAAAAACAATGATAATTAATATTAAATTGTGAACCTACTATAAACTATATAGTCTATGTAATTATGTAATAACTATATTGATTTAATTTCAAAACAAGCCCATAAAATGACTTAAGAGAAAGAATAAAATTCAAAATAATAATAATCTATTTAAATATCGTAATTAAATTATAAAAAATAAATAAGAAGAAATATAAGAGTAAGTTATTGTAAAGAATTCCATATGATAGATACTCTAAATAGGCAAGTTTCTTTTGTATTGTACATATTGCCTAGCATGTATATCTTTTTTCTTTTTTTCCTTCAAATGCGAAATAAATATTTTCAAAATGGTTAAAAGTGGTTGGAAAATGAAAATTACAGTGGCACTTCGTTACGTTTAAATTTTCAGGGTCGGAAAAAATTATAAAACAATTTTCAGGATTCAAGAAATTTAAAAAAAGGGATTTCAGAGTTCACAGCTTCCAGTGGGTGGCACCCCTGGTGGTGGCCATCCCAGCGTTTCTCTCATGCTGTTGACATTCTTGATGTATTTCTTTGTCTGCTCAGGACAGAGCTTGCTTTTTATTAGTGATATCAAATTATTTATCAGGATTAATATCTATATTCAAGCAAATTTTTTTCATTTTCATAATTCATATGAAAGAAATCCAAAATAAAAAAATCTTCAGGAACTGTTTGATGCTTATTAACTTAGATCAGATTTTATGATTTTGCAATGCATTTTAAATTAATGTTAGTTAACTATTAAAACTAATGTTATTAAAATTTTAATGGATTCATTTAATGTTAGTGAATAATCTGCCCAATATTTCCAGGATCCATTGGAATTCCCTTACAATGAGCTCAGGAAGTTCTTCAAAATGGGTGACCATGTCAAGGTTATCGCTGGGCGATATGAGGGAGATACAGGCCTCATTGTTCGAGTAGAGGACAACGTCATTGTGCTGTTTTCTGATCTTACAATGCATGAGGTGAATAATAATCTAACAGTTCAAATACTTATCTATTATCAAATGTCATTTGATATTTTATATTCCTTAATGAACTTGTAAAGGAAAAAGCATATAATGATAACTTTGATGAACTATTTCTCCAGCTAAAAGTATTGCCTAAGGACATTCAACTCTGTGCAGACATGGCCACAGGAGTTGACTCCCTTGGACAGTATCAGTTTGGAGATCTTGTGATGTTAGAGTAAGTTATGAAGATATCAGTAGAAATATAATTTTTACTCTTTCCTTTACACCTACAAGTAAAAGTTTGTCTTTTTCTTCTGATTTTGTCTTTTTTATTTTTCCTTCATCTTTTTAAAGGGTCAAATATAGTTGTCTTATTGACACAAATTTGTTCATTACCTTGTTTTGCCTACAATACAGATTCACCTTAATTCATGCTACTTTCAATTTATACTTCAAAGGTCGATGGTTCTCACCTCATAACAATCAATTTATATTTTTTCAGCCCTCAGACTGTTGGTGTCATTGTTCGGTTAGAGAAAGAAAACTTTCAAGTTCTTAGTATGCACAACAAGGTACTTTAATATTGATGGTTGGAAATCATAACTTTGAACAGTGAAATAAATTACCACAGGAATTATTATGGTACAGTCTTGACAGTAAAACAATAAACACACAATTAATTCATGTACTGCATTAGCCATCTGATCATCTAAAGATATAATCTGGATGAAACATAAATTTATTTTTGTTTCTTACTGTGGATAGACTTTGGGTGAATCATTGAACTGAAGTGTAAGTTTGTAATTTTATAGGTGGTCAATGTGAAGCCTCAGTCCATCACCAGAAAGAAAGACACAAGGAATGCTGTCTCTTTGGATTCAGAAAATAACAATGTTCAAGTTCGGGATATAGTCAATGTTATTGAGGGACCTCATTCGGTAAGCTGTGCGTTATACTGTCTATTCTCACCATTGCTAATAAAAAATCCTAACCTAACTAATATGTACAAATTTTTTTCAAATGTTGCTGATGGTTCAAAATAAAAAACTTCAAAATTATTTCAGGGAAGAACTGGTGAAATCAAGCACTTGTACAGAAATTTTGCATTTTTGAACTCACGCCTGATGACCGAGAATGGAGGCTTCTTTGTTTGCAGAACGAGACACTTGACGCTAGCAGGAGGAGGAAAGGTGCCTAGAATTGGTTTTATCACAGATGATTAATTCATTAGCATTTCTAGTTTTTAAAGAGATATACACTTTATTGCTGAGAATTGCTTTTAATGATAATTGATAATATTTTTAGTTTGTCTTTTAATATTCTAATCTATGAGGACTGGAGTTAATAATTTGAGTCATTAACATGATTGTTATTCTTCCTTTTTTCTCTAGCAAAATCTCACACAGGCTATCAATGGCTTTGCCCCGATGTCTCCCAGGATATCCAGTCCTGCTCACCCCAGTGGAGGGGGTGGTGGAGACAGAGGTAGAGGCAGAGGAGGAGGGGTGGGTGCTGGAGCTGGAAGGGGTGGACTATCAAAACGTGATAGGGAAATCATTGGTCAAACTGTCAGGATTATTCATGGTCCATTCAAGGGTAAGACATTTTAGCAAAATTTTTCAAGTCCATTTCAAGGCCATCTCAATTATTAAAGGATTCTTCTCCATTTGAATCAGTTGTAAAGTGAGGGATAATCTATGATGGCGATGGTTATTTTATATGCATAGATGCTCACTTGAAACAATCTTAAGCTCATTTTTTGGGTCATATTTTGTCATGTGTAAAAGAAAGAACTACATAAGAAGTTTCTTAGTTCATACTTGTGCTTAGTATCAATGCTTTCATTGTGTTGCTTTTGAACATCATTTGTTGATAAATTTTAATATAATTAACGATGCAGGGGGATATGGTAAAAATTACTTTGTTACATAAATAAGTAAAATATTAACACAATAGACCAGAAACTAGCCAGTCAATAGAGATCCTCAAAAATAGAATCTTGAAATGACACACACTGCCTGGTAGACAGAATTGGTGCAATTTTGCTGTTTCCTAGATTGCGATTTAGTTTAAGGGGATTTAAATGTTGAATTTAATTATCAAAACATTTTTTTTATCCCAATAAATATCTCTCTCCTTAGGTTACATTGGAATAGTGAAAGATGCTACAGAAACCACAGCACGTATTGAATTGCACTCCAGCTGTAAAACAATCTCCGTGGACCGTACTCGTCTTTCAAGTCTCACGTGAGTTTTTAATTTATTTGTTTTTATTTTTCCAGGTCTTGATATTGAAGTTATGTGCATCACTCTTAAATAAAGCTTTCTGCATATTTAAATTTAATCGCATGAATTATATTTGTAAATTTCTTTGTGACATTTGATACTGTTTGTCACAGATGTATAATAATGTCATTTATTATTTTAACACCAGTGGGTCAAAACCAGCTGGTGGACAGACATCCACATATACTGGCCGTACTCCAATTTATGGTGGTCAGACACCAATCTACGGATCTCGTACGCCTATGTATGGATCGCAAACACCATTGCACGATGGTTCTCGAACACCTCATTATGGTGGCGCCACACCGTCTCATGAGTCAGGTGGGAGAACACCTAGTGGTGGAGGAATGAGTGCTTGGGACCCCTCCAATGCCAACACACCATCCAGGTGAGGGCTACTTCTGCTAGATAATGATTGTATCTTGTTTTATTTTTTAAATTAATTAAATAGTGCATTTTTGGGCGCACAACATCTGAGGCTTTTTTAATGTTTGTGCTTAATTATTTTCTTGATGGTATTCCAAACATGCTGCCTTTAAAAATTGACTAAAAGTTACATTAATTACTGTCATTTTACTATTTGCAGAAATAATGATTTTGAGTACAATTATGATGATTCCCCCTCACCTGCTGAGTTTGGAGCCACACCCAATCCTGCAACCCCTGGTTACCATGCAGATTCTCCAGGACCCACAGGGCCGTACACTCCACAGACACCTGGCAGTGCATACTCTCCCTATCCTGTGCCATCGCCAGGTGGATTTGAAGGTACGTTACCGAGTTTTTAAGTTTATTTATTCTGCTTTCATTACATTTGAAGGATGCTCCTCCTAGACTACAAAGGGACAAGTGAAGTTCATTCAACAGAACATGAGCATATTCTCTTTTTTTGTGTTTGTGCGCTTCTATGCACTTTTTTTGTGTGAATAATATTGTTAATATGTATTTACTCTTTTGTTGTGATAGCTAGACATAAATTTAAAATACCCTTGGAAAAGTAATTTCAAGAGCTGTTTACCTTGCACTTAAAAATTAAATACCTTTTCTAGTCCAAGTAACCTTGAAAAATATTACAGGAACATTTTTTGCAATTTTCACATTTACACCTTTATGATGATTCCCCCTCACCTGCTGAGTTTGGTTAACTTTAGTTGGTTAACTTTGTTAATATTATTTCCATAATTCATTTACTTTTAAAACTGAAAGTCTTTTATTTTCTTTATTATTAATTTTTAAAAATACTTGAGAAAATGTTTGTATTAATTAAATTTTTGTTAAATGTGTTGGACCCTTGATATATTCACTGTCTCAACTGTCAGATTTGTAGTTAATGAGCATTTTGTTGAAGTGTGTTCATAAATTATTCATATCTTACCAATTTCTTAGTCTACAAAACTGTTTATTTTTTTCTTATAATTAAGGTTGTTAAGACCGCTCGTTTTTGAGGACCGACTAACCGTTCAAAAAAAGACCGGTTAACCGCTCGTCCTTATATCCCTAATGTTTTGAGACCCATTTGAGAACTAACAAGAGAATGTTGTCGCCTGGCATCGTCTGATGGCATCAAAGCCCGCTTCCCCCCGCTTGCGTTCAGCTCTTTCCGCATGCCCCTCTTTTCAAAGCATTTTTTTAATCCCAAAAATTAACTAAACAGTGATGGTTAATTGTCTTTTTAATATTTTATTTTGGGTACTCGTAGTTCACCGGTCTAAATAAGAGGACAGGTTCAACTATTTCGTTAAAGTTAGCAAGGTTTTTTCATTAGTTTCAAAAAACCAACGCCTCGCCCCGTCCTTTGTGACGTCATGTTTACCTCTCTTGTGTGTGATGCGATCAACTCGCATATTAAAATTAATAATATAATAAAATTATAAAGCTACGATAGAATGGAATTTATTTTAAAAAACATTATTTTTCGATTGTCAACTCGCCAGAATAATTGAATTTTGCGACGCACATGTTCCCCCTCCCCGTTTTTTTCTGTTCAAATAGGGTTTGAGCTACACTCGGCGTACTATTACTAGTATTAATGTGGTAATCAAATGCCTTTGACTAGCAGGAAAACTGTCACTAAAAGACCGAACTCGAATTTGTGGGCCGATTAATCGCCCGGTATCTTTGCTACGTCTTTCAAATACCTCTCGTAATATAGGTACATGTACTTCACTAAGCGGCGTGCGCCGATAAGTTTTTGAATGCCTGAACTGAAACAGACTATAAACCGGTGATCAGAAAATGCGGATAGGTCACGGGGTCATATGCTCTTATAGCTTTCTTTGTCTTTATAAGAAACAGACTATAATTAATATAAATAGAAACAGCCTCGGCCTTGACCGTTGTTGACATCTAACGCGCACTGTGTTAGTCTAGTACAGTCACCGCGACAAAGCGAGAGGGAGAGGCGTTACCGCTTGTGTTGTTTTTTTTTCACTACGTTATCGCTAGGTTTGTTGTTGTTTTCTTTTGGGTTAGGCGGTCCTACGGTCATGAATAAAGATGACCGGCCGCTTAGTGAAGTACATGTACCTATATTACGAGAGGTATTTGAAAGACGTAGCAAAGATATCGGGCGATTAATCGGCTGGATCTTGGTATCGCTTTAACTCACCGCGACAAAGCGAGAGGGAGAGGCGAGGCGCGTTACCGCTTGTGTTGTTTTTTTCACTAGTTTTTTTCACTGCGTTAACGCTAGTTTTTGTTAGTTTGTTGTTGTTTTCTTTTGGGTTACACGGTCCTACGGTCCCGAATAAAGATGACCGGTCCTGGTCTGAGGACCGGTTAACCGAATAACCGTTAACAACCTTACTTATAATGCTGTACGTTGAATACTTCCAGCTCAGAGTCCAGGCTTTGTTGGCACCCCAAGTCCTGCTACACAGTCCAGTCCAAGTCCAGCAAGCTTTGCTGGCAGCCCCTCACCTATGGGCTATAATCCAATGACACCTGGAGCTCCTTTCACACCTCAAACGCCTGGTGGAGGTAACAACAATAAATCTACCTGTCATTGTTTTAAGTACATGTGTTTGCTTCTAATTCAAAACCTTTATTGTCATTTTGCTTGCCATCTTCATGCCATTCTTTGAGTTCTTGCTGTCTGTGTTTTTCTTTTATTTAACTAGTACTCTTGAGTTTTTTGTACATCATACTGATTTTTACAGATTATTTAATTAATTTATTAATCTGTATTAAAACCATAATTAATAGTTGATTTGTCTGAAAAATTAACTGTCAGAAATAAATTATAAATCATTGAGGGTTAATGCATTCATTAACTAATGTTGTGCTTCAGGCATGGAGACAAGCTTGACAGACTGGTACACGACTGACATTGTTGTGAAAATAAAACCTTCCCATGAAAACTCAAAGCTAATCTATCAGACTGGTGTCATTAAAAGTATCTCTGTAAGTATATTTACAAAGGTCGTCTTATTACAGTCTTAACAGATCCTACAAATTCAAACCAAATCTGTTCCACAAGGCGTAAAATTTTTTTTACATCAAACTAAGTTAAAAATTTGTCAAAAAAAAACAGACAAAAATTTAATTTGCCACTTGGCTAAAAGAAACTGGCAGACTGCTCACTTACTAGTTTCTGCACAACAATTATAACCTGTGAATTGCTAGAACTCATAATATATAGTAGAAAAGTTAATCACCTAGACAAATATAATGCCATATGCCCACATCAACATTGCTTTAAAAAAAACTGATCATGTGAAACTTAATTAATTTGTTTAATAGACGATCTGTCAAAAGGCTTAGACAATAATAATCAAATAGATAGAATATTACTAGACTTGTCAAAAACATTTGACAAAGTTTACCACTTTCGTTTACTTGAAAAACTTAACTACTTTTGAAGCTCAGGTCCCTGACATCATTGAATCCTTGGCTTTCTTTTGGGTAGTGAGCAAACTGTAATAATTAATGGATCTAAATCAGCATTAATAATTGTTAACTCGGGAGTTCCACAAGGAACTGTGCAAGGTCCTTTACTCTTTTTAATTTATATCAACAGGAACAAAAGTTAGGTTCTTTGCTGATGATTGTATAATCTATAAAACAATAAAATCTCATAAAAAGACTTAGATGAATTAATAAAATGGGAAACCAACTGGAGTGTGTCTTTCCACCCAAAAAAGTGTCAATGTTAAGAGTAACAAAGAAAAAGAAAACAAATAAATTCTAAACATTTCATTCATGGAAAAGAACTACCATATTTTCATGCATATTCCCCGCACACAAAGATAACCCGCCTACGCATATACCCCGCAGAATTTTTAGATCCTGTAAAAATATTTTGGTATAACCCACCCATGCTTATACCCTGCACTATCCCACCACATTTGAGAAGTCATATCACGCTAAACCACTCTAGTTAAATGAACTGTATATATATATATATATATTATGGCTCGCCATGTTTAAAATCAGATACTTAATATCAAACGATTACAGGTAGATTGTGAGCAAACTTACCAGAAGTTATACAGAATCTAATTTTACATTAGTGTTTGGCAAATGGTAGTGCCATTGATGCATTATCCAGTAAAAAAAATATCAGAGATACACGGCAGGGGGGGTGCAGGGTTTGTAAAATCTGGTATAACCCGCTGGGAGTATGTGTGAAAATACTGTAACCAAACTAAAAATGCAAAATACTTAGTGAGAAACTATCATGGAATATTCTACTTCTACACCATTAGTTAAATCATTAAACCTTGAAACACTAGAGGATTGAATAATCAACAGTAAAGTAATAATAATACAGAAGGCAATTCATTCTTATTTGGGAATACAACACGAAGTTAACTTAATAAAACCCTCAGATAGACATAAAGATAAAAACAATTTTCTAGGGCTGTTATCGATTAAATTAAATTTAATCGTTAACTTTTGAAAAATTACCGATTAATTAATCAATAATTTTCTTAAAGCTAAAAATAAAGATTTATGACGTCATTAAACTGAAAATTTCAAGGGAAATAATAAAAACAGGCATTTTTTTATTAAAAAATTGAGTTATATTTAAAACAGAGTGAGCAATAAACGTAAGTTAAATAACGCATTAAAGTTTAGGCACTAAGATGAAAATTTCAAATTAATTTTAAAAATATTAAAGTAATACAGCTGTATAGAAATTGTTTGATGATTAACAAAAACATAAAAATCATCTTTTTATCCCAAGTGGTTCAGAAGTTATTTTTTTTACTAAGACCTAATAATTGCTTTTTTAAATGTCATTGTCCTTATAAAACAGGTTAATTTAAAGTATACACTCTTAGAGTCCGTTTTTTTAAATGGAGTAGTTTGTATGTAAAAAAAATAATTAATAATTAATTATTTATTAATAAATGGAATTTTTAAAAAAAACAACTTTTCTTAATTTTAATCACTATTTTATCGATTAAAATAATTTTAATCGATAAAATTTTACCGATTAATCGAGAAATTAATCGGTAATTTCCGCAGCCCTACACTTTTCTTATTCCGTACGCAAGAACGAAGACAATTTTTGTTTACATCCGTAGTACAAACATTTGGATATGATAGAAAAATGATGACTGTGATTTCTCATAAAATTGTGCTAGAGTTTTTCTGAACTTTAAAGAAGAAAAGGATACACTTCGTCCTCTTTTCCATTGAGCATTACCTTTCACATTTCAGGATAGGTAGCAAAAAAAAAAGACACCTAAAAATATGTTCCACCTCATACACAAACCCACTGAGATTAATATAACAGCTAAGTAAGAGCAGTCAAATTAAATAAGAGTTTAGCCCCCTAGTTTTTAACAAAAAAATTTTATATAGTTATAATCAGTTCAAATATAGAGTCAAGAAGTTATATATGCTCAAGAAGTTTACTCCCTAGTAAAATGAAAGTTTTAGCAAAAAAGACATGTTGTGTCTTAAAGTAATTGATCTGACCATATTAGATTTAAATGGATAGATGCTGAGTTTGTCATTATGGATGGGTTATCAGGTGTTTTATTGTTTTCTGAATCTTCAACAGGGTACTATGTGCACTTTGTACCTGATAGATGAAGAAAAGACAATCAATATAACATGTGAACACTTGGAGCCTGTGCCCCCCAATAAAGGAGAGAAGGTAATCTTTTCTTATCAAAATTCAATCAGCTTCTTTCACAGAGTAAAATTTTTCAAGTCTTGTTACCACATTTATGTCACTGCCATCCAGTGGTTTCTGGCCTGTTGCTTTTGTAGCACTTCTCACTACCCTGTGTGCATTAATTAACAAATTAGCAACCTAACATGGGAACCAAAGAGAAGCACAATATGTTTGGTTTTTATTCAAGGATAAAAGTGAAGAGACAAGCTCATGTTTTTATTTAATAATTCAAATCTTTTGTCGGTGTAAATGACTTTTAAGCTCTTTAATTCTTTTTCTTTTTAACGACTTCATCTTTTAGGATAAGAATGGTATCCAAATGACTGTATTGAGTTTAATTCTATTTTTACCTGTAGTTTAGTACTATTATTTTCATATGAAGTATAGCAAAATCACATCTTTACGGCCGCCATTGCCAGAAGTCAAATACATCTTCTTTCTTGCACTGAAGAGTTTTTACTTTCTGTCATTTCATTTCTAAAGATAGTTCTATCGAGGTGCGCTTAACTGCACTTTGGTAATAGAGGCCAGGCGAGCATTACAGCGCTTTGTCAAATTTAACTTTAATAAAAAGAGGTTTATACCCCGAAAACTATTTATTGACTTTTATAAGCAATATGTTTCTTGTTTTAGAATGACTCTCATCCCTAAGAAACAAAACTAAATAAAAAAAATTAAAAATTCTTTCAGGCCAAGATTATTGCAGGTGATGAGAGAGAGTCCACAGGATCACTGATGAGTGTTGATGGAGATGAAGGTGTATTGAAAATTGATTCTAAAGAGGAAAAAGCCAAGATATTAATGTTGCCTATTCATTTTTTGTGTAAGATGGCAGACTAAAAGAATGTATTTAGATTTTTCCCTGGCATTTTTTTTCATATATGTAAAAAAAAATAATAATAATAAAAACATAACCTAATTAAAATGTGAGAACTAGAGCAAACAATTTCTTTTACTTGTTGTGAATTAAAAGTATGTGTATGAGCTCAAACAATGAACTGAGAAAGTAATTGCTGAAAACATAAAGATAGCTCTGAAATTTAGCTTTTAGTTTTAGCCTTTCCTGTAAAGCATAGCACTATATAAAAAAAAGATTAGAGACACATCTACAAAAAGTGACAATAAAAATGGTGCAACAATTAATCTCACAGCTTTACAGTTTGGTTAAATTCTTTGTGTCAGTTCTTAATAAATAGAAAATACAAACCAATGACAAATTTTGTATTCTAGATCTGAACACTAATACATGTCTTTGAGAAAAAGTTCATTTTTGTTCTTAACCTAACAATTGGTCATTTCAAATGTTGGTTCAATTTTATTTCTAGATTTGAATTATGCAGTCATTTAAAAGTTTGTGCAAAAATTATATTTTTAAAATTACCACAAAAAAAAAACACAACTAGAACTTTTATCTATATTCAAATCATTAGACTATATACATTAAGAGTTTATGTTTCATTCACTGTACAATAATAAATAGGTAATGAGACAATTTGAATATCCATAAATGTTAATTTTCTTTAATAAAAATTTTAGTTTTTAAAAATTTATTTTGATAATTAAGTTGTTAAAAGACAAAATGAGTCCATCTTTATTTTTGATGTATGCCAGGGCAATGTCTACCAATGATGAGATTGTGTGTTTATAACGTAAATAATTATATTTTGTTTAAAACTCTTTTACCCATGGTTACAGATGATAAGGAAGTTAAATAAATTTTCAGATGCCAACAAAAACTTCATAAACATCATCTAGGACTCATTAGATATTTCAATTTTTTTTCCATCACATTTTCATGATAAATAAAATATTTGATCATAACCACCAATATCTCTGCAGATAGATACCATTTTTATAAAAAAAATAATTGTAATTTGGTTTTTTGTAAATAAATATAAAACACATAATACATGAAAAAGGAATGATTCAACAAAATGTATGGCCCATATTTTATTGCAATCACAATTTTTACAAGTTTAAATTTTGATATTTACAATGTATTTGTGTGTGTATGTGTCTAAATATGGGCTGTGTTTAAGTAAATACACACAACATAGAATCTTAAAAAGCTTTGTCTAGTTAGTCTTATCATTAGCATTTTAATCACGTTATAAAAAAAGTATTCTTATGGGTTTGAGCTCAAGCTCTTGGAAACCTGCTCCATCTTTAGGATAGTGACATATGTTTTCTGATCATAGGTTTCCTACACAACTCTCCCCTGGCTGTGTCAAAAGAGGATTATTATATTTTAATTTAAATCTATTTTTCAGTTTAGAAAAATATCCTTTCTATCTTAAAATCTTCAACTTCAACACTTTCTTGGTTTGAAAGAATATTCTTTAATGGCCCTTACTCCCACACCCATCTTAAAAAGAAAACCAATTTTAAAAAAAAACCAAAGAAACAACAAAAATCCCATAAATAATCCGATGAAAAAACTACTTCTACAATAAATACTCGATGAATTTTTTTTAAAACACAAACAATGTTAAGTTGATTGCATTAAATAAACATTTAAATATTTAAAATCAAAATCTTTTTTTAAACATAAATTTCAGCAGTTTAAAAAATGTCATTGAAATGCAAACACTGTTGTGACACATGAAACTTTAAATTATAAAGTCCATGCTAAAAACATTAAATAAAATCAAAGTCTAAGAAATTTTAAGAATCCAACCTATCTGCTTAGGTGAGATCCCATTTCTTTTATAATTAAAGTAAATAACATTTTAATTAAGTACATGAAAGACAAAAATGCCCTCCAGCCTGTGGATGTTTCAACAATATATTAGTAACAATATTGAAAGGTTAGACTATTATTACTAACAATAAATATTGATGAAGAAATAACTAAAAATAAATCAGGTTGTCAAAACAGGAAAATCATATGTAAAAATATTTTTTTACTTGTAATAAAATTGAACCTCGGGTGAAATATATATTAACACGAGAGATGTCTTTCTTTAAAAAAAACAAACAATCTTTTCACCTGTGTAACAATAAACAATTTAAAATGATTACATTTTTCTCAACAATTTTATCTTTGTTGTAATTCCACAGAGACCATGCAATTTTGAGGATATACTCAAAGCAACCACATTGTTTTCCCCCTGATTTTAACAATCAATTTCAACAAAATTGATGTTTTAACTTATCTTTTTTTTAATATAACTTTGTTACTTAACCTTTCATTTTGTATGTACAAATATCACTCACTTATAGTCTATAGTTAGTGCTGCATTACTTTTAAAAGTAACAAATATTGCACTTAATAATTCTTAATACTATGGTAAACTAATTTATACAGAAACGCTTAACTTATTACATGTATTTAATTAACTGCCGCCAAATATTCACCAAACCATTATCAAAATAATTTGCAGATCTACCAATTTACATTTTAACTGCTTGATAATTTGACTAAAGTGAGAAGAAAAAAAATTAACGGTTATATTATGATCTATAAAATATTTTCCCATTAAATACTAAATTTACTTACATCTACTGATTTTGCTATATATTATTGATATGTTAAAAATGAATAGGAGCTAAAATACTTCCATTACATTTTAATTGATAGTGGTTATGGGGATATAATTAATTTTTTTTTATCACCGACTTGTTTTAATATAAAATGCAAAAGACTAGAGACCACAATAGCTTTATTAAAATACTACTGAAGGGAAAATACGCCCATGATAACTGAAGACAAGCATTTAAATAAAACAACCTCTACATAACTGATAGATTTATGTCTTTAGGTTCTATTTACATATATACAATGTCTATTCTTTCAGCAGATCTATATCATGTTGAGTTTGATAACCTTTAGGTCAATCTTCTTACTGTCCACCTGTCATAAGGTCTCTCACTTCTACACTGCGCCTTTGCTTCAGCTTCTCAAACAAGTCTTTGGGAATTTCCAGTTCTTCGACTTGATCTGTGCTGACCAATGATCGCACCTTTTGTACACAAATATCCAGTAGGGACAGCACTGTCAATGAATAAGATTAATAAATGTATAAGTATCAGCTGACTAATTTACACAACAAATTGTTAGGTTTGGAAGCTTTATAAAAATAAACAGTTTCAAAATAAATGAGGAAAATAGCTTAGCCTAAGAAAAAGTATAGTTCCAGAGACTTTCATGTTATATTATAAGTATGAATTTAAGCCTACATGGTCTGTCAATGTAAACATCTGTTCTCTGTCGTTCACCATTCCAAGGCTTTGGTAAGTACACAAAGCTGTTGTCAATGACAACATTTTCCAGTGTATCTGAATTCCAGGCAATCCAGGGATGGGTTACATAGGTATTTTGGTAATAACGTTTTCCGGGCTCCAATCTCTTCCAGTACCGAATAAAGTCACCATTATAGTCTATCCACACTACATCTACAGAAAAATTTGTCCTGGAAGAAAAAAAACCCATATATTTTTAAAAAATTCATTGAGGATATACATTAATCATTTAATATTCTCAAATTGAAAATCTTTAATTTGAAATAAATACTATGTAGATTTCTGTCATCTTATAGATTTAGGTGAAGTATCTTTGAAAATCAATTATAATAAAATTTACTTCAAAAGAATTATTTTCAATGCTATGTAGACATGGGGCGATGATGATGACAATCAGAAACTAAAGTTAAAGGGATAAGTGAATATACTGCATCATAATTTGATTATTTTTCAATGAATTAATTACATAAATTGGGTTCTACCTGTTAATAAATGTCACATATGCTGGCCAGTCATGATGTAAAGATCTAGGTCGCTCTTCAGTTGATGGCATCTTGTGTATACATGAACATTACTTGGTGTAGTTTTTTGCTGATGTTGATAGAAGTTTCTATGACTTTTAAAAGAAATTAAAACACTAGAGAGACTTCTTTTAGAAATCTTAAGACATCTTGAAATCTCAATAATCATCTAATGCATTTTCAACTCTACTATTTATAATTTATAACTAACAATGACTTGTTAAGCTATTAATAATTTATGAAGCATTTTAAACAAAATAATTTCCAATGTTCCCTCGAAGGTTTGTTGGTTCAAAAAACTTGTGTCCAAAGTTGAACAGCATCCATTTTTTGTGCATTATTTTACTAAATATGCTGCACAGTAATTCTAAACTGCTGCCTGGCATTCGTCATATATCTGTGCAGCTTAAAGGGAACATTGATCTTCACACTGTAACCTCTAAATATTGACCAAGGTTACCAAAGTAAATACTGTATTATAAAATTGCTCTTATTAGTTTAATTACAACTATAGGAATTAGAGGAATTCAGTTAATCAAAATTTTAATAAACAACTTTCATAACGCAATACTGTACAGTTATTCTTATTAATATTGTTAATAATTAATATATAGTTTAATAATAGAGGGAGAATGGCTATTGTGTTTCAGAGAATCTGTGCTATTTCTCATTGAAGTGCCAATTTATTGCAGGAGCACATAAACATAAGGTATAATTTTAAAATACATGATCAAAATCACATATTTTTTAAACAGATTATGATAAGTTGCTTTTAGAAAATGAACACAAAGACAAAGATCTACAAACATTTCTTGTCCTTTGTGTCACATTAAAAATTTTTTAATGCTCAATCATTCATACTTTGATGGTAAAGTGGAACCTCTGTATACGTCCTTAATCCGTTACATATACCAAAAAGGACATATACCACACATATTTTTAAACATATAAGAAATAGAGGGAAAATGATTAACCTTTTCCAATGGAAAAAAGTTATTTAAATATTTATTGAAGTGGTTGTTGCATAAAATAATATTTGAACTTAAACAAATTATTTTCTGTTTTCCTACTGTCCCGATCAAAAGCAATAGTTCAACATGCTCCAATGTCCCTGACCGTTGATTTCATCACATTGGCCCATTTAATGAGTCTTTTTTTCACAATCATAAAAACTGTCATTCTTGGCAAGCTTCAATTAAGTCCCTGACACGCACGCCTATTTCATCTTGTAAACAATCTCTTTTTTCAACTCAGTGGCGATCCAAACAATTTTTTGTTGTTGCTTGGCTACTCTCAATAACTCTCTCAGAACTCATGATAGGTGAATTTACTAGTTTCAAAAACTTATGAGAAAAAACACAAAACCATGTGACGGTTTAAGAGTTGTTTAAGAGTTATTGTAAAATCATTCACTGTATGGTAGCAACTGCTGTACTAACTAATTCACTTGAGTATTGTGCTGTGTGCTGTGATTACTACATGCTACTCATACGGGTTGTCCATAAAGGATGTCACGCCACTAGGGCGGATGGGGGTCACACATTTGTGATGATGTGTGGCGGTGTGTCATGAAGGGGAGGGTTTGATTTTTTTTAAAGAACTGTGACGTCACATCAAAGCATGCAACTTTAAATAAAAGCTCTACTTAAATATTCCGTGGGTTACAATTTATAGTAATGACTTTTTTAAATGGCTTCAAGAATATTACCAATACGATATTACAGTGCAGCCTTAAACTTATCTAGATAATACTTAAATGACAATAAAGTGATTTGAAACAAGCTCATTTTCAAATAAGAAATACGGCTTATATTGGGGGGGAAGGGTCAAAACTTTGTTGCATCATATTTGGTGTTATGACTTGTGACTGGGGAGGGAGGAAATCAGCCAAACATTTATGGACAACTCAAAACAAGTTGTATTCCAAACTAAGGCCACATACCAAGAAAAATCTTTCGCGTCCAAACAGGGCATACACCAAGTTGGAATTATACCAAAGCAGACAGTTGAAATACTTAGATATATACAGTTATACACATTATAGAGAGAGTCTTTTTGTTTTTTTAAACGATTTTATGTGAAATTTAATGTGTCTTGAAAATTTAATAGGTTTTTACAATTTAAAAATCAGTATACTCAATTATACAGTGTGATAAATGAACCTGAACTGCATTTATACTTCTTGATTGTTACAAAAATTAATTATATAAAAAAATTTATAATAGAGTTGAACCCACTTATCTCGCCAACCCTATTATCTCGACACTTTTCAGGAAACCTCTAGAAAGGCCCCTAGTCCATCAACATAACTGGGTTAGACTGTATACTGTATATGGCATGGCATAATAATATGATAACTAATTACGTGAATCCTGAAAGTAAATGTTTGTTATTTAACTACTAGATTGTGCCGGGGGCCGTGGCGCCTGCGGCGCCCCCTTTTTTTGGGCGCCTACGGCGCCAATCTTTTTTTTAAAGACCAACTAACTTGTCCTTTTTTGATAAATACGAATTATTAAACTTTATGAAATGTACGCAAAGTATTTAATAATAATAATAGGGGTTGTATTTTGCGCACCGATGCACACCAAACAATGACGTCATCATATTAAATATTTTTACAGCGCTCATCAAAACACGATTTTTCAACTAAACTAACTGCTGTAGACTGTCGTACATCGCTCCTCAGCGTTACAGATCCAGTGAGTGACTTGGACTATTATATTATTTATTACTAATTACGATGTGAACTATGTCATGAGTCATGTTTTTGTAGCCTAACTGTCATTATTACTCACTGACTGTTAAGTTAGTATTACTGTTACACTGTCACTGTTAGTGTTACTTTTATTAGACTTAAGTTACTTAGACTTAGTATTTTAATTCAGAATGCTATAATTAATAAATAAAACGAGTCAATTCAATTAGACACAAGGGTTAATTTAAGAAAATTAATAAAACATTTTTAAAATAATAATTTGATGTTGAAGTGGGAGAAAAAATTGATTACGCATTTAAGTTAAAGGCTTTAAGTACTTAAAGTACTTAAAGATTTAAGGAGTTTGTTGTTGTCATTAAATGTATATCCGGGTCAACAGTAATGCCACCCTGGCATTCGTTCTCGGTAATATACAAAAATTAAAAACATAACCAGACCTAAATACAATTCTTAGTACAAATTGTCTAAATTTACCCCCTAAAACAAGATATTGAAATCATACTATATTACAATATATGCTATAATTTTTAGCGTTCATTTAATTTTCAAAAATTAAATTAGAATTTTCTATTTAAATTTTCATCTTGGAAATTTGAATATTTTTTAAAATTGATATTGAGTTTAGACATCAACGCACAATTTTTAAATTTAAAAAATCTGGTCAATAAACTAAAAAAGCAACTGGATTTTTTTATTATTATTTATTTTTATGTCTTTGTAATCTAATTTAGGTCAATTTAAGAGTTGTCGGTTTATCTCCCTCTTTTAATCCATCAGCTGTCATGTGATAATGACATTTCGTGACTAAAGTCTGTTGCGTGATTTAAGTAGCCTGATTTTAATCACAAGACTGCATAAAAATAAAACATTTGAAATGCTGATTGAGATTGTACTGATAGAGTTCATAGTTTCATAGAGTTGGAGTGATACTGAGATTGGGATAGATAGGATTCAGGATAGGCCTACGCTATATATTAAAGGCAAACATAGATAATAGGTCGTTTGAGTGATTTGACTGGTCTGATACTGATATTAATATCAAGTTAGTGTTACCTGCTTACTTGATCAAGCCCACCAGAAATAAATTGCAGAGAAGACAGAAATTTAAAAAAAAAAATGAAATCAACAATCATCTTTTGTATTATTCTTGCGATAATCTCTTGTGTTATTTCCAGCTCTAATGCTGGACTTAAAAGGTACAATCATTATTAATATTATATTATTATTAATTATTAATATTCATTTAGGCCTAGGCTGTAGCAAAGAAAGTTGACCGTGACGTCACAACGCTACCGGTTGCTTGGCACGATAAGAAGTCCTTCCTTTGAAATCATGTTTGTTTTCTTATTTATTTATTATCACCCCCTTGCGGGGGAAACTAGTTAATTTAATTAAAAAATATAAAAATGCAGAACTATATTATACTACGCCTTTTTTAAAAATATTAAAAAGTTTTGTGCCATAGCAACAAGATAGACGCCGGTAATGAGTCACGGTCGACTATCTTCGTCTTCGTGTTTACCTTAATTTAATATTCGTTTTGGCTAAAACCTATATCTCCGACCGGAGTGTCACGTCTCTTCCCGTTACTATGAAAGATAGTTATTTAATTTTAGGGTTTGGGTTAGGTATAGCTGTAGAATTTTCAGAAATTTCACGAGGCTCGCACTATTTTTCCGGGCCGGTGTCGTGCCATAGCAACAAGATGGCCGCCGATAAGGTCGGCCCGGTCGGAGATATAGGTTTTTACCTTAGTTTTCTTGTTTCATTGTTTATTTATTTAGTTTTCAATAATAATAATAATTTCCAATTATAGTATAGTTATAACATAGTATGAATAGGCATTAGCCATAAGCCTTTACGGTAAACAATTAAAAACATGTAGAATCTTGACCGTGATGTCACGGTCATTATCGGCGGCCATCTTTGCTGTTATGGCATGTCCTTTAAAAAGCTACAATTAAAATTCTATAGCTATACCTAACCCAAACCCTAAAAACTTCAATTGTCCGAAAATTCTAAAGCTATACCTAACCCAAACCCTAAAACGTTCCATTTGTGAATAAAATCCTTTTAGAAGTTATTGAACTCTGTTTCCAGCAACCAGTAGCGTCGTGACGTCACGGTCGAGATTCTTCTCTTCATCAGCCTGTACCGTACAGTTGACTGTACTTATCTATACTAATAAAAGGGAAAGCCCTCACTCACTCACTGACTGACTCACTCACTCATTCATCACTAATACTCCATCTTCCCGCAGCAAAGCGCGGGCAAATTGCTAGTCTATACAAATAAAAGGGAAAGCCCTCACTGACTGACTGACTGACTCACTCACTCATTCATCACTAATTCTCCAACTTCCCGTGTAGGTAGAAGCATGAAACTTTGGGAAGTTGGTGGTTACCCTCTCACGATAAAAATTGGCGAAAAAGAATTTAAAAAATCTGGCTCATGTGGAGCCGGGGGCCCAAAAACATTTTTTTCCTTATTTGGGATCTATAAAAATTGAAAATCACCAATTTTCCTATTTCCCGTGTAGGTAGAATCATGAAACTTTGGAAATTTGTTTAGTACATGCTCCCAATTATAATTGGAAAAAAAGAGTTAAATTTCCCACTCATGGGGGCCAGGGCCCCAAAAAATGGTTTTTTCCTTATATGAGCTATATAAAAATTGAAAATCACTAATTCTCCTCTTTCACGATTGGGTAGAAGCATGAAACTTTGGAATTTTTTTGAGTACGCGCTCCCGACAAAAATTGGCAAAAAAAATGTTAAAATTCTCTCTCATTGGGGACAAGGGGCCCAAATATACTTTTTCTTATATTAAAAACAGACTCATCACGAACTCTCTAAATTCCCGTGTAGGTAGAAGCATGAAACTTTGGGAAGTTGTTGGGTACATGCTCCCATATATAGTTGGAAAAAAAGAGTTAATTTCCCACACATGGGGGCCAGGGCCCCAAAAACGTTTTTTTACCTAATATGAGCTATGTAAAAATTGAAATTCACTAATTCTCATATTTCCCGTATATGTAGAAGCATGAAACTTTGGACATTTTTTGAGTACACGCTCCCGACAAAAATTGACAAAAAAGAATGTTAAATGTCCCTCTCCTGGGGGACCAGGGGCCCAAATATAGTTTTTCTTATATTAAAAACCAACTCATCACTAATTCTCAGATTTCCCGTGTAGGTAGGAGCATGAAACTTTGGGAATATGTTCAAGTACCCTCTCACGACAAAATTCGGTGTAAAAGAATTTTTAAATACACACTCATGGGGGCCGGGGCCCTAAAAACGTATTTTTTCCTATATGAGATTTATAAAAATTCAAAATCTATAAGTCACTTATTGCCCGTGTAGGTAGACACATAAAACGTTGTGGAGTTGCTAAATTCACATTCACGATGGTAGCAGGTTGAAAATATTTCAAATATCCTTTACTGGGGACCGGGGGCCCAAATGTAGTTTTTTTCCAAATATATATGTAGAAACTATGTAGAAACTGAAAATCACTAATTTGTCAATTTCCCGTGTAGGTAAAAACATGAAACTTTCGGAAATTGTTGAGTGCAATCTCCTGACAAAAATTTGCAAAAAAGAATGTTAAAATTTCCACTAATGGGGGACCGTGGGACCAAATATAGTTTTTCTTATATTATAAACAGACTCATTACTAATTATCCAATTTTCAATGTAGGTAGGAGCATGAAACTTTGGGATTGTTATTTGCCTTCTCACGACGAAAGTCGGTGTAAAAGAATTTTGAAATACACACTTATGGGGGCCGGGGCCCCATTTTTTTTCTTATGTGAGATTTATAAAAATTGAAAATCTTATTATACCCGTGCATCTTGACAAGGAATAATAATTATATAAATTTTAAAAATTTCCTCTCATGGGTCACCCGGGCCCAAAACTTTTTTTCACCTAAAATGTGCTATATAAAACTGAATCAACACTAATTCTCCAAGTTTCCGTGTAGGTAGAAACTTAAAATTTTTGGAAGTTGTTGAGTACCCCCCTCCCCTTAAGAGGCAAAAAATATTAAATCACCTCTCACTAGGGGTATAATTGCCGAAATATAGTTTTTTCCCCAATATGAGTTATATAAAAAGGACGCATCTTTAAATCTCCAAGTTCTTGTGTACGTAGGAGCCTGAACGGTTGAAGTTAATATATTTAGTATATCCATCTTGATTCAGATCAATAGGTGTTTTGAATTGGTGTTTCTAGGGTTCTCAACACTAACTGAAATCCTAATTGCCGCAGCAAAGCGCGGGTAAATTGCTAGTATAATATAATATTAATATGTAATAATATTTTAGAGTATAGTATATAGCTATCATTATCATACTACATAATATGACTATTATGACACTTAGGGCTCCTGGCCCTGGCACCATAATTTATTGGTATTATCAGTTGAATTCCATACACCTACGCATCCAGTATTTGAATATGGATCATGATTTACATCTAATGTGAGCCTGATTGGAAAGAAAAATAAATGGGCTCCGCCCCTAAATGGGAAAAGTAATATGGAATATAATATAATTATTAAACATATAATCATACTAAAATCACGTTAACAGAATCTAACTAATCTAAGTTTTGGTAGTTGAATTGAAATTATTAAATGAAAATTGGAGTGTAAAGGGGGGGGGGCGTAGGACACTCTATCACGAAAAACACTGGCTAAGAGGGAGGCATTGTGACCCCCTCCCCCCACCCTCATTAAAACTTAGCATCATTTGAATATTGAAGTAACCAAAAATAATAATAAGTTTTAATTAGGGCTGTTATCGATTAATTTAAATTTGTTAACTTTAGAAAAATCACTGATTAATTAATAGATGACTTTTATTAAAGCTAAAAATAAAGATGTATGATGTCATTAAAGATAAAATTTCAATGGAAGTAACAAACAGGCAATTGACATTTTTTGGTCTTAAAGACATTTTGAAAAATAACAATATTCTGAACAATTTTTTTTATAAAGAGTAACAAAGAAAATGAAATCACAGTTATGCATAAGATGGAAACAAAACTTGCATATTAACTATGGAAAAAATTGCTAAGTTTCTTATCTCAAGTGTTATTTCAAGGCATGTTACATAAAGGTCCAATGAGTTGTATAAAATTATATTTGAAAACTTATTAGTTACAATTAATTTAAAAAAAAAAAAAAAGAATCAGGATTTGTAATTAACATATTAACAATAAAAAAAAATTTTAAACTCAATATACATTTTTCAAACATAGTTAGCAATAAAAAAATAATTTATCTAACGTATTAAAAATTAGGCACTTGGATGAAAATTTAAAATTAATTTTTTAAATATAAAAAGCAATATAGCTGTATAGAAATTGTTTGATGATTAGCAAAAACATAAAGATCATCTTTTTATCCCAAGGGGTTCAAAAGTTTTGAATTTGTTTTTCTAAGACCTCATAATCACTTTTTCGCTATGTAGTATTCCTTCACATTTTTTTAAAATGCCCATAGCTTAATTTAAGTACATTATATAATTTTTTAAAAATAATATTGTTAGGTATATATTTTAATATAAGTAGTTCAATGAATCAAAATTTTGTTATTGTTAAATAAGTAAAAGCAATGTTTGATTTTTTAAATTATTATTTTCCTTATAAAATAGCTTATATTGATGTTTACACTTAAAAAATATTTATTTTTTTTAATTGGAGAAGCTATACATAAACAAATATATAAACTATTTATAATTATTAATAATTAATTATTTATTTATAAATCCAAAAAATGTTTTAAAACATTTTCTTTAATTTTAATCTCTTTTTTATAGATTAAAATAATTTTAATCAATAAAAATATTACCGATTAGTCGAGAAATTAATAGTTAATTTCTGCAGCCCTAGTTTTAATCTGTGATTTTTAATTTTTTTTTAGCTTTCACGATTTACAGTTGTGTTCAAATAAAATAAATTTCTTTCCGCTGCACTTGTAATGTTATTTCTAATTAGTCTGAGGGGTAACAAGTAACAAGTGCAGTTTAAGATTTAAGACTGAATTATTCGATTAAGTTAAATTTATCAAAATGAGATAATATTAATATCCAGGATATAAATAAATATGATATAAAAAAAAATGGCATAATATTTATATTAAAAAAGTCTAAGAGTTCTCTTTGTAATCGAAGGTAACTTATTTGGCAAGCGTTATTGGCTCGGTTTTGACGTCATAACAGCGCCGATAATTTTGAACATCATTCCCACGGTTCAACCGTGCCAATAATTATTCCCCTGGTTTTGAAATAGATCTACTGATCTACACTTACTAACTACAAAGTTTAATAACTAATAATGTAAAGTATTAGTATATTATAGTTGATATTTAAGTTTTTGGACACTGACTACTGATTGATTGATTTAATTGTCAAATAAATATTTTTAGACCTAATAGCCTGCGCAAATAAAACAAATATAAATTACGGCAAGATTTAGTTACTGACACTGAGTTGACACTGACAGACCCTGTCACTGTGACTCAATGAGTCAATGGCTACAAATTATGTAGATGATTATGAGATTTTGAACAAAAAATATCCAACTTTATTCGCACGGTAAACTAATTTTTGTTGTCACTGATATTGATAGTAATAGTATTTGAGCAAGAATCTGAGTCTGAGCGGACCTGCATACCGCCGTTCGCTAATTAATTATTAATGATTTATAATTAATAATTGATTAATTAAAGTGAAAGACTTTATGATGGTAAAGCATCATTTAAAAAAAAAAAATTAAAAAGTGAGAGTCAGTACTTTGTTCTGTACTGTAAGTAAGACTGAGTATAAGTATAAGCATAACAGTAACGAGTAACTTCAGTAACAGTGACTCACTCAGTATAGATAATAAAGGCATGGGGTGGGGGGTATATAAAAAAATTGTCTTTGGAAAAAAGCCTGCTTGAGTGTTTGCAAGCATCATCACTGTGGTTGTAAATTAAAAACCAAAAAAAAAAAAAAACCAGCAGAAAAGAAAAAAAAGACTGAGTCAGGATTCGATCCGCTATCCAATAATGTCACTATATTTAGCTGAATAACCATTAGTCTAGAGAAACTTATGAGAGCTTGCGATTATTTAAAGTTATATCTAATTATCATTGATTAGACATCAATCAATTTTTTAGGCAGCGCTACTTTAAAATTTCAGTAATCATTAAATTTTAACTAGTATTAGTCCTATAAATATTAGTACTATTAACATATAACTGCACAATTTAGCCTAAATCGAGTGAAATCGGCTATTGTTTTGTTTTTCTATGTGATCAGCCGCTGGGAGCATGCATGCCAATAATTTTATAAATTATACGCATGGGCAAAACTGTGCGAATAATCACTTCGAACTTATTAGCGCATTTTCGAGAAGTCGAATGCGCTATTGCACCCGTTTTGTCCGTCCGTCCGTCTTTCATCACCCTAGATCTCAGCATCCATAAGTCCTAGACCCATGATGTATATATGTTTTTTGTATGTCCTGACCTGCCATTTGTGCATCAACACTCAGTTACTCGATCCGTTAAAAAACCCCGTTAAAACTACCAAAAAACATTGCGAATCGAGAGATAACACTGGCGCAGGCAACGGCCGCCATTGCCGGAAGTCGAATAGCGTGCAAAAAGTATTAGTTTTTTTGTTGTTGTTGACGTCATTAGAATATGTGTAAAAGTTTAGAGAGTTTTACGTCATCATTTTTGGTGACTTCAATCAAGATCTTAGCGGCTCAGGGGCAGAAATTGAAAACTTTGGCTAAAACCTATATCTCCGACCGGAGCGTCGCGTCTCTTCCCGTTGCTATGAAGGATAGTTGTTATTTTAATTTTAGGGTTTGGGTTAGGTATAGCTTTAGAATTTTCGGAAAATTCGCGGGGCTTGCACTATTTTTCCGGGCCGGTGACGTGCCATAGCAACAAGATGGCCGCCAATAAGGTCGGCCCGGTCGGAGATATAGGTTTTTACCAAAACTTTTTCGAAACAAGCTTCAACATTCAACTACTTTCAACAAGATTGGCAACCACGATCTATAAAACAACAATTGACGGAGTATTTGGGCGATTAGCTGATTACAATTTAGAATGTTTCATTTATGAGTCCTATTTCAGTGACCACAAACCACTTGTAGTTAGATTAAAGAGAAAATAAAAAATTTTAAAATGTAAAGAAATGACTTTTAAATAAAAAAAATTTCAGGTATATTCATTACACAAGAAAATTCATAAATATATGTCTAAAATCTAAACACAATTACTGATAACTACATAATGCTGATATCTAACATAAGTACTGATACATAATACGAAAATGCGCTAACACGTCCTGAGTCCAAAAAGGGACCAGGCTTAACATGATTTTTTTTTATATAAATCCAGGCACAAAAATTGTCCTGGATTTCTGTTTAAATTTTTTACATTTCCTGGTATTATGTTAATATCTGCTTAAAATTAATTTCTTGGTTTTGAAATTAAACTTTGCTGTCTAAAATTCTGATGCTGTTTTTTCAAACATTCACCACAAAAGCCGGGGATTTCCTGTTTCCATTTATTTTGATCTGGATTATTTGAGTTTACTCATGTGAAGGAAACTGTGTGCATTGAAATAGTCTTTCTCATTAATCTTTTTATTCATGTGTCATACTATAGAATTAAACTTCACAAGGTGAAGACAGCCAGAAGAACTCTCCAAGAACATCAGAACAATGTTCAGCACCTTCTCCAGAAGTACAAGGCACTGCAAAGTCAAGGCAAAGTTGGCGGGCCGGGCTATGAACCTTTAAACAATTATTTAGATGTAAGCCTTAAAATAAAAATTTTATCTGTTGCCCTTACTTATGAAATGGTTTCCATTGTAGAGCATTTACATGGAGTCACTATCTTTTTCATATTGCTATGTCAGAGTGAACTTGTCAGCCCAAAATTTAGTTTTTCTTATTGGAGCAGTTCAGATGACATCTGAAGTTGGCATTTAATTCAAAATCATAATTTCAGTCAAAGAAACATTTAAGGAAAAGCAAAAGGTGTTGCTAAAATTTTTGTAGGGGCCATACAAAAGTAAATAATTGTATTCTCTGTTTGATGAGTTTTAAACTGTTATGTCAGGAGTGTCAAAAATCAAATTTAAAAAAGTATTGATATCATTTATGGATCAGGATGGTGTGAATTATAAAAACGTAGTTCTTCTTATTTTAACATTTTTCTGAAAGAGCAGGGTAGGTAACTTTTTTAGACAGGACCTCATTGGTCACCAGTGGTTGGCAGAGAGCAAATTCCCCAAAAATATACAGTATTTGTAAATGTGAAATTTCACCAGGATATTTAGCATTAAAAAATAGACACTATTTAAGAATTACATTTGTGTTTTTATTTATCCATAATTTGAACATAAACACACAGATTTCTATTAAATAAGTGTTTCACTATACACATGTAAAAAACATTCAACATTATTACACTTTATGAGACTTTTGCATTTGCTCAAAGTTCTGGGCACAATTCTAAATACAAATTGGGAATCAAAATAATGTGTAAAAAATCTGTCAAAATTAATATTTAAGATGAAATATGAGGGAAAGCATATTATATTTATCAACTGTGATCTTGTCTGATTGTGTTCAATTGTGATCCTTAACATGTTTTTACAAAAATAAAGAAGAAATTAATGGTAAGAGATAATAGCACCCTCTAAAAATAGTTTTAAAATGTTTATTTAAAGTATAACTTTCGACATTACAGGCCCAGTATTATGGTGTCATTGGTCTAGGTACCCCTGAACAATCCTTCAAGGTGGTATTTGACACTGGTTCATCTAACTTGTGGGTACCCTCCAAGAAATGCAAGTGGACAGATGTTGCATGTTGTGAGTAAAGAAACATATTAAATTTAAAAGTTTTAAAATTGGCTTGTGTCAATTTGCTAAAAGTTGGTTTCACTTTAATTGAAACACAGAAAATCTTAGGTTTATGTTCATAAATGGTAACTGTGAATTTAAGAGACACACTCTTTGTCCAGGATGCTTCACATCTTATACAACTGTTAAAAATATGATACAGTTAAACATGATTCTAATTTTTGATCTTTAAGAAGCTTGTTTAATTTCATGAACAGTGTTGCACAACAAATATGACAGCACAAAATCAAGCACATACAAGGCGAATGGAACTAGCTTTGCTATTCAGTATGGTACAGGAAGTCTTACTGGATTCCTTAGTACTGATGTTTTAACAGTAAGTTTTAATGATTGTTCAAATATATTAAAGTTTTTAAACAATTTGTTAATTTATAGAATATTATAAATGTTCAGGATGCTATGATCTTTTAAGTGGTGCATTATTTTTTTATTTTTTTTAAATCAAGAAATCCTGTGATTTGTCAGTGTGTATGTGCATTATGCTACCAATTTTTATGAAACAAATTTAATTGTTCATTCCATCTATAAAAGATTAAAGAGGTAATGTCAAATCTAGTAAATTAAAGTTGTGGAAGTGCCAAATAGAAAAAATGTCCATATTACTGGTAGCAAAGATAATTTTAAAAAATAAAAATCAAAGCATCCAAATTTGCTCTGTAACTTTCCTATCTGCCCAAGGGTGAAATTTTTAGCTGAAGCAAAACTATGTTCATCATGGGGGTGGGGGTCAAGTGGCATGAACACTCGGCTGGGGTTCCGATAGTCACAGGCTTGAATCTACTTGAAGGCAGGGTATTGTTCCTGGGGCCTAGGATGTCCCTGAGTCCACCCAGCTCCGAAAGGGTACCTAACACTAATTAGGGAAACAAATGCGGCTGGTAATTGAGTAGAACCCCTCTCAGACGTGGCCTGTGAATGCTGCGTCACTTGCCAACAGACTGGCATGGTCTGTGGATGCAATAATTCTCTGTATCGAAGACGTGTTTGTATAGATAAGACAAATCATCATGAAATTTATGTCAACTTGGCCATATACACATTATTTTAATTTTTTCTTTTTTTTTTTTAAATCAAGTTCTGAGGTCATAAGAATACAGATTTCTACAAATATTCAGGTGTTTCTCCTTGTTTGAAATGTTTAAATAAATATTCCATTTTTATAAGGGATCTTCTGTCTTCTACAATATAAATCCATGCCAAATTCATTATTAAAATATGGAAATATTCTCTGATCAATTTCAGATAACTGGACTTAAAATCCAAAATCAGACATTTGCTGAAGCTGTCACTCAGCCAGGCATCACCTTTGTTGCTGCCAAGTTTGATGGTATTTTGGGCTTAGGCTATGACACCATATCTGTTGACAGGGTTGTTCCCCCTTTCTACAACATGGTACAACAGAGACTGGTTGACTCTCCAGTTTTCTCATTTTTCTTAAACAGGTTTGTTTGATTTATTTGGAATTTTTAAATATTTTTATTAGCTTCATTTGTGATGCTGAACTTAATTAATGAAACTACATATTATAGTTCACAGAATAGGCAAAGCATGAATTTTTAAAAATTAATAATTTGCTTGTGGAAAGAGTTACAGAAATAAATTTTTATGTATTAAAATGACCTTTTATAAATTAATCTACAAGTATTGACATCATTATGCACATCTATATAAATATGAGTTTAATGGCTCTAATATTCTGTTACTTAAACCTGTGAGTTTAAACAGCCTGTTGTATTTATTTGTTATTCTATACCATGTATAGTTTAGCTTTAACTCTTAAAGCCCCAGAAGGTTTTCAATAAACTTCCGCCTCAGTCCCGTAAGAATTTCCCGTATTACGATCAACCGGTTATGAAATTAAAAAATTTGCGTAAAATCCATTTATAATATTATTGTCATACTGACTTCATTTTTAAGGCTAAGAATGGTTATTTTACGCATCCAAAAGACCGTACTGAGTTTGAAACAATATTTACCTGTAGTTTAGTTCTATTATTTTAGTAATAAAGTATCACGAAAACGTATCTTCGAAAAAAAAACGTTAAAAGTACCAAAAAACATCGCAAATCGAGCGATAACACTAGTGCCGGCAACGGCCGCCATTGCCGGAAGTCGAATACATCGTTTTTCAAGCATTGAAGAGTTTTTACTTTCCAAGATCTCATTTCTAACGAGATTTGTATCTAGGGACGCATTACGACGCTTTAGGGATAGCGGGAAGAGACGCATTACGACGCTTTGCGACTTTAAGAGTTAAATTTTAAAAACATGTATTATCTATTGGAGAAATAATTTCTGTTTAATCTTTAGAAATGCTACAGCTTCTGAAGGTGGAGAAATAGTTTTTGGTGGGAGTGATCCAACGTTGTATGAAGGCAACTTTACATACGTTCCAGTGACACAGAAAGGCTACTGGGAATTCCAAATGGATGGGTAATATTAATTAATAGTTGACTGTCAGTAATTTTAAAAACTGTTATTTCTTATTGACTATTCAATTTAAACTTGTTTTAAATTAATAGCATTGAAATATTGTTTAACATTTTTTAAAATTATGCTATTATTCCTTTGATATGTTTATAAAAATATAGGGAGCAAAATTATTTTGAATTTATTATAAAGTAATTTGTTTCCATATTCCATATTGAACATGAAAAAAGATTTAGATGCTACTTAAAGTGAGATGATGGACAAACATAGTTTCGAAATAAATAAAGACATTCCAAATGTGATAGCCAGTACTTGCCTAATTTACACAATAAATAACTCCTGATCACCTTTTGCTTTTATCATTTAAATCTGAACTGACAGTTAAAATTAATTTTTTTTTATTGTGTCAGATTATCAGTTGCATCCACTAGCTATTGTAATGGTGGCTGCAAGGCGATCGCTGACACTGGCACCTCTTTGTTGGCTGGACCAAGCAGTGAGATTGAAAAGCTTAATACACAAATTGGTGCTACCAAGTTTATTGAAGGAGAGGTATTTCTCTTTTGATTTCAATACATTCAAGTCATTATGTATTCCTTGGTATAAAAAGATTAATCATTTGAGCCTACTCAACTTGATAAAAGCCAACACATCTAAAAGAAATGTGGTTTGGGATTTGTTATACAGAATTCATACATTTTTAACATTTTTTGATTTGGTGCGGATTTCTGATTTTTAAAAAAAATGACTTCTGATTTTCTAAAAAGTCTTATACTGGCACTGAACCCTCTCATTAGGATAAGGATGGTGAACAAATTGACACTTTTATCACTTTTAATAAATAACTAGGAAAGTTATAATTCCCATACTAGTACTCACTAGTAGTGGTGAAGGTGTTATGATTAAAACTAGTATCATGAGGGCTAAGCTTAGGGATAGTGAACAGGTTAACAAAGATGGTGAGTGTGTGTGGTCAAATATTTTGACACAAGTAATTACTGAAAGTATCTCATAGCCATTACAGATAATTGCTGATTCAAATGATACATTTTCTTTGTTCATTCCAAAGTAATATCTGAATTGATTGCAAAATTTTTCATCTGAAAAATGACAATAAGTTTCTTTTAAGAGGGAAGCCAGGCTCTTGTCGCATTTTTAGTTTGGCTATTGCCAGACACAGTTGTGGAATACTCCCTGACAACTATGAAGCCAGAGAAGTACATTTCTATTGATGAAGTTATAGTGGCTTTCACTGACTAATTACTTTTATAGCAGTTTATGAAAATAAGCTAAGTTCATGGGGGATCAAACTGTGATGTGCTACAGATCCACATGGTGGTTAATTGTAGAATATTCATTCAATAACTTGAGAAATAAATAATTGATGTGGTGTTAATGGCCTGAGATATATCTTGTTTACAATGAGCGATCCTGTCTAAACAAGTATCCCCATCTATTTTTAAAACTAGCATCAAGCTTGTAGATGACTTGATTCAGCACAACACATTCTCATGCATCACTATACTAAAGAACATGAACACAATTTTTAAAAATCGAATACAGGTTCTGAATCACAAATATGATTTAGACAAAGAGGAAACCTTGTCAGGTGTTGCTTTCATGACAAAAGGCAAGTAAAGATTTTGTGGATAAATTTAGAGCCAACTCTGTCCACGCCACCAGTTGACAGTTACAAGGATATGGTTGGTGCATGCAGATCTTCATGATAGATAAAATACAATTATCAAATTTGCCAGAGTAAGAATTAAGTGCCACCATCAACACCTTTCATTGAACTGGTTGCTCAACATCATCCTAGAGACATTGACACTTTTGGCTTTGGTTAATTCATGGCTGTATCATTCACAAAGCACCAAACTGACCTCTTAGAAAGAACAGATCATGTGAAACACAATTGATAGGCCTAATAGATGATCTATCAAAAGGCTTAGATAATAATGATCAAATAGATACAATATTACTAGACTTCTCAAAAGCATTCGACAAAGTTCACCACCTTAGTTTACTCAAAAAACTTAAATACTTTGGAATCACTGGATCCAAGATTTCCTATTGGGTAGGGAGCAAACTGTAATATTAATGGTTCTAAATCTACACCAATAAAGGTTAACTCAGGAGTTCCAAAAGGAACTGTCCTAGGTCCCTTACTATTTTTAATTTATATAAATGACTTACCCAACAATATCTCAACAGGAACTAAAGTTAGGTTATTTGCTGATGATTGTATAATCTATAGAACAATCAAGTCAGAACAAGATAGCAAAATTTTACAAAAAGACTTAGATGAATTAATAAAATGGGAAGCTAACTGGAGTATGTCCTTCCACCCAGAAAAATGTCAACTGCTAAGAGTAACAAAGAAAAAGAAACAAATAAATTCAAAATATTTCATTCATGGAAAAGAACTAACCCAAACTAAAGATGCGAAATACTTAGGAGTCATAATAAATGAGAAACTATCTTGGAATCCCCATGTCAATGAAGTTATTAAAAAATCAAACAAAACCTTAGGCTTTATAAAAAGAAACTTTTACAAATGTAACAAAGATATAAAACTAAAATGCTACCTCACCCTGGTGAGACCTATACTAGAATATGCATCTTCTGTATGGGACCCATCCACCAAAGAAAATATTGATAAGTTAGAACAAATCCAAAAAAGAGCTGCCAGATTCATTACTGGAGAATATTCAAAACTGACAAGAGTAACACCGTTAGTTAAATCATTAAACCTTGAAACACTAGAGGATAGAAGAACCAAGAGTAAATTAGTAATTATACATAAGGCAATTAATTCTAATTTAGAAATACAACACAAAGATAACCTAATACAACCCTCAAATAGGCATAAAGTTAAAAACACCTTCCTTATTCCATATGCAAGAACAAACACATACAAGTTTTCTTTCTTTCCGTCCGGTATTCAGGCGTGGAATGGGTTGCCTGAAGAAACCAGGAAAGCCCCCACTTTATCATCTTTTAAAACTCTAGTAAGAATACAGGACTAAACACAAACCATAGAAATACATAGGACGCAATAATCTTCTGTACAGAAGGAGCGTCTGTAACATATAAGATAAGATAAGACTGAACTGCACGCATAATGCATCAATAAACCAAGTAGAATGTGAAGGCTCAAAAACATGTGCTTTGAGTTTTCAAGATCTAAGCAATAAGACCGACCCATACAAGTAGATCCATAGAAATTTCTAATGGCTGTCTCATATGTAAAATACATGTATGTTGAGTACACTGCTTGAAACCATTCAAAATTATCAACAAATAGAATATCTTCAAAAATACAATTATCTTTCCATTTTTTTCCTCATAAGTCATTCTGGTATGTTATAACTACTCACAAATCAGTATCACAAGGATCTAATAATTTTTTTTTTCAAAGACCACCTCTGCATACAATGCACTTTATTTTATATTAGCAGACCCAAGGTGTGTTGCAACAATCTCAGTAAAAAGGGATTATTAATTAAAGGCAATTATGCCAGAAACCAATAAAGATTGTTAATAATTGAATGGGGAATAAAATTTTAAAAGTTTTTAAAAAAGACAATTGTGTTCCAGGCACAGAAACACTGGACATATGGAGTTCAGTGCCCTACCTTATTTTTATATATGCTATCAATTTTTTATGTTCAAAGTTTAGTGAGATCCATTATGTTCCTAGTAGTTAACGCTTAGAATAATTTTTATATAGCTCATTCTAATAAAAAAAAACAGCTTTCGGTGCAGGATAATTATGTTGCAAGATATTTTTCTTTACTTTTTTTCATGAACAAACCTGCAAGTTGTTTTCCATTTAATGCCTCTAATCCTATGGCTTGTTTTAATTTTTTGCTGATACTTTTAGAATAATTGTTTTAAAATTTATTTCTTTAGTACCTTGTTGTGTGTGCCAACATCCCCAAGATGCCTAATGTAACTATTACTATTGGAGGCAAGGGCTTTGTTTTGACGCCTCAGGAGTATGTGCTCACTGTAAGTGTCATAAATTTTTGGTTTCTAATTTTATCTTTTTCATTAGATGATACCAAATGTGTACTTTTTTAAAAAAAATAAGCATTATGTCTTTTATAAAGTATCCTTTACATTAATTTTTTTTTTATGACAGGTAACCTCAATGGGTCAGTCTCAGTGCATTAGTGGCTTTATTGGACTTGATGTACCTCCTCCAATGGGACCTCTTTGGATTTTAGGAGATGTCTTCATCGGCCCATACTACACCGAGTTTGACATGGGAAATAATCGTGTGGGATTTGCACGTACCAAGGACTCTGTTGGAAGTTCTGAAAGTTTGCAGTTTGACACTCAGAACCCAGTGAAAAAGGGGAAAAGTGTGTTGATGATGTCAATGGAAGGCGAAAATTAAAGCATTTAAAGTGGCCATCTTACTTATTTAAATGTATTGGATAAAATACATTAGATTTCTCATATTACTCAAAGTAAGCCTAATGATGCCTTCAGCTTTTTTTTTTCAAGACTGAAAATTGTCAAAGTTCTCATTTGATTCATCCCTAATTATGAAGTCTTTTGTTTTTTAAAATGGTAGTTCAATTTAATTGATAGATTTTTTAAATTTATTTTGTGGTCAAAATAAGTATTCTTTAGTCTACAAGCACCTGTGTGAAATGACACAGCAATAAAAATATCAAAACAAATAAATGTATATTAATTTTTTATTTTACATCCTTGATGGTTGCTTTTTTAAAACTTAAATCTATCTTTCAATTAGTTTAAAGTTAGCTTTGAATTTATTGTCCTAATGCAGTAATGCACTTGTTCTGTTTCATTGATCACATTCCTGAATTTTTCTTCTTCCTTTTTTCCTTCTTTAGAAATGAATGTTCTTAACCATGTTTAAAATTGGATGAGTGACATTTGATTTTTATTTTAATAATTGTATTATTTTATTAATAATAAAAATTGTTAAAAAAGAATTATTACTAATAGTTTATTTTTTTAAAACAGATAAAAAATAAACACAAAACAGATTAGTAAAGTTTTATTCATTTTGAATTCACATCTCACAAACTTAACATTCACACACAAATAAATGGCCTATGTACAGATGATTAAGACATGAAGTTACTGTTACTTCCTTATCATGGGTCTCATTGGGCCCATAGGCATCATACCCATAGGTGGTCCTCCCATAGGGGGACCCATGGGCCGCATTCCTGTAAAATAAAATCAGTTTCAAATAGCAACCTATAATTCCAAAACATCTTTATTATAATAAATGTTAAAAAATTATCATGTTTATTTTTTTAAATTTAATTTAATTGAATAGAAAAACACTGCATGTTTTGTTTTCATACCTGGCATCATAGGCCCCATAGGACCTGGTCCCATCATTGGCATCATTGGTCCACCTGGTCCCATAGGTCCTCTTAAAGGACCCATTTGTCCAGGTATGCCTGGTCCGCCCATCATAGGTTTAGGAATATTAGCTTAAAAAGAAAATAAAAGTTACTTAGAGCAGCATAATAATTTCAACAACAAAAAAATTCATTAAAATTGTGTAAGGGTGACTTCTGAAAAATGTGCTTTAGTGCCATGTAATTAAATGCAGTTAAATATAAAAAAACTAAATATAAAATGCTAAACTTTTGAATAAACTTAGAAATACCAACCAGACAAAATTATAATCCAATTAAAATATAAGAAGGTACCTTTTATTTAGTTTTTTTTAATAAAAGTAAAAAAAAATTCTATTCAAATTATATCTCAAACTCTTTACGAGTGTTTTAGAGTTCACTTGGATTGTGTGAAAATAAATTGTATAAAGTAACTGCTTTAAAAAAAAACACCCACAAGCTTTAGAAAATGGGGATGTACTTACGAGCACCAGGTGGGGGAATCATGACACCTCCAGGTCCAGGTATACCCGGACCAGAAAAGGGATTAGCACTGATTTTTCCAGCTTGGTATGCCGCAGCTAAGAAAAAATGTTATGTTATTGTTAGATACTGATACAATATATATTTATTACAATTACAACAGAATCAGAAGGTTCCCAACCTTTTTTAGAGTTAAGGTTGTTAATCATAAATCTGTATAAAATTAGGGCCTTTAAACTGTAACTTCAATTTGTCAATATTTGCATATTACTAGGAGTTCACTTTTGGTTTGTCAAATCTTTAAGCAATAACAACCATTAAATTTCAATTAAAATATAATAGCGTGATTTTGCCAATGAAAAATAGTAAGACATTTAAATAAATTTCCTCATCTCTGATAACTCTGTTTGGCTCATTTATAAAAAATTTGCTGAGCTGACAAGCTCACCAAAGTAACTGGTGATGATTGATGAGAGGGTTGCTGATTTTGTGGATTTTAAGAACTAAGGGATTATACTTTTACTACTGCTAATGGACAATTTAACTGCTTTTTAAATTTTATTTATTTAAATTTCTGTTGAAGGTCACCATCGAATGAAGTAAGCCTTGTGTGTTACTGAGTTTGATAACATTCTATAGCTGGTTCTCAGAACTGAAGGGGAAAAACTGATAACAGACAGTCTTAAAAACCTTACATTTAAGTAATTTAACTCATATTAAGTTATCTACATTTTTATAGCATTAATTAAAAACAAAACTTCTTTCAATTAAACTCAACAATTAGTGTAAGTTTTATGTTTAACCTAATCTAACTGTAAAACCTCTGTGATCATAGGTTAGGAACTAGAGGTCCTTACTATAATTAATGCTCCATTTCCATTTAGAGAAGGGGATTAATTATTTATTATAATAGTATTATTAGTATGGCCATTTAAACTTACTTGTGTCATCTACAAGCTTCTGTACCTGCTCCTCCAACCATTTTTGGTAATATAACCTTACATTTTCCTTATGCTTACGTCCATTGCAATGAGTTTTACGAACTGAGGGCTGAATTAATTGAAATGAGAACAATTAACATTATTCAAAGGAAATTAGTTCTCACTCTAAGCATTTGTTTTAAAATTTGATATTTTTATTGCTTAGATGCAATGTTTCTACACAAAATCTAAAAAAAAATAATTAAGGATCATATTTGTACAGTAGGACCTATCTCTAAGTCTAAGTTGAACTCAAAGGGACCCGGAAAAAAAAATTGTCTGAGAGAGTTTTCAAGTTAGGGAAAATGTAATAGAGGCAGATTAATGAAAGAAAATGTTGATATTGAGGGGGTGGGGGAGCAGCCATCCCGATGAGAAAGCTTGACATAAAGGGAGGCGTTGTCTGATGTTTTATATGAAATAAAGCCAACTCTCTTTGGCATAGCGACACCCCTTAGAAAGGAACCCCCCCCCACCCTTTATTCCCCCAATAGTAGGATGGGGGAGTAAAATTTTTCTTTTAAAAAGAGTCACAGCATGCATCAAAGGGACGCATATGTTACCTTTCGGTCAGCCATGCTTTTTTCTTGTCTCGGTCATTTTTGGTCTCAAAATAGATGCTGACGTGGCTTACGGAACATGTGTTCTGAAATGTGGCCCCAAAATCATAACCCAAATGCCTTGGAACATTAGTTTAAGGGAGGTTAGAAGCCAAAAATTTTCGAGTTGAGGAGATCTAAAATACATCAGTCTTATAGACTTTGGTTGGTACCCAACAATTCGATACAGGGAGGTTTTTGACTTAGCGAGGTCCGACTGCATTTTCAAATTTACTGAGGATGTAGGAACCAAGTAGATGGTGAATTTGAATACTGTTGTATAATGAATGCTAAGATCATCAAGTTAAGTGTAGAAATACTTACAGAATCATGTGTCAAGTAGGTGTCACAATAGTCACAATAATATCTGTTAGAAAAATATAATGAAAACTTAAAATGCATAATATATATTATTGGTTATCATAATCATAAAATTAAATTTTGCATGTGATTCTTAATTTTTCTAAAGTAAACTTTAATGGCCATTTTATATTAAGATTGTCATCTTTTAAGTTAATTCCTTTATAGACGTTCTTTTTTTTAAAAACCTTAATTGATTTCGGGCTTCAGAAGGATTCTAACAACCTGTTTAACTTTTAACAGACAAGCACTCTAACCAGCTGATATATGAAAAAAGTTATTTGTTTAGCATGACTATGACCTAAGAATTTTTGTTGCGTTACGGTTAAGATGCAGGGCAGCATACGAGACTAACGGTGACTTTAATTTGCTTTCTCCATATTTCGGTATATAAATAACATACACGTCATCACTATTAGTTTCCTTCGGCTACTGCTAATGAATGATTTTTTAAAATTTTTATTTGCTAAGTTGTTGAGGCACTGTACGAGAGCTAACACAGTGTGCGTTTGATGTCAACAACGGTCAAGGCCGAGGCTGTTTCTATTTATATTAATTAGAGTTTGTTTCTTATAAAGACAAAAGAAAGCTATAAAAGTATATGACCCCGTAACCTAACGGCATTCTCTGATCACCGGTTTATAGTCTGTTTCAGGCATTCAAAAAATTTATCGCCGCGCTCCGCTTAGTGAAGTACATGTACCTATATTATGAGAGGTATTTGATAGACATAGCAAAGATGACGGGCAATTAATCGGCCCTTAAATTTGAGTTCAGTCTTTTAGTGACAGTTTTCCTGCTAGTCAAAGGCATCGACAGCTAACCAGCTGGATCATGCTATCGTTTTTACTCACCGCGACAAAGCGAGAGGGAGAGGCGCGTTACCGCTGGTGTTGATTTTTAGCGCATTTTCGAGAAGTCGAATGCGCTATTGCACCCGTTTTGTCCGTCCGTCCGTCATCACCCTTGATCTCAGCATCCATAAGTCGTAGACCCATGAGGTATATATGTTTTTTGTATGTCCTGACCTGCCATTTGTGCATCAACATTCAGTTACTCGATCCGTTAAAAAATCCCGTTAAAACTACCAAAAAATATTTCGAATCGAGAGGTAACGCTAGCGCAGGGAACGGCCGCCATTGCCGGAAGTCGAATGCATGATCCTTCAGGCATTGAAGAGTGGTGCGAAAGGGTGCAAAAGAATTAGTTTTTTTTTTTTAGTTGACGTCATTAGAATATGTGTAAAAGTTTAGAGAGTTTTACGTCATCATTTGTGGTGATTTGTAGTTAGATTAAAGAGAAAATAATTTTTTTTTAAATGTAAAGAAATGACTTTTAAATAAAAAAATGTCAGGTATATTCATTACACAAGAAAATTCATAAAAATATGTCTAAAATCTAAACACAATTACTGATAACTACATAATTCTGATATCTAACATAAGTACTGATACATAATACGAAAATGCGCTAACACGTCCTGAATTCCAATAGGGACCAGGCTTAACATGATTTTTTCACTACGTTATCGCTAGGGTTTTTTTTGTTTTTGTTGTTTTCTTTTGGGCTACACGGTCCTACGGTCCTGAATAAAGATTACCGGTCCTGGTCTGAGGACTGGTTAACCGATTAGCCGGCATCACACACAAGAGAGGTTAACATTATGCCAAAACGGACGGGGCGGGGCATTGGTTTTTTTAAACTAATGAAAAATACATCGCTAACTTTAACGGTTAAAGTGAAGTATGTTGACCGTGACATCAAGGTCATGGCGGCCTTCTTTGTTGTTATAGCACGATGTTCTTTAAATAGCTTTAAAATTAAAATTCTATAGCTATACCTAACCCAAACCCTAAAACCTTCTAAAATTTTTGAAAATCCTTTTAGAATTTATAGAATTCTCTTTTCCAGCAACCGGGAGCGTCGTGGCGTCATGGTCAACATACTTCGCTTCAGCCACTTTAACAAACGATTGAACCGGTTCTCTTATTTAGAACGGTGAATTACGAATCCTCAAAATAAAATTTAAAAAAAAAGACTATTAACCATCACTGTTTAATGAATTCTTTGGAATTTTTTGTTAAAAATGTGTTGAATTGAGGGCATTGCGGTAAGAGCTGAACGCAAGCGGGAGAAGCGGGCTTTGATGCCATCTGACGACGCCAGGCGACAACATTCTCTAGTTAGTTCTCAAAACATAAGGCATATAAGGATGATCGGTTAACCGGTCTTTTTTAGAACGGTTAGCCGGTTTTCAAAAAACGAGCGGTCTTTCTTAACAACCTTAGTCCATAGTTGCCATGGCCATAGTTATTCATTCTCATTTGTAAAACTAAAACCAATTAAAGTACAAATTAAATGTAAAGACACTAAATTACTTAAAGTAAACGAAGTGGTTATCCGCAGAATTCTGGGGATAACGCTAAACGTTATTCGCAGAACTCTAAATGAATCTTCTAAGTCGTGAGATAGAAATCTCGGTCACATGACCGCTATTCAGACCCGCTAGACTTAGTAAACTATAATTTTATATAATTGACTTTATAAATTTTAAAAGACCATTGGCGTTCGAGTCTTCCTGGTCTCATCGTTAGTGCGTAGGATAGCTGGTAGTTATGTCTGAGGTTCGATTCTCGGTTGCCGAATCTTTTTTTTTTTGTTGTTGTTGTTGTTTGTTTTCTTTGTTTTTTTGTTTGTTATATTAATTAATTTTAAATATTTTGTTCATGATTTAGGTTTAGGGATAGGTTTTAGGGTGTGGGTTAAGTTTTTTAGGTTTAGTGATAGGTTTTAGGGTGTGGGTTAAGTTTAGTGATAGGTTTCAGGGTGTAGATTAGGTTTAGTGATAAGGGCGTGGGTTAGGCTATGTTTAGTGATAGCTTTTAGGGTGTGGGTTAAGTTTTTTAGGTTTAGTGATAGGTTTTAGGGTGTGGGTTAAGTTTTTTAGGTTTAGTGATAGGTTTTAGGGTGTGGGTTAGGTTTAGTGATAGGTTTTAGGGTGTAGATTAGGTTTAGTGATAGGTTTTAGGGTGTGGGTTAGGTTTAGTGATAGGTTTTAGTTGGGTGTGGGTTAGGTTTAGCGATGAAATTAACAACATTTTAACTAGGGCTGCGGAAATTACCGATTAATTTCTCGATTAATCGGTAAAAAATTATCGATTAAAATTATTTTAATCGATAAAATAGTGAATAAATTGAAGAGGTTGTTTTAGATAGTTGTGTCGATTTATTAATAAATTTTAAATAATTAATAATAGTTTGCATTTTTTACTTAAAAACCTCTCAATTAAGAAAACAGATTTTCAAAGTGTAACCTTTAAAATAAGCTCTTATATTTAAATTTAAAAATGTTAATTGCCTGTTTTTGTTAGTTCCCTTGAAATTTTCACCTTAAGGAGGTCGCGTTCATACATCTTATTTGTAACTTAATCAAAATTATCGATTAATTTTAATTAATCGATAACAGCCCTAATTTTTACAAAATGGCAGCAATAGCCGTGGCCTGTGACCGCTGCATCACTTGCCAACAGATCATCTCTTATGGTCTGTGGACGCAATTATCTTCTGCATAGAAGGAGCGTCTGTATATCTAAGATAATCGACATGAAAAACAATAAGGCTGGCACTGAGACTTAAGAATATTTCACTGAATTCTCCCTTCCACATCGAACTATTTATAATTTATAGAATTCTGGGGATAACGCTCAAAGTTATCCGCAGAATTCTGGGGATACTGCCTCCCTAAAGTAAAAGTGTAATTAATATTAGATTTACAGTGATAAGTGACAGTCCACTGTTTTGACTGATACTGTTTTAATAAAAGTTTTGAGTTTAAGCAAGTATCCGGCCGGCGTACACCGTAGTACCAGTACCAGGACCAGGGCCATCGTACGGCAGAGTAGTAAGTACTATTATAGTTAATTGTAGAAATGTATTCAGCTACTTAGATATTGAGTGTGTAATTTACAGCAGTGTCAATAAAATAATTTTACATGCTTAAAACTTACTTGGGCATTGTTTAAAATAATATTTCAAAGGAGAACATGCATAGTTAGGTTACAACAAAGTGAAAAAAACGAAATCGGCAACACAATGAGTGCTCCGGAAGTACTGTTTATTAGGCTGAAATTCCGTATAAAATGAGTGGACGTAGCTTGATACAAGAAAGTCTCTCCCTATTCATTGCAAACTGGCACACTTTGCACGCGCTCTTTTTAATACTTCTATGTCCATACAGAAGATTATTGCATCCTACGTTTATCCGTGGTCTAAGTCTGGTCAAGTATTTTTAATGCCTCTGCCATTTTCACAACAAAAAAAAAAAGAAATAATTTTTATTCATTTGTCAAAACACGATTGATTTCAATACAAACAAAAGCTCCGACTAAATAGTAGATATCACATGTCACAAGCCAAGTCCACCTTTAGGCTACAATTAAGACTGATTCGAAAAGCATAAATTGTTAATGCCTTTGTACGCAAATGTAAATTATTCCTCATTGACAGCCTTGTTAAAATGGCTCCGACCAAAACGGCCCAGTTAAAACGGCCCCGACCAAAACGGCCCTGGTCAAAACTGCCCTTGTTAAAACGGCCCCAAACAAATTGTTAACTTTTTTAAAACACAAAATTTACATTTGGAGCCGTTCATAAATGACGTCACGCAATTTTTTGCTAATTTTTTACCACCTCCAGTCGTCACAAAAAGTTAGACCCCCTCCAACATTACGTCACAAAGCTTCCCCCCCCCCCCCCAAAAAAAAAAAATATTTAAAAAATAAAAAAATAACCCACATTTTTTCTATTTGAAAATAAGAATGTTTCAAATCACTTTTTTGTCATTTAAGTATTTATTCAATGCATTTTAATACCGTAACACGCGTGGAGCAATGTAAAACGTCATTAAATAAATTGTAAGCCAGTGCTTCTCAAATTTTTCCTTATTTGACGACCGGCGGGAATTTTTCCATTTCTTTCCGTTTTGACGCGATTTTCCCTGTACTGACGTGATAGCAAAATAAGCCCCTACATGGCCTGATAGCCAACAGCCAAAGCTCAATAATATTAAGTATAAATTCGGCTTGTTATTATGAAATATTATAATTTTTAAAAAAATTGTTTAGTTGCCAAGACATAGCAAAACAGCTATCGAACAACGCATTGGTAATTTCAAAAGACAAAAACCCTTTGATTTAATTAACCTTCAAGCTCGCGAGTGTAACTATTGGTATTACAAGAATCATTTAATTGTTGATAGACCTAGAATATATAGATACAGTGCGATTCCTCAAATGGATTTCGATCTTACAGTGACTGTTTTCCTGCTAATAACTGCTAAGTTGTTCGTCCGTTGAGTCGACGATGGCCACTCTAGCCATCCGAGGGTTGCTGGGACTGGTTTTGCCTATGTGTGCGCAGATGGCTGACAAGACCTATCCTGGCACGGAATGTTCGGGAACAGAAAGGATATGGGACGAGTGGGTTGTCTCCTGGGGGGTTGGCAGCGTGGGCCTTTCGGGCTTGTATCTTCTTTTCTGCGGCGTTGATTCTGTTTGCCTCACATGTCCTGGGACCTGGATGGACTGGCCAGTGGCGGATTTAGCTTTGTCTGCGTGGGGGGGGGGCAGGAGAATTTTAGGGGGCGCCGCAAAATTTTACTAATATCAGAGCATTGGGTAAATACTAGGGCTGTTAAAGATTAATTTAAATTTAATTGTTAACTTTTGAAAAATTAACGATTAATTAATCATTAATTTCGATTAAAGCAAAAAAAATTAATTTATGATGTCATAAGTGACACTCATTTCACGTTCTTGTTGAAAATCTAAATAACACTGGCATGTCTCCTTTATGTATCTACTTTTCACCAACTACGCAAAAAGACAAGTGTGTTGACATTAATTGGTTCAAGTGATGAGCGGATCTAATTGACAATATAACCAGCCGAGCTGAATAATCATTCACATGGAACTGACTGAGAAAACTAAAACTGGTATGCTGATGTGTAACCTATTGTCATTTATGTAGTGAGAATGATATGAATGTTTCTTTAATTAATATATGTATTTTTATCTACATGTAAAGCGCTGTGGGACGTGGTGGCCGAGAGGTAGCGCTCTCGACTGTCATACTGATGGTCACGAGTTCGAATCCACACGAAAGTGAGGATTTGTTCTCGGGGCCTGAGGAGTCCCCGAGTCACCCAGCTCCGAATGGGTACCTAACTAGACAATAGTTAGGCGCTGGGGTAATGCGTGGAACCCCTATAGCCGTGGCCTGTGACCGCTGCATCACTTGCCAACAGATCATCTCTTATGGTCTGTGGACGCAATTATCTTCTGCATAGAAGGAGCGTCTGTATATCTAAGATATAAGATATAAGAGCCCGGCTCATAGCTGGGATACAGCGCTATATAAATTATCATATTATTATTATTATTATTATGCTCAAAGCGGTCTTGGCAAGGAATGACCTTATCGGATTTCGGTGTTCATTAATTTTCCACCATTGTACAGGATTAATGGATTCAAGAACTTCCATCTCCATTTAGTAACGCAGTAATTCATCAGAAGAGCTGTCGTCATTTCTGTTTCAGAGTCAAACTCCATTACTGCCGTGTAATCTTCAGGAAATTATTTATCAGCTGCATTTTAAAAAAATAAAAAAAGTGTTGACTTTTTTAATTCAAATTATTTTTAAGTGATGGGTCGATTAATGGTTAAAAATAACTTAATCCTGAAAATTTTTAAGGATTAGTCGAGAAATTAATCGGTAATATCCGCAGCCGTTTTCAATACTAATTATTAGCCTACTAATTTAGTAAAATTTCCAAATTAACAATCAAGTCAAACAGAAGAAACACTATAAACAGATATGTTTTCAAAATAGTAACGTATATTTATTTCAGTAGTATATTTATTGATCTAAGAAAGAAACTTAGTTTATGCGAATTTATATAGAGCCCTGAGCCATATTTAAATTCCTATCTACGTGGAGCGAAACGATTTATCGTTGATTCAAAATCAAAGTTCTCCCCTAGATCACGTTCATTTGAATTTAATGCCAATCCAGACAGAAGTTCGTTTGTCATTGTTGAGCGCAAATAATTTTTGATGATTTTCAATCATTGATAACAGGAAGATTCAAGTAAATTTTTATAGAATATTGAGAAACTTTAGAGACTTGATGCCATTTATTTTTCAATCAAGAATGGTAGAAACTCTTTAAGTTGTAGCTCACTAAATTATGATGGACGTTGTGATGCATGCAAACTTTTATAGGTATAATATTCAAGAATGCTTCTTCAAGGTTAATGTGTTTGTTAATTTTGCATTAACTTCGAAGAGGATCTGTATTTTCTTCCAACATTTGTGCTGGATCAATACAATAGAAATAAATAGCTGTGCCCCTATAGTCATTAAATCGATCATCTATTTATTTTAGTAGTATATCCAAGATAGTGAAGTACGTTTCAGATTTAAAACTGTTAGTTGGATCATTAGCCCTTTTATCTCTACAAAGTTCGCCTGCCATATTTTTATTTTCTGCAATTCGCGTTTCTTTAAATTTTGTTTTTAACATCTACTTTGGAACAATTTTCGTTAATAAATTATTAAACGTATACTTTTAGAATTTTAAAAAGCTTGATCGCTTCTCATTTCAGCAAACTTATTTCTTCCAACATCGATCAATCGTTTTGTAATTGCAATGTCAATACTCTTGTACTGCAAGTGGTTTGATAACACGAAAATATCAACCAACCAGTGGCGGATTTAGCTTTGCGTGCGTGGGGGGGGGGGCCAGGAGAATTTCAAGGGGGCGCCACAAAATTTTATTAATATCAGAGCATTGGGTAAATACTAGGGCTGTTAACTATTAATTTAAATTTGTTAACTTTTGAAAATTAACGATTAATTAATCGTTAATTTCGATTAAAGCCAAAAATTTAAATTTATGATGTCATAAGTAACAATCATTTCACGTTCTTGTTGAAAATCTAAATAACACTGGCATGTCTCCTTTATATATCAACTTTTCACAAATTGCGCAAAAAGTGTGTTGACATTAATTGGTTCAAGTAATGAGCGGGTCTAATTGACAATATAACCAGCCGAGCTGAACAATCATTCACATGGAACTGAGGAAACTAAAACTGGTATGCTCAAAATGGTCTTGGCAAGGAATGACAGTATCTGATATCAGTGTTCATTAACTTTCCACCACTGTACAGGATTAATGGATTCCAAAACTTTCATCTCCATTTTGTAACGCAGTAATTCACCAGAAGAGCTGTTCTCATTTCTGTCTCAGAGTCAAACTCCATTGCTACCATTAGCTTAATATGTTTTTCATTTGGTTTAATAAGTAGGCGAACTTTATCAAAATTTTAAATATGCCCGTCAGTCAATAATTTAGAACCAAAATGTTCCTGTAATCTTCAGGAAATTGATTATTTATCAGCTGCTATTTTAACTTTTGTTTTTACTTTTTGACCTCCAATATTTGTAAAAGAAGAATGGGTCGATTAATAGTTAAAAATAATTTAATCCTTAAACTTTTTAAGGATTAGTCGAGAAATTAATCGTTAATTTCCGCAGCCGTTTTCAATACTAATTATTAGCCTACTAATTTAGTAAATTTTCCAAATTAACAAACAAATCAAACAGAAGAAACAATATAAACAGAAATGTTTTCAAAATAGTTACGTATATTTATTTCAATAGTATATTTATTGATCTAAGAAAGAAACTTGGTATATACGAATTTATATATAGCCCTGAGCCTTATTTAAATTCCTTTCTACGTGAAGCGAAATGGTTTATCGTTGATTCAAAGTCCACGTTCTCACCTAGATCACGTTCATTTGAAATTAATGCCAATCCAGACAGACATTCGTTTGTCATTGTTGAGCGCAAATAATTTTTGATGATTTTCAATCATTGCTAACAGGAAGCTTCAAGTAAATTTTTATAGAGTATTGACAAATTGGGGAGACCTGATGCCATTTATTTTTCAGTCAAGAATGGTCGAAACTCTTTAAGTTTTAGCTCACTAGTTGGACTTTGTAATGCATACAAATCTTTGAAGGTATAATATTCAATGATTGCTTCTTCAAGGTTAATGTGTTTGTAAATTTTGCGCATAAACTTCGAAGGGGATCTTTATTTTCTTAAACATTTGTGATGGATCAATACAATAGAAATAAATAGATGTGCCCCTAAAGTCATTATAACGAT
>MUZC01004687.1:179261-210615 GCA_002072015.1 Radix auricularia | reverse complement strand
TTAGTTCAAGACATCACAGATGAGCCAACATATGCCTTTCCTCCTCAGATTGTGATATCAATGTCTCGCTTTTGTAATATGTAGTTCCACAACATGTCCTGATTTTGAAACTGAACGTAAAATGACATCTTATCAATTTCAAATATATCAATGGTCCGTCTAATCGATAATTACAGAAAATACATGTTCATTATCAATTACTGCCGATAATTCAGATGCAAATGATTGAATTAAATAAATCTGCACATCATGATTTAAATAAATTTCATTTTTCTTTTAAACTCTAAATGACTGTCCAAAGTGGAATCATAGTTGGCTAATAAACTTGTGATTTAACAAATATTTCAAGTATTTATACAACTAACATCACTAAAGTCTAAAGCAAGAATTTTCTCTGTGTACTCTGAATAGCAAACCTTGTTTTGCTAAAAATCAAGAAAAACGTCACGTTTATCATTTGTTTCAATATTTCTCTATTCTTTTCCACTTAGCGACGCTCCTGATTGACCAAACCAGATATTACAGTTTTGAAATATGATATTTAGCAAGCCAATATTGTCGTATTGCAGTTTAGTGTTGATTAAATTTTTCGTGTTTAGCATTCTTTTTTTTTTTTTTGTGTGTGTGCTCTGGTTACACCTTTTTAGTGTTCATGAGGGCGTCTCAGGGGGGCGCCATTTTAGTCCCAACTGGAGCGCGGGGGGGCGACCTGCCCCCCCTGCCCTATAGCTAAATCCGCCACTGGGACTGGCACCAGGTGGACCGGTCCATTGCAGCTTCTTCCCACGTGTCTGGGTTGTTGGTAAACGCTTTCAGAGAGGCTTTCAATGTGTCTTTGAAGAGTTTCTTTTGTCCATCATGGGACCATGCTGGGGCTCGCCATAGAAGAGTCTCTTTGGTAGTCTCTCATTTGGCATTCGGGATAGATGCCCTGCCCAGCGAAGCTGTGACTGCATCAGGAGGGTGAAGATGCTGGGGAGGCCTACTTTGGTTAGTACCAATGTGTCTGGAATTTTGTCCTGCCCCTTTATGCCAAGGATCTTCCTGAGACTTGTTGTGTGAGAGTGGTTCAGCTTTTTAGCATGGCGTTGATACACGGTCCATGTTTCGCTTGCATAAATCAGTGTAGGGAGCACCACTTCCTTAGATACGTTCACCTTGGTCTGGATGGTAATGCCTCTTCTTTTCCAGACATTCGGGTACAACCTGCCAAATGTGGAGCTGGCCCTAGCAATTCTGACATTCACTTCGTCATCGACGGTGAAATTTTGAGACAGTGTACTGCCTAGGTTTGTGAAGCGTTTCACTGCGTTGAGTTTCTGGCTGTTGACAGTGATGTTGGGTTCAACGTAAGGCTTTCCATTTACGGGTTGATGAACGACTTCAGTCTTCTTTGTGTTGATTGTCCGACCAAAGTTAGTGCAGGCGCTGGAGAACAGGTTAACACTGCGTTTCATGTTATTATCTGAGACAGCATTGAAGGCACAATCGTAAGCAAATAGCAGGTCCCTGATTGTGGTAAGGCTAAGTATATGCACGTGTAAGGCATTTGATTTAAAATTACTACATTGATAGCAAATCTCATGTTTTGTTAAAAAAAAACAACAACAAATAGTTAGGTATGCGCTGGAAGAGGAATATGGCAAGTACTGTACTGTGGGACGTGGTGGTCGAGAGGTAGCGCTCTCGACTGTTATACTGATGGTCACGAGTTCGAATCCACACGAAGGTGAGGATTTGTTCTCGGGGCCTGAGGAGTCCCCGAGTCACCCAGCTCCGAATGGGTACCTAACTAGACAATAGTTAGGCGGCTGGGGTAATGCGTGGAACCCCTATAGCCGTGGCCTGTGACCGCTGCATCACTTGCCAACAGATCATCTCTCATGGTCTGTGGACGCAATTATCTTCTGCATAGAAGGAGCGTCTGTATATCTAAGATAAGATAAGATAACCCCATATTTGTACAGGAAAGTAGGGTGTCATCTTGTGCGTCGCAAAAGACTGTACTTCATGCTAGTTGAAGGCTGAAAAATACTATGACATTAATAAAATATCCAATATCATCCTACTCCGGAGCTCACGAGATTTTAAAATGTTATTTGATTATTTTAAAAATTTAAATTTTTTCTTTCTTTCTTTTTTTTTTTCACCATATCACGTACGTGACAAAAGAGTTGTAAATATTATGTCACCATTGGACGAAACGTGTTTAAATTGTTGCATTCTCTTGTGGAGTTAATAAACTAATGAAAAATACATTACTACCGCAATCGGGCGGTTTCACCGAGGGGTCGTGAACAGCGGTAAATTATCTCATTTGGGGTAAAAGGGGAACTCTTGGGGATAATGTTAAATTATTGTGGGCACTTGGGCATATAAAATTCGCTAGAGTCCGCTTCTTTTCCGGAAACCATAATTCAACTTTTATAATTTTACTTTAAAAATTTTTTTTTTTATATTAACTTGTGGTGTCTGAGCCCTCAAGCCGAAACAACTTTTGCTCCATTTTAACCACTTCCTCGTAAGCTAGCGAGCTGAAATTTTGCAGGCAGACTCGTGCCAATGATAAAAATCATTTTAAAAAATTTCAGATCGATTGAATGTACTGTAATTAAATTATTGAATTTTAAAAATTATTTTATTTATATCTATGTATCATATTAATTTTTTAGATAGAGTGTCGTGGTGCGTATTATATTGAAATCACTTTCGTTGCACCATAAGGTGCTTATTATATTGAAATCACTTTAAAAAAAATATATTCACGATCGGTGCGCATTCTGTTAAACATGTTTTACGAGACATAATTAGAATTTTGTATTTTTTTAGTGTCTTGCGCTACATATAATAATAAACATGCTTATAGTTATGTCTCCTATGTAAAGGATTTGTAGTAACAAAACTCCCTGGTTTTTACGTTTTTTAAAAACAAAAATTATCTATTCAGTTAAACAGGTCCGTTTTTTAAAAACTTTTAACCGGCCTCAAAATTTATTATTAAAAAAAACAAAAACGAACTGAGTTATCATCTTTCGATTATATTGTATTTTAAAACATACAAATTAAACATTGAATATCAATAATCACTATTAACTTTTTGTTTAGAAAAAAAAAACTATTTTAAAAAATGTATTAAAAAAATCCCTCAATTGACTGACGGGCATCTCGTAAGAAAGAGGTCGGCGAACAGGGGTACATTACTCATCAAAAGGGTAATGCAGACTCATTTGGGACATAGCATCCACTACAATCCACCAGATACTTTAAAACACGTCATTTGTACGTGTACGCTTGCTTGGAACATATGCTCACTGTTGAACCGGTTCCTTCCAGAAAATGCATTCTTTAAATTTAACAATTATGTAGATTTCTTACCTACGTACCATACGAAGACTAAATCCACCATTCTTTCATTTATATGTGGTTATTATGATATGAATGTTTATTTAATTAACATATTATGTATGTTATTACTCAATGTAAAGAGCTGTGAGCCCGGCTCTTTGCTGGAAACAGTGCTATATAAATTAACAATTTATTATTATTATATTAATACAAATACATGTATTTTTTTTTGGGGGGGGGGGGGGGAAATCCGACCATTTGTGGCATTTTGTGACATGGGAAGGGGGCGTTAAACAATGGTCAAAAATAGCGTGACGTAATTTAAGGATGGCATTACACAGAAATAGGCAAGGTGGTCAAACTATTTTCAGAAAACTCGAGGGCAGTTATCGATTAATTTAAATTTAATCGTTAACTTTTGGAGAATTACCGAATAATTAATCGATAATTTTGATTAAAGATAAAATTATGATGTATGGCGTCATTAAACTGAAAAATTCGAAGGAAGTAACAAAAACAGGGAATTGACATGTTTTGATTCAAATATAAGTTGTTCAATATAATGTCAATCAATTTAAATTTTGCTATTGTTAATAAAGTAAAAACAATGTTTAATGTTTATATCATTTTCCTTATAAAATAGCTTATTTTAAAGTTTACACTTTAAAAATCTGTTTTTTTTAATGGAGAAGTTTGTACGTAAAAAAGCAAACTATTATTATTTATTAATTATTACTTATTAAGAATAAATCGGTACAATTATGATCAGTATTAACCTTAATTTAAATAGCTATTTTATCGATTAAAATAATTTTAATCGATAAGAAATTCTACCGATTAATCAAGAAATTAATCGATAATTTCCACAGCCCTAGAAAACACACTTCATATCTATATTGGTTTTAGGTTTCTCTTGCTTAATTATTTCTGTGTGCAAGAAGAAGGCATTTGACAAACGACAGGAAAGCGTGAATTTGTGACATTTCATTTCCATTGGTTGTCTGGGTACATATTTAGTATGGTCCCAAGTTTGATTTAAAAAAAATAAGTGTAATTTAAGCTCCAACTGCAGTTGGCCGAAGCAGTCTATGCAAATTCTGATAAAAACCAGTGATGTGACTTTGAAAAGTCAGGGAAGCGACTTAATAAAACTTTGTTCAGACGAATCCAGGAGTAGGAGGAGGGGTGAAAACCCCGTTCGCTGCCCCCTCCCCCCAAGATTCGATCATATATAACCCGGAAATTCTCTTTCATCCCCAGCCTCACTTCCCAATAAACAATCGTCACTTCCTGGTTTGTAAGATTGCTCCAAAATAGTATAAATGGAGTTGGCATAGTAGGTCTTGAAATTTTCATTCTTTTAGGCATAATTATTGATTTTTTAACATTTAATAAGTTGCATAAATGAGTATATAATATATATAACTTTTGACTCAAATTTATTTAAATGTGTATTAATAAATAACTAGTAGGCTATTTAAAATTTAATTAACACATTTTAATACTATACTGAACTATACTCAGACTATGTCACTATACTGACTGTATAAGTATAATAATAACTATACTTAAAGTATATAATAAGTATAATTATTTATAATAAGTTTAATAAGTTAATAAAATAACTTAATAAGTACTAACTATAAGACTATAAGTAGACTATACTATACTATATACATGTGACATGTACTCATGTACTATTTATATATGCTATAACTTTTATATTACTTATTAATATTAACACTAACTAACTTATAAAGTCTATAGTGTAGACAACACTGACTACACTCTAGTACTAGTACTAGTGACGAGTGTGACAAAATTCAAAATGATGTAAATGACAGTAAATGTATTTGTCAATTATATTTCAATCAATTTCTATTTTATTATTTACTATGAATCAGTATGAATCCTGAAATTATTTCATTTTCTTACACACAGAAATGAGAAAGTACTGTCACTGTACTGTACACTGTACATTACATGTGAATGTGTTCTAAATTCTAAAACTTAAGGGCTAAGTCTACCCTCAACCAGTAGTACTAGAAGTATCCCTGCCCTGAGTATTTTTTGTTTTGTTATAATTGTTATATAGGCTGCAAATTAATTTGTACTCATGTACTCATTCAGTTTTCAGTTGATACATCTCCCCCACTCTCAGTTGTCTCAGTACTCAACCTTCATACTAAGCTTGTTAACGGTTAACCGGTTATCCGGTTAATCGGTCCTCAGACCAGGACCGGTCATCTTTATTCAGGACCGTAGGACCGTGTAACCCAAAAGAAAACAACAACAACAAACAAACAAACAAACAAACAAAAAACTAGCGATAACGCAGTGAAAAAAACTAGTGAAAAAACAACACAAGCGGTAACGCGCCTCTCCCTCTCGCTTTGTCGCGGTGAGTTAAAGCGATACCAAGTCTGTTTCTTATAAAGACAAAGAAAGCTATAAGAGCATATGACCCCGTGACCTATCCGCATTTTCTGATCACCGGTTTATAGTCTGTTTCAGTTCAGGCATTCAAAAACTTATCGGCGCACGCCGTTTAGTGAAGTACATGTACCTATATTACGAGAGGTATTTGAAAAACATAGCAAAGATACCGGGCGATTAATCGCCCCACAAATTCGAGTTCGGTCTTTTAGTGACAGTTTTCCTGCTAGTCAAAGGCATTTGTTTACCACATTAATAGTAGTAATAGTACGCCGAGTGTAGCTCAAACCATATTTGAACAGAAAAAAATGGGGAGGGGAAACATGTGCGTCACAAAATTCAATTATTCTGGCGAGTTGACGATCGAAAAATAATGTTTTTTAAAATAAATTCCATTCTATCATAGTTTACTCCGTGGCTTTATAATTTTATTATATTATTAATTTTAATATGCGAGTTGATCGGCATCACACACAAGAGGGGTAAACATGAAGTCACAACGGACGGGGCGAGGCGTTGGTTTTTTGAAACTAATGAAAAAACCTTGCTAACTTTAACGAACTATTGAACCTGTCCTCTTATTTAGACCGGTGAACTACGAGTACCCAAAATAAAATATAAAAAAGACAATTAACCATCACTGTTTAGTTAATTTTTTGGATTAAAAAAAAAATGCTTTCAATTGAGGGGCATGCGGAAAGAGCTGAACGCAAGCGGGGGGAAGCGGGCTTTGATGCCATCAGACGATGCCAGGCGACAACATTCTCTTGTTAGTTCTCAAATGGGTCTCAAAACATTAGGGATATAAGGACGAGCGGTTAACCGGTCTTTTTTTGAACGGTTAGTCGGTCCTCAAAAACGAGCGGTCTTAACAACCTTACTTCATACTTTATACTATTAAAAAGTCTCCTAAGTCCTATGCCTATTATGATTGTAATAAGGATAAACACTTTACTCAATCCCTTTTTAAAAATGGTTTAAAAATGAAAAAGCTATTTAAAATAATAAATTAAGTTTTCTACTTTTTCCCCTTTTTTGTAGGTTCCATGAATTCTATTTATCATGTAAGAATTTGAGCTTCTACGAAAAGTAAGTGCGGAAATGGAGATGACAGTAGGTTCAGGGAAATCCCTAACATCACCTCGCATCACTAAGACCCAGCAGAGTACACAGATGCATTACACACCACACAACATGGCTTCTGTGGCTGCAGATGCGGCAGCAACAGTCCATGCCAGTGCCCATGTTGGACCAATGAATGATGCCAAAGCTAAAACAGTTTTGAAAGAAGCTGTTGATGCTGTCGTTAACAGTTTTGCTAAACACACCCATGGCCTTGGCAGAGGTTTGATGATTTCTATTTTTTATTTTCCAAGGGATTGTATCTAAACTTTACAAGCTAACTATTTAAAATAATAGTTACATTGAAGTTACTTTTCTTAGAAATAAAATTTAAAAAAAACAACAACAAAAGATGCATTTCTTTTACCCTTGTAAAAAAAGAAAATGAAATTCAAAAAATTTTGTTTAAAATTTCTTTATAAGTCAATGTTGTTGAGGCTCTCCAAGAATTCTGGCAGATGAAACTTGAAAGAGGAGCTGATTTAACAAATGGAGCCTTGGTTGTATATGAGTCACAGCCAGCATCTGCTCCCCCATATGTTTGTTATGTGAGTCTCCCAGGGGGAAGTTGCTTTGGGAGTTTTCAGGTAATTTTATGATGTTGAAATTTAAGTGCTTGTAAAGTTATTGACTGCTTTCAAGTAAAAAAAACCTAAACGACACATTTGGTTAAGATTAACTTAGAACTGAACATCAATATAATTGTAGATTTCAAGTTATTATTTTCAAGTTTTCTTTTTTTTTTTTGAAAGCTTTGTACACCCTTAATTTTACTGCCTAAGTGAGAAGATGGCTTCTTAAAAGATGAAGTCAAATTAATAATTTCCACAATAAAGATAACCAAGTGAAATACAAGAACATGACATTCATTTGAGGTGGTTACAAAATGTGAGATTCTGACTCACCCATGTCCCTGCTTCTTAAGAATATTCATTAACAATTTTTTATATAAGGAAAAATTATTTAAAAAATTATTTGTTTTCACTGTAGACATGTAACACAAAAGCTGAGGCTAGACGAAGTGCTGCAAAAATTGCTCTGATGAATTCTGTTTTCAATGAGCATCCATCCAGAAAAATAACTGATGAATTCATAGAAAAGGCAATTGGGGATGCAGTGACATCATTTCAGGTATGTTAGAAATTGAAACAACTTTATAAGAAAGATTGTGAGTTTGGAAATAAAATAATGGTTTGATGCTTCAAATGGGCCATTATTTTGATTATTTGTTTAAGCTGAATTGACTCTATGATGATGATTGTTCCATAATGTTATTTGAAGACTAAATTTAAAAGGTAATATCTCATTTTTTTTACATTACCATTGCAGGCTATAGAGGTAGTCTTTCAAATATTGTTAACTATATATGACCCGCTGCATAGTGTATGTCGCAGACTTGCTCATCATAGATATTGCAAAGAACAGGAGGGGGGGTGAGAGAACGAACACAAACAACAGTAGGAAGTAATGAAAAAAAAAGCGAGTAAACGTGGAGACATGCGAACTGCGGTTTTTGTTACCTGCCCCCATCCTTTACTACCATCCCTTGCCAACCATAAACCCACAATCTGTGATTGGCCAGCCCTAACGAGGTTTAGTCATGTTCACAAAAAAAAAAAAAGAGGAAAATAATGGGCAGAAACAAACATTTTAAGAAATTTAAAAAAAAAGGTTCCTGGGGCTTGAACCCAGGACTTTTTTGCGTGCATGGTGGATGTGATAACCACTTCACTACAAATTATATGTTATTCTGCGGAGGAACAACACAAGTGAACGCAAGAAGCATTGTGTCCCCCCCCTTTTTTTCTTCTTTTTATCTCACTACGGTTGCCAACTGGGTCTGGTCAATGCAGCGAGGGTCATTCGCCATTCTTACTTGCACAAACTCGTTCATATGAAATATATATATAAATGCTCCTGATTTAAACAATCTGAACATGAATTATTTGTATGGGTCCTATTAAAAGTTAATTTTTTTAAAAAAAGCTCTAAACCTATTAATTATTTGTTGTGTCCATGCGCTCCCCCAACAACTGCAAAGGTGACGGGACTGATGATAATAAAATTTATGTAAATTTGATTTATCTTTGTTTAGGGTTCACCATCTGATGCTGAAAATCCCAGCACAGGAATAGGTGCTTTTAAATTTATGCTGGAGGCTAATCGTGGCAGATCCATGTTAGAATTCCAAGAACTCATGACTGTATTCCAACTTCTACACTGGAATGGTAGTCTCAAAGCTATGAGGGAAAGGAACTGTTCTCGCCAGGAAGTCCTCGCCCACTATTCACACAGGGCTTTGGATGATGATATGCGTTCCCAGATGGCCCTGGATTGGATTGCTAGGGAACAAGAATCACCAGATATAATCTCCTCAGAGCTGGAAGTTGCGGAACAAGATTTGGAAAATGCCAGATTGGCAGGGCGCGAGCTTCGTTTCTTCAAGGAAAAGAGGGATATCCTAGTGTTGGCACTCAGTCAGATTAGTCCTACTGGTGAAACTATTGCTTGAACAATTACATTAAACCTGAATAGGATTTTTAAAAAAAAGGTAATCTGTTAAAACACTTTCATTAGTAATAGGCATCACCGTCATAACAATTCTATTTTAATATATATGTAAATATATAGTATTATACCGTGGTGGTTAGTGGTAAAGATATTTCTATAGTAGTTATCTCCCACTGCTGACCTCAAGCTGTGCAACGTGAAAACTTTAAAAAAGGTTTACAAAAACTGCAGGTTGTTTTTTTAAATTGCCAATGCAGATACATTATATGCAACTAGTTTTGATTTGATACTATTTTATATACAAATACAAGATAAGTTTTGCAAGGCTTGAGACTTTGTCTCACATAAAAGTTTAAATGAGATCTTATATAATTTTTATTGTGGGTTGTGATAAAGTAAGTGTGACCCAATGTCATTTTGTGGAATACAACTGTAGCACATTACTTTTAAGTGCCTGGTTTTCTTGGAAGGAGCGTCGTTTAATGTGTGTTCAATGTGTTTTTGGGTTTAATAACTATGTCAACATTTTGAGATTATCATTTAAAGCCTATTTTAATTTTGTAAATAATATATATTCAGTAACACTGAATGAATAATAATTTATAATTTGAGTAATTATTGTCTTTTGTGCCTTGCTAATGTTAGAATTTCAAATTCTAAATAATATAGGGGATATAATCATATACTATTTAGCTGGAGACACAATAAACCAGAACAAAGAAACTGTTCAATTACAATTTTAATATTGATACAAATTTTAATAAAAATTGTAGGTGCCAAATAAGCATATTTTAAAAAAAAATCTTATTTAATTTAAAAAAAATTTGGTTTTAAAGGAAGCAGCTAAAAGACATGTTAACTTAAGCAGAACTAGCAAGTTGTAAAACTTTTTTTGTTTTTCGTGTAAATTTGTTAATAGTTACTTTGGGATGCCAAGAAAAGATTTGTTACAATCAATGTTCCCTATAAGCTGTGCAGATATCTCTCAGACGCCGTGCAGCAGTTTTGAATTACTGTGCAGCAATTTTTGTAAAATATTGCTGTGCAAGTTTTCACCCAAGTTTTTTCTACTTTGCACACAGACCAACAAACCTTAGAGGGAACATTGATTACAATACTATTTTGCTTTTTTTATGGAAAAATAACCACTATGAATTTTGTTTTCAAAATTCAAGGATCTTGCCATTTGTTAATAGTGTATAAATGTATGATCTGGAGCAAAGGAACAAACATTCTTTATTATGGCACTTTGTTATTTAAGCCAATATAATCAATCCCAATGGCCAGAAGAAAATCGAATGGTTTCTTCATTCATCTAGAATGGGTTTTACACAGATATGTGTCTGTTAAATTATAGTTAGATTCTTAACAAAAATTGTTTATGGTATTTCTACTTACTACTTGTGTTATTTTTCCATCTTCAGTTGGATTTGTTTATGCACATGGTATGTTGCTGAATTTTTATGCAGCTTAACCCTTTACTCAGAATCAATTTAAATATTTTAGAAATCCCTATACTAATTGTAGTAGCCATATATTTGTTTTAGGTTGTTGATTGGATCAACTTTTTTGTATATACCAGAATCCCCGTAGATGTTTGGCTCAGCATTTTTAATGAGGGAAATCAATTATGTGGATGGAGTCAAATAATTTTAAATTCAGAGTTAAATATTTGTACTTTGAATACTTAATTGTTTCAAAAATTATTAATGTATGAATTTTTTACTCAATGTACACAGTTTTGACCTTTTGTACACACTATAAGTGACTTTGCCTTAAGACCTTTATTTTATGCACTTTTAGAGTTGTGACAAAGGATTTTTATTTATAATTTATATTATATATACTTATATTTACACATTCATGTCACTATTGGAATAAAAATGCAAGGCAAGTTTAGTATTGATTTTTTATTCACTTTAACCTATTCATATTTCAACTAAGTGGATGTTAATGTCTTTTCATGACATATAATATATATATATACACACACACACACATATTATATATATATATATATATATATATATATATCCGGCATCCTTCCGTCTCGCGAGACGATGGTGCATCACCGTTGGGTTGGGTTGCATTTCCTCGAGTGACTGTGCAGTCCTATCCTTGAGTGACAGTCTTTGCCACAGTTTTTACACACGAGTTCTGTGCTTCCAAATGTTTTGGCCTTTCTCCTAGCTCTTCTGTCTGCAGCCTCCTCCATTCTTCGCTCCTCGGCTACTATGACGCCCTCTTTGACAACTGTGCGCCACGTAGATCGGTCTTCTGCCTTACACTCCCAGTCACTTGTATGTATTTTGGCTGCTTTCATGTCCCTTTGACAGACATCTTTAAATCGCAAGCGTGGGCGACCTGTTTTCCTCTTTCCTGAAGCAAGTTCACCATATAGGAGGTCCTTCGGGATGCGGCCGGGGCTCATTCTTTTGACATGTCCTAGCCACCTCAGGCGTCTTTCACTAAGAATTGAGAACATGCTTTGGGTATTGGCACGCGTTAGTACCTCACTATTAGGCACTTTTTCTTGCCATTTAATACCAAGGATGCGGCGCAAGCATCTCAAATGGAAGCTGTTAAGCTTACGCTCTTGTGATGTATAAGTGGTCCATGTCTCGCTCCCATATAGTAGTGTACTGATGACACAGGCTCGATAGACGCACAGTTTGGTTTTCTCCGTTAGCTTGGTGTTTTGCCAGACCCGCTTATTTAGTTTAGCCATTGTTGCGGCTGCCTTGCCAATTCTGCTGTTTATTTCTTCTTCAATGGACAGTGTATTGGAGACCTTGGATCCCAAGTAGGTGAAGCTGTCCACAACCTCCAAGTTTTCATTATCGATATTTATGGTAGGAGGAGGTCGAGTGTCTTGGGCCATGATGTTTGTCTTTTTCAAGCTGATTTGCAGACCAAATTCTTTGCAGGCATTGGAGAAGCTTGACACGAGTTGTTGCAAACCAGATTCTGTATGTGCTGTTAGTGCCGCATCATCCGCAAATAGTAGCTCTCGAATTAGGACATCCGTCGTTTTGGTCTTGGCTCGGAGGCGGGCAGTGTTGAAAAGTCCTCCATCAGCTCTGGTATGTAACCAGATTCCCTCACTGCTATCCTTGAATGCGTATCGAAGAAGTACAGAGAAGAATATTGCGAAGAGTGTTGGTGCGAGTACACAACCTTGTTTAACTCCGCTGCTGACAGGGAAGGCCTCTGACTTAGCTCCATCGAACTGTACTGTGCCAAGCATATTTTCATGGAACTGTCTGATGATGGCAAGTAGGTGAGGGGGACATCCAATTTTTGCCAGTATTTGGAATAGCCCGTTGCGACTGACTAAGTCGAAGGCTTTTGTAAGGTCCACAAATGCAATGTATAGTGGCATCTGCTGCTCTCTGCATTTTTCCTGGAGCTGTCGTATGGAGAACACCATGTCTATGGTAGACCGACCGGACCGGAAACCACACTGAGATTCTGGATAGACGCGGGATGCTAGGCTTTGTAAACGTTTTAGTATAACGCGGGCAAAGGTCTTTCCTACAATACTAAGGAGTGAAATGCCGCGATAATTATTGCAATCACTCCTATCACCTTTGTTTTTATATAGTGTCACTATATTTGCATCCTTTAGGTCTTGGGGGATGTAGCCCTGTTCCCAGCAGAGGGACAGAATCTCGTGCAATGGTTGGAGTAAAGCTGTCTTGCCACTCTTTAGAACCTCTGGTGGTATTCCATCATTCCCAGGCGCTTTTCCACAAGCTAGGCTGTCAATTGCTTTGCTCAGCTCTTCCTGTGTGGGCACGACATCAAGTTCTTCCATGAGTGGCATATCTGGGATGTCATCTAGAGCGGTGCTGGAGACTGTGGTAAATGTTGAATACAATTCCAGATAATGCTCAACCCACCGTTTTAGCTGTGCTGCCTGGTCTTGAATAATTTCTCCATTTTTGGACTTTAGGGGAGCAGCTTTTGACATCAAGGGGCCCGTTGCCTTTTTGATGTTTTCGTACATGACTTTTGCATTGCCCATGTCTGCAGCTGATTGTATACTGGAACAGAGCTTAAGCCAGTAGGTATTGACACATTTACGTGCAACCTTTTGGGCAAGTGACTTAGCTGTTTTTAAAGCATGCAAATTGTCAGGTGTAGGCTTTTCCTTGTAAGCCATAAGAGCTTTCCTTTTTGCTTCAGTGACGGGTTTCATCTCGTCCCAATGTTCATCAAACCAGTCCGTGTTTTTGTGAGATTTTTTGCCAAAGGCTTGTATATATATATATATATATTAGGGCTGTTATCGATTAATTTAAATTTAATCGTTAACTTTTGAAAAATTACCGAATAATTAATCGATAATTTTGATTAAAGCTGAAAATAAGATTATGACGTCATTAAACTGAAAATTTCATAAAATGCCCATTGCTTTAGTATTTAATTAAAAAATGTTATATTTTTAGGAGATATTTATGTTTAATTATAAGTAGTTTGCTTGAATGTCAATGAATTTTAATTTCACTGTTTGTTAATTAAGTAAAAACAATGTTTATTTTTAAAAAATATAATTCTCCTTATAAAAACTTCGTATTTTAAAGTTAAATAATTTTAATCTCTGTTTTATCGATTAAAATAATTTTAATCTGTAAATTTTTTTACCGATTAATCGAGAAATTAATCAATAATTTCCGCAGCCCTAATAGTTAGGGCTGTTATCGATTAAATTAAATTTAATCGTTAACTTTTGAAAAATTATCGATTAATTAATCGATAATTTTGTTATGCTAAAAATAAAGATGTATGACGTCATTAAACTGAAAATTTCAAGGGAAGTAATAAAAACGGGCAATTGGTAATTTCATTAAGTTATTTTAAAACACTTAGCGCTGAAAACAAGTTAATAACGAATTAAAGTTGATGCACTTGAATGAAATTTTCAAATTAATTTGATAAATATAAAAGTAATACAGCTGTATAAAGATCATCTTTTTATCCCAAGTGGTTCGAAAGCTATGATTTTTTTTCTACGACCTCAAAATCTCTTTTTTCACTATTTCGTTTTCCTACATATTTTGTGCCTTTTTATTGGATTTTTTAAAAAGCCCATAACCTAAGTATTTAATTTAATTAAATTTAAAATACGTACTATTGTTAGGGGATACATTTAAAAATAAGTAGAATCTAGTTCAATATAATGTCAATGAATTTAAATTTTGTTACTGTTAAACAGTTAAAAACAATGTTTTTTTTAAAATATCATTGTCCTTAAAGCCTTATAAAACAGGTTGTTTTAAAGTATGCTCCTTCTGCATTCCCTTGCCTTAACGGAGAAGTTTGTACGTAAAAAAATAATGATGAAATAAAAACTATTATTAATTATTTATTAAAAACACAAAAACATTTTTCTATTTTTAATCACTATTTTATCGATTAAAATAATTTTAATCGATAAAATAATTTACCGATTAATCGAGAAATTAATTGGCAATTTCCGCAGCTCTAATATATATAAATATATATATTGCGACAAAGCAAGAAACAGTATTTAGTAGGGTTGCGGAAATTAACGATTAATTTCTCGATTAATCTGTAAAATGTTTTACCTATTAAAAATATTTTAATCGATAAAATAGAGATTAAAATTATAGAAAAATTTGCAACAATTTTTTCGATAAATTAAACTTTAAAATAAGCAGTTTTAAAAGGAGAATGATATTTAAAAAAATAAACATTGTTTTTACTTAATTAACAAAAAACAAAATTAAAATTCATTGAGATTTAAGCAAACTACTTATAATTAAACATAAATATCTCCTAAATATATATATTTTTTTATTAAATACTTAAGAAATGGGCATTTTATGAAATTTTAATGTTATTTTCAGCTTTAATCAAAACTACTGATTAATTATTCTGTAATTTTTCAAAAGTTAACGATTAAATTTAAATTAATCGATAACAGTCCTAGTATTTAGTCACCAAGAAGATTCTTGACTTATGTGAGGAAAGAAGAATATGAAGAAAAGACCTAAATTCTATCATTTCACAACAGATAAACACAGGCTAATTAATACAATTATCAGGAAGGAGATGAGGCAGGCCAAAGAGGACTGTATAGATAACCATTGTCGCACAGTGGAAGATAGCATAGCTGTCAGTAATACTAAGAAAGCACACAAGACATTAAGAAATCTCACAAAAACGCACTGGGTGACAGCTTCAATAAATGAAGATAGCAAAGGCCAGCTCCTTACTGATAACACAATGGTACTAGGACGATGGACAGAATATGGAAACGAACTGTACAATTGTAAAAATCAATCCAGGTACCAGCAATCTACAGAAACAACAGAACAGAGAGGTGAATGATTCACAAGTGCTGATGAGCAAAGCTAAAGAGGCAGTATGGAACTTTCAAGGAGTTTATAACATCCCTGCTGAGTTGCTTTAATATGGAGGGCAGAAGTAACCAAAGCCCTGCCAGAAAATATTTGAAAATAAGGTGTAGCACAAAGAATGGATTTAGTTGGTCATCATAACACTACCCAAGATTGGCAATATGAAACAATGACAGAACTATAGGACAATAAGTCTTATCAGTCACCCTAGCAGAGTAATGCTAAACATATTCTCATTGGGTTAAAGCCAATATCCGAGGAATTAATTGCAGAACAACAGGCAGGTTTCAGACCAGGCAGAAGAAGCCCAATCGAGCAGAGCTTCAACTGTCGCTTACTCATAAAAAAATATCTACAGCACAAATGTGAACTCTATCATAACTTCAAAGACTTCAAGAAAGCCTTTAATGGAGCATGGCACGAGGGACTTGGGCAAGTTATGAGAAGTTTCAAGATTGAAAAAAGGCTGGTAAAGGTGACTGAAGAACTCTACAATCAGGCAAGTAGAGCAGTCCTATTTAAAGCCTGTATATGAGACTACAAAAAAAAAAAAAAATCATGCAAGTAACACTCAGTGATCACACTTCATTTGCCAGTATGGCAAATATCATTATGAACCAACATAAGCTGGAGGAGTTACACAACTTTAAATACATAGGAGCCATTATATCTAGAGATGGTACATTTTAAGCTGAAATTTGAGCTAGAATGGCATCAATGACAAAATTAATCAAAACATGGAACATCAAAAGCATTAGACTTCCAACAAAGCTCAGGCTATACAGAGCTCTTCTTAAAGTTCTCATATCTAGAACACGAGACCAATGAGTAGGTCTGGAACAGAACAAACTCAATTGCGGGTCGTCAAGAAACCATTATAGCGACAATTAGAAGACGTAAGATGGCATGGTCTGGTCATGTGCTGCGACAACCTTACACTAATACATACTTATATGACAAAAACGTGATTTGCGATATGTTCTTTTTCAAATAGAAAATAAAGCTTTTATAAGGGGGGGGGGGCAAAGCTTTAGGACTTCATATTGGATGGGGGGTCTAAGTTTTTGTGACGACGCGTGGTGAGGGGGTGAAAAAAATGGGCTAGCATCGCATGACGCCATTTATATGGACGGCCCCTTAACGGTTAGAGTTAATGTTTAAAATTCTGTTTTGTTTTCCCATCCTTCACACCCCTAACCAGCCAAGTAAACGCCCAATCACTTCCCCATAATTCGCAATGAACTCAATCCCCATACAGGGCTCAGGGCTGGACTGAATTTAATTTATATCTATTCACACACTCAAAACCCTGCGCCCCCCCCCTCCACTTAAAAAAAATTCCTGTCAACTGTAGCACAAAACCCAAATAATATACAGAATGATTTCCTTAATATATTTTTTAAAAAAACGTATTATTTTTTAAGACTTTTTACGGGTTCAGTAAAGTAAAGCAACACTATAGAATATATATGCGTTCGTGCAAAAGAGCAAAGATTATCTCAAAATAAAGATTTAAAGCATAGGTTAAAATTAAATATATAACGTAGTATAATTATAATTCAATCACTTATCACTCTTCAAACTCATTTCCCCCCCTGGAAAAATTATTTACAATAATTTTCTTTTATTATACTTAATCAATCATGAAAAGCTAGGTCCTTAACAAAATGTGTTTAGTTGTCTGGCTCATATAAACTGTTCCCGTTGGTGTGTGAATTAATTTTTTTTTTTTCAAATAAGGCAGTGGCTATTGAGACGCTAGCGTCTTAATAGCCCACAGGCTATCGAGACGCAAACAAAATAATAAGCCAATGAAAATTAAGTAGTCGTCCTTGACTGACAACACGCACCAAGTGGGGTAAGGGAGGGGGTCATGCATTTGAGACGGTGTGTGAGAGAGTGTTATTAAATAAGATGTCACATGTAAATTAGCAACTTAAGATAAAACTTCTACAAAAATGTTCGATAGCTTGCTATTTCTTTAAAAAAACAAATGACACAAACTATTTGGGTAAGACAACATAAATTTAAGCTTTATTTATGAACTAATACTAATAAAAGTAGACGTTTCGGCTAATGCCTTCATCAGTACAATAACATAAATAATTACTTACATAAATCTTAAAACATATTATATGATAAAAAATGAAAAGAAAGGAAAAACAAANAAAAGGAGGAAGTTAAAGTATCTAAAGTAACAGTGAAAGCCACAACGGGAAAACGATTTTGCGTATGGATGCGTACGGAGGAAGGGGGAGGGGTGTCTCCACTGAATGGGTACTTACGCACAACAAATATAATTTGCATAATACCAAGCCTAGTAACGTAAACCGCGCAGACTCTAACGGCATTTGTAACTGACTGACTGAGTCAAGACTGATATGCAATAATGTTTTATAAATTATATTTAAATGCAAAGGAAATTCTGAACTTTTAAATTCAGACCAAACGGAAACGTCCACACATTGCTGATTGCTAAAATATATCCGCCTGATTTATATTTCCATTTCTTGAAATTAGTAGATGTTTCTCTTTCGCCCAGTGTTTCAGTCGTTAAGTTATATAAACATAACAGTATGGCGATTTCACTGCTTATATATTTATATTTTATAAGTTTTTTCGCCGTCCATGAATGACGCCATGCGATTTTTACCCCCCCTTTCCCCATAGTCACAAAACGTAGACCCCCCTGTCCACAATACGATGACACAAAGCTCTGATCCCCCCTCCCCCCCAAAAAAAAATAAAAAATAAAAATTACCACGTTTTAATTAACATTTTTGTCATAGAAATATGTAATATGTATTTAGTTCAAGTCAAATATCGTTAACACGCGTGAAGCCATTGAAAATGTAACTAAATAAATTGTGAGCAATAAAGTGGAACTTTTATTTCAAGTAGCGCATTTTGATTTCTTAAACGTCGCCCCACCCCCTTGTCTTACATCCTCACTAATGCGTTACCCTTCTCCGCCTCCACCCACAGGCGCGTGTAATCAGTCAAGGACGACCCCTAAATAGGCCAACCTTAAATACTTAATTTTCATTGGCTTATTATTTTGTTTGCGTCTCAATAGCCTGTGGGCTATTAAGACGCTAGCGTCTCGATAGCCTGTGGGCTATTAAGACGTTAGCGTCTCAATAGCCACTGCCTTCAAATAACGACCGTTATTCAGGATTTAGCCTGGACCAGTTGACCACTAGCCAGGATTCCATGATTAAGCCCTGGCGACTTCACAGGATTAAGCCTAAGTGAACTAAGTGTTAGACAGGAAGCCTTAGCCACTAAACAGGCTTGGTCGTTTCACATGATTACGCGAGACGATGGAGTAAAGGCGTAACTACGGTGGGTGCGGTAGTTGCTGACTGCACCGGTGACACCACCAATAAGGGTTTCAGTTTATCATTTATGAGTTGGCTGCCCAATAATATAGTTATCCCACTCTGATTACAGCAGATTCGTATGCTGCACACTTTGGCACGTCTAGAATATGAAACGGTTTATTTTCGTGATACCTAAAAATAATATTTCTGTTTTTTTTCTTTTCTCAAGTCTCTTTAAAAATTGAATAGCGAATTCTTAAGTACTTTTAGACAGTTGTTAAAAAAATTGAGTAGGTTACAGTAGACTAGTAGTTATTGCTTTTTATTTTTCTTCTTTGAACATTTTTTAAAAAGAATAAAAGCTCTTGAACAATAATTATACTTAAATTATACAATTTCCTCAATCTTAAAAATATGAAAAATAACTATGACTCAATTTAGGTAGCTAACCACCATATTAATAATATAATAGTCCAAGTCACTCACTCACTGGATCTGGAACGCTGAGGAGCGATGTACGACAGTCTACAGCAGTTTAGTTGAAAAATAGTGTGTTGATGAGCGCTGTAAAAATATTTAATATGATGACGTCATTGTTTGGTGTGCATAGGTGCGCAAAATACAACCCCTATTATTATTAAACACTGCGTACATTTCAGAAAGTTTAATATTTCGTATTTATCAAAAAAGGACAAGTTAGTTGGTCCTTTGAAAAAAGATTGGCGCCTTAGGCGCCCTAAAAAAAAGGGGGCGCCGCAGGCGCCACGGCGCCCCGGCACAATCTAGTTGATGATATTAAAATTGTATATTTATTATTGTTTAATTAATAATTATAATTATTGTTCACTCATTGCTATTGAAAGAATTAAATTTGGAATATAACTTATGTCCCTTGTTACAGGTAACGGAAGTGCCACGTGTGTCGCTGTCATCAAACATTCTATCAAAATGGCGACCTCTTTACAAGAAAAACAAGTAAATGCTTTGAAACGTATGCTTAACTTTAATCAGGTACCGACCAAGACCTNACCCCACACCCTTAGCGTTTGCCACACTTTTACTGACCTTGCATAAATCCTTACATTCCATGTTAGGGATACAACCCGATACATAAATATTTTCTAAAATTTTCACAAACAGACGTCAAACTTCAAAGGTTTGGTAAAACCGCCCCTGATGCGAACACCTCCCGTCCCTAAAACTTTCTAAACCTTACTTGTCTGACTATACTTTCCTCGCACCTAGTACAACGCTTAAGTTTTATAATGGTTATCTACTCATCCCTTAACTATTCTAAACTTTTGTCTTTCACTACACTTTCATCACACCTAGTACAACCCTTCAGTTTATCCTGGTTGCCTACTCATGTCTTTACTTAAGCATGGCTGAGGCCAATCGTGAGTAAAACTCCAGTCAAAGACCAAGATAAAAACATTTGTTGGAACCATGGCATGCGCCACGTACATTCCTGTTAGTGCCATGCCTTAGTGATAAACAGTGGGCAGTCGTTGACCGCAAGATAAAAAAATTTTTATGGTTACCACAAGCACGTACATTCCTTTACCTGCGCGAGCCAGTGTTGGTCAGAGGTCATACCTGCCCCCACCTCTTTTTACCCTAACATACTTGTAAACTTTAGTGCAAGCACAAACTTGGTAGACAACAATTTACTAATTCAACAACCTATATACTATACTTCCTTACAGTCCGTGATAGAGATACCACCCGCTACATAAATATTTTCTAAAGTTTTCAGCATCAGACTAACTTCATCAACGGTTTGGTAAAACCGTCCTTGATGTGAAGAACACCTCTCGTCCCTAAAACTTTCTAAACCTTACTTACCTGACTATACTTTCGTCCCACCTAGTACAACACTTCACGTTATCCTGGTTATCTACCCATCCCTTAACTATTCTAGAATATGAAACGGTTTATTTTCGTGATACCTAAAAATAATATTTCTGTTTTTTTTCTTTTCTCAAGTCTCTTTAAAAATTGAGTAGCGAATTCTTAAGTACTTTTAGACAGTTTTTTAAAAAAATTGAGTAGGTTACAGTAGACTAGTAGTTATTGCTTTTTATTTTTCTTCTTTGAACTTTTTTTAAAAAAGAATAAAAGCTCTTGAACAATAATTATACTTAAATTATACAATTTCCTCAATCTTAAAAATATGAAAAATAACTATGATTCAATTTAGGTAGCTAACCACCATATAAATAATATAATAGTCCAACTCCAAGTCACTCCCTCACTGGATCTGGAACGCTGAGGAGCGATGTACGACAGTCTACAGCAGTTTAGTTGAAAAATAGTGTGTTGATGAGCGCTGTAAAAATATTTAATATGATGACGTCATTGTTTGGTGTGCATAGGTGCGCAAAATACAACCCCTATTATTATTAATCACTTTGCGTACATTTCAGAAAGTTTAATATTTCGTATTTATCAAAAAAGGACAAGTTAGTTGGTCCTTTGAAAAAAGATTGACACCGTAGGCGCCCTAAAAAAAGGGGGCGCCGCAGGCGCCACGGCGCCCCGGCACAATCTAGTTGATGATATTAAAATTGTATATTTATTATTGTTTAATTAATAATTATAATTATTGTTCACTAATTGCTATTGAAAGAATTAAATTTGGAATATAACTTATGTCCCTTGTTACAGGTAACGGAAGTGCCACGTGTGTCGCTGTCATCAAACATTCTATCAAAATGGCGACCTCTTTACAAGAAAAACAAGTAAATGCTTTGAAACGTATGCTTAACTTTAATCAGGTACCGACCAAGACCTTAAATGCTGAACCTCAGTGGAAAGTGTTTATTTATGACAGATTTGGACAAGACATTATTTCTCCTTTATTGACCGTCAAAGAGTTGAGAGACATCGGTGTTACTTTACATCTTAGTCTACACTCGGACCGTGATCCGATTCCCGATGTCCCTGCAATATACTTTGTGATGCCAACAGATGATAACATTCAACGTATCTGTAGAGACTTCCAGAGCCAACTTTATGAATCGTATTATCTTAACTTTATTTCTGCAATTTCACGGCAAAAATTGGAAGATATAGCTCAAGCTGCTCTTCAATCAAATGCAGTTCAACAAGTATCCAAAGTTTTTGATCAATATTTGAACTTTATTTCCCTAGAAAACGAATTATTTACTTTGACTCATAGCTTCCTCCCAACATCTCGATTGTGATAGCATTTTGTCCTTAAATCCCAAAGAGGAGTCCTTTCTTGCACTAATGAAATTAACTTTTCACTATCCACATTTTCCATGATAAAAAACCTTTTTATTAATTGAAATTAAACGAAAATCGATGTATATTGATCAATTTTTGAGTTGAAGTGGAGCTTCAATTCAGCCATTTTGTTTGCTTTTGAAAGCCAATTCGCGCGATGCGCTAGAAAAAATCAAATTGTTCGCTTTTGTTCGTTTTTTCGCTGCCAGTGTAACCACGCACTATATGTTATTGCATTTGTTTTTCAAGAGGTTTCAGATGCGCGACTAGATGAGCGAATTCGCGTGTAGTGTAACCCCAGCCTTAACGCCAGTCGACTCACAATAAAGTTTTTAAAAAACATGCTGTGTCAGCGACTTATTCAACGCACGTTTTAATCTACGCCGCTGTGCTTGCAGTTTTGTTTGTATTACATTAGAGAAGCTCCTTTTATATAGAAGATATTGTGTAAAAGATTTTTTTCTTATTAACCACAGACCTTTCAGGCCTGTTGGCCCGNTACTTTGTGATGCCAACAGATGATAACATTCAACGTATCTGTAGAGACTTCCAGAGCCAACTTTATGAATCGTATTATCTTAACTTTATTTCTGCAATTTCACGGCAAAAATTGGAAGATATAGCTCAAGCTGCTCTTCAATCAAATGCAGTTCAACAAGTATCCAAAGTTTTTGATCAATATTTGAACTTTATTTCCCTAGAAAACGAATTATTTACTTTGAGACATCAGGATAGAGATTCAATATCCTATTATGCCATTAATAAAGGTGATGTAAAAGACACTGAAATGGATTCAATAATGGACAGTATTGTTGATAGTCTATTTTCTGTGTTTGTAACCATGGGTGTTGTACCAGTGATTCGTTGTCCCCGTGGAAATGCTGCTGAAATGGTGGCTGAAAAACTAGATAAAAAATTGCGCGAAAATTTAAGGGATGCTAGAAATAGTTTATTTACATCTGATGGAGTGCCCGGACAATTCAGTTTTCAAAGGCCTCTTTTAGTAATATTAGATCGCAACCTTGATATGGCTACTATGCTCCATCATACTTGGACTTACCAGGCACTAGCTCATGATGTGTTAGACCTGAAACTCAATAGAGTTGAAATTGAAGAAGTAATAGATGATGGGATGCATGCAAATTCTCCAACCAGAAAACCAAGAACTAAAAAGAAGGTTTATGATCTATCTCCCCGTGATAAACTTTGGACTTCTCAAAAAGGTCACCCATTCCCAGAGGTGGCTGAGGCTGTTCAAGAAGAGCTAAATGCCTACAGACAAGAAGAAGGAGAAGTAAAAAAGCTTAAAGCTGCCCTTGGATTAGAGGGTGAAGATGATACAGCTATTAGTATGCTTTCAGATAACACTGCGAGACTAACGTCAGCTGTGACCTCACTACCTGAATTGTTAGAGAAAAAGAGACTGATAGACATGCATATGAATATTGCTACTGCTCTTCTTGAACAGATAAAAGCAAGAAAACTGGATACTTATTTTGAAACAGAGGAGCGAATGATGAGCAGGTCAACACTTAACAAATCCCTAATGGATATTATATCTGACCCTGAAGCTGGAAAGCCGGAAGATAAGGTTCGTCTTTTCATAATTGCTCTGATTTGCGGACCACCAATGTCAGAGGCAGAGATAGATCAGTACTGTGTTGCGCTACAGGCAGCCAACTGTGATATTTCAGCTGTTCAGTATGTTCGTCGTTGGAAATCATATTCAAAACTACAGGCTCCTCCAAGTCAATATGCTGGTGGAAGCATTAGCTCCACAAGCATGTTTTCAGGTCTTCTCTCTAAAGGTTCACAATTTGTCATGGAAGGTGTGAAAAATCTAGTGGTGAAAGGTCACAATTTACCTACCACACGTATTGTTGATGCACTGATGGAGCTTAAGTCACTACCAGATAGTGAAGATTATCGCTATTTTGATCCAAAGCTACTAAGAGCAGATGCCTCTTCAGTACCTCGCAACAAGTCTCCATTTCAGGAAGCATATGTCTTTATTGTTGGAGGAGGAAACTACATTGAATTTCAGAATTTAATGGATTATGTGAAGTCAAAATCAACACCATCAGTTCCCAAAAAAATTGTATATGGTTGTAGTGACTTAGTTAATGCTGCTCAGTTTTTAAAACAATTATCACACTTGGGACAGGAAATTTAAAGATATCTGTTTTTTTTATCAAATAAGTTATTTTGTTCTACTGTTTCTTCATCATTACTTATTTTCTAAATCTTCTTTAACACATCTTTCTTTTTAAAAATTCAAGAGAAAAAACAAAGAAAAAAACTATTGGATTTGATAGTATTTATAATTATTTTTTAACTGTAACTTATTGCTTGCAATCTATTTAAAGTTACAAATGTTATTCTTTATTCTTAAAGCTTTGTCAATAAATTTGTGACCGTTGCAATCCCCCTTAGCAATTAACTTAACTATTTCGAAATATCCTTCAAAATAGTTTAAAGCAAATAAAATATGTTATACTAATTTTAAAAGACGAAAACTATATTGTTTATGAAATATTAAACTTAGTTTTCCTTATCCTGTTAAAAAGACCTAATCAGATTTCACAAGTATCAATCTTAAATATTAATTTCAAAAAGTACTTGGTGAAAGAGCGCCATCATTTTTACAAATGTGCTACTGCTGTGTTGGTTTTTCCTATGGAATAAGACAGCACTTTTAAAAATCAAGCTTATCAACTTTGTTAAAACTATTACATTAATTAAACATTTAATTTAATCATTACTTATGGTCCAAAGCATTGTTTAGAGTTAAAGTTGGATTGAAAATCTTGAAATGTTGTCCCCCCACCCCCAAACATAAATGGCAAATGACACTGTAATTGAGTTTTAATTCAAATCCATAGGAAATTTATCAATTAACCTTTAAGTGATAAAACTGTCAATTAAACCAAAAATTAGTTTTGGTTGCTCTATTCACTCTCTTCATATAGCGCAAGACACATTAATCTTCTGTATAGAAAGAGTGTATAAAAAAATTGTCTGTAAAAGATAAGATTTCAAAAGCCACAGAGATCAAACAGTGTCGTAAAAATATAATTGTTGGATAGGTACTCAAAACATTCTCAATAGCTTTAAATAAAAAAAACAACAAAACGTTTAGCTTTTGTTAAAAGGTTAATGCCCAGTTTTATCGCTTTCAAAAATCTAATGTTGTTTGTTTGATTTATGTCATCAATGTAAAATAATTTAATGATTCAATTATCATGATGGATGGCGGCAATTAATTCATGAAGAGCCAGGGAAGGGAGTATTGTGTATTTATTTATGGGACATTTACAAATATTTTTTTAAAATTAAAATAAATGTGAATTTTATTTTCATGCTGTATGTACATGTACATTTTATGACAATGTTGATGAATACACCATGAAAAAAATTGTTTTGATGAAATTCTTGAAATTTTGCATGTGTAAAAATCATTTATGCAGGCTGGGGTATTATTTTAAAAAAAAATTCTTTGCACAATTACATGAATTGTTAAAGTTAAGCACCATTTCAACAGCAATGTGAAAGTAATAAGTTATTTAATATTGATGTAGTCTTACATAAACACATAGTGAATGTTGGTTCTTGTCACCTGAAAAATGTTAAAACTTTTCTAGATTTATAAGCATGATATTTCTTTTTCCTATTTATTTCACACAAAATTTGAACATCTAATTTTGCAATATTAACTGATGGCTAGTGAATTAAAGAAAACTCATCAAAGTGAATAAATAACTTACTATATTGATAATTAATATAATTGATGAAAATCCAAGTTCTGTGGGGAAAATTTGTCATTTTCTTGACTCATTATATATACTTAAAAAACAAAATGATGCCATGACAGGATATGTTTGTTAAAAAATTTTTTATGCACTCACAGGGATTAAATGTATAAATGATAAAATAAAATAAACTTGTGTGTCACATTCTAGGATTAGCTAATAGCAAATGAATTGTTTAGACTTGCACTGTATCTTTCATAAACAAATGGTTTTAATACTGTACCAGGTTGCAAGCATTTCATCAAGAGCTGAAGAGTGACAACATTTTAATTTTTTTTTAAATTTCCATGAAGCAACTGAATTTATAAATAGTTAGAGGCATACACCATTTGCTTCCCCATATTTTTTTGGTATGTCATTATACTTTAAAAAAAAAATGAATTATATTTTCTCAACTGCATACAATAAATATCTTGTTGGCCTACTCATGCTCTTTGCATTAGCAAAAATGCCAAGAATGTGCAAATAATTTCTGGGATACTTTGACTTTGTAAAAGTATCAATAAACTTCTGAATGCAACATTATCATTGTGTTGATATGTATTTTTTATTTCCTAATTACAGATTATCAATGTTAAAGGAATTTCTGATTATAACCTTTTAGTTTTGTCTTGTTTAATTCAGTTAAATCTTCACTCTATTTAAATTTTTATCATCATCCAACTCTTCTATAATCACATTTAAAGGAACAATTGACCATGCTCTTATAATTAAAGTTTACATATGAATGTTCTCTCTTAAAAAAACAACTAAACCAATATTAAGTAGATGTTGCATATCTTTTTGCACATAAACTCAGCATATGGTTAATCCAAATAATCCAATGAAAAAAAAATAGATTAAAATCTGTATTATTTAAACTTAGCAAAATGATTAAATGCTATATTTGTCTTGATTATCCTTTCTAAATACTAAATCTTCATTGTAACATCCTGTCTGCTTAGTTAAAGATACATGTGTTACTTTTCGATGTTTTCATATTTACATTTTTAATTTATTCCTTCAACCATTTTATTCTTGAGTCTCACACAATATTAAATAAATCTAAAATAAATGTTAAACTGCTTTCCACAAGTAAATGAAGTGGGGAGAAAATTCTAATCAACAAATTGTTAAAATGGGCATTTAAAAAAAAGACAGGTTTCTTTCATTGCCATCACCAACTTCGATCTCCAAAATAATTTTTTATTTGTTTCATAAACAATATTTTATTAGCGAGTACATGGAAAAAATAAACTTAACGCATTATATAAAAATAATGCCGTTAATTATCTTTTCTTATCTTAGATACTGACGCTCCTTCTATGCAGAAGACTATTGCGTCCACAGACCATGACAGATGATCTGTTGGCAAGTGATGTAGAGGTCACAGGCCACGGCTATAAGTTATAAGGGTTCCACGCATTACCAAGCAGCCCAACTATTTTCTAGTTAGGTACCCGTTCAGAGCTGGTTTTTCAGGGACTCCTTAGGCCCCGGGAACAAATCCTCACCTTCGCGTGGATCAGAACTTGTGACCATCGGTACGCCAGTCAAGCGCGCTACCACTCGACCACCGCATCCCACATTAGTAATCAATCTTAATATGATTGTTTTAAAATACAAAGTAAAATGGTAAGAAGTAGATCACTAATTTTCTACTGTGTATGAGATTGTCTTTACTTGATCTAGTAATTAATTTTTCAGCATTCCTCATGTTTGACCCAGTTAATATCTCTAACTAAAGTCAATATTACACCCAAAACAACCGCATGTGCAAGGCAACTTGGTTTTTATATAATTTTAGCTTGAACTAAACCAGTGAGTTTATCTTGAGGTTTTCAAAAGTTCTGTTTAGCTCCTGTACGCAGGTCAGTGGAAGTATTGGAAGTGGAAGATGGAGTTACTTATTATTGGTGCCAATGTCTAAATGTTCTATATATATGAAACTTTAATAATGAATTAAGCCATCAAAGGCGATTAATCTACAAAGACAATTTTTCCTGGGCATTTCACTTTTGTTTTTACGATGGGCACCACTTTAAGACCTTGGCAACAAAGAGGGTCCTGATCAATCTCCCCTCTAAGTCTAAGGTTTGTTGGTCTGTGTGCAAAGAAAAAAAAACTTGTGTGTCAAAGTTGCACAGCATCGATTTTTTGTCCAATACTTTACAAAATTTGCTGTGGGGTGGGGTAATTCTTAACTGCTGTGCAGTGTCTTTCAGATATCTGCGCAGCTTAAATGAGTCATTGGTCCTTTTATTTAAATCTACCTACTTTAACTTTAAAGTTGTATACTTTAATACACAGTACTGGTGTAGTGCTTTGATTTAAATGTAAAAAAAAAAGATAAAGAATTAAATTATTTGTCAGTACTCAGTACCTTTTGTTTCTAACCCTAGAATAGACCATGTCTGACTTTGCATTTATTACGATGAATGATTGCAGTGTTCCTCCACTCCACTGGGCAGCTTATCTGTTTTTTTTTAAACATTTTATTTCAATTTTAAAATATTCTTTTAAGTCTTCAGAGACAAGACAGGAGAAGTCCAATGCCAGTTTGGAAATTTTTTTATTAATGTAACTGACAAGTCCCATGAAAGAAACAGAATTATAAAGATACTTACATTTAGCTTGAAAAAAGTAACACATCTATAAATTACAAACATTTTTTGTAAGTTTGAGAGTGGTAAAAAGAAGGAATCCTATACAATTTCCAAAATTAAATATTTATTTCATTACTTTATCAGGTTACAGCAATTAAATAATACAATCTTTTACATATATTGTTAAATAGCGTAATATAATTTTTCAATGGAATATCAACATGAAACAAAGTAATTCTCTAATATCTGAGATATTTAAATATCAGTGTGTCCCTGGGTAACAGTGAAAAAAAATGAATCTGAAATAGATTTTACTATTATTAACCTAAACAATGAAACAAGTTCTTATTCCCAATGCAACATTTTACAGCTCAAAAGTTTTCTTCACATGAGTATTTGTATTTCTTTGTTCTTACCTCTCCTAATTTAAAGAATTTTTTGTTTGTTCAATTACTTTATAAATGAATATATGTTTGACATAATAGTATTCAAGCAAACAAAGAAACTTTTGAAGTCTAACTATAAGTAACATTAACAGTGTTATAATAGCATAAACTAAAATAAATCATATGTTAAAAGAGCAAAGATACTCTCAATATTTTGTCAAAGTCATTACTTAATAACTGATAGTGATAGTTTTAAATAAATAAACATTGAAAAGTAATAATTTTTATTTTTAAACATTAAAAAAAAAAGTAATCACATTTCCCTTTACTTCAGGTGTATTTTTTGTCCTCTTTGAAACATTGTTCTGTATTTATATCATTACACTACAAATAAGCTTATCACAGTTTGCATGTCAATGTAGTTCCAACAAAATATTTTATAATTTTCGCTTGGGTCTAGCAGCATCTTGGGGAAAGTGAAATGGACACTTAAAAAGTCTGAGAACCCTTGCTTTACACATATAACAACTAAGCAGCCGAGGGAAATATAATATAATAAGGTGCAATAATTTCAATTGTGGATAACGTTAAAATTGAATGTTCTGTTACGTTTTAAGGGTGTAAAAGTTAAAGTAAAATTATGACTTGCTTAGAAGTTAGATTTGATGACGATTTAAACCTTGTTTTTTAATTTAAAAATAAGTGAATGTAAATACATATAATAAGACTAATAAGAATAAGAAAAACTTCATGACATGAGTATGAGATATCTAAGTAAGGGGGAAAAAAACAGTTTGGAGAGAAGAAAAGTTTTTTTGTTTTTTTATAGTTAAATAATAAAGTTAGTCTAATGGTAGTAACGTTTTTTTTAAAAAACAATTCATATAGTAGCACATGTGTAAATAGGGTTGGACTGCAATCAGTCTTGAGTCTGGGTAGAAAAGTTACGAAACATGGTCCGTGGTCATTACTTAAGGGTAAGGCTGGGAAAAAATATTCTTGCATTGGCATACATCCAGAAAGTGAAAATTCAACAAGAAATGTTTACTTAGATTGTAGGCACACACAAAATAATAATAATAATAAAAATACATTTAAAAAAGTATTGAATTATTGATAAACTAACTAATAATACTGTATGTAAAAGAAGAAAGAGCACTTCGCCACATTCCAGGCAATCATTTCAATATAGGTAGTGTCCCTTGCGCCTTGGACTTGAAGCGGTCCTCAACTTTCTTTCTAGGGCCTCATCTAACTTTGGTGCTGTGTAGCAAGAGTGAAGAAATTTACTTGAAAACTTATTCAAATTACAAAATAAATTGAATTAATAACTACCGGTAGCTTAATATATTATATATTACAGAGTTGAACCGTCTACCATCTAGAGAAGTATCCATCGTTGTCTATGTTAGAGACTAGCCTACAGTCTGTGTTAGAGACTAGCCTACAGTCTGTGTTAGAGACTAGCCTACAGTCTGTGTTACAGACTAGCCTACAGTCTATGTTAGAAAGTAGACTACAGTTGAACAGTCTGTATTAGAGAGTAGTCCACGGTTCAAAAGTCTACCCTAGAAATGGTTCTAGAGAAGTACTCACCTCTGCCAGCCTGTGTTAGAGAGTAGTCTATCTAGAGAAGTACTCACCTCTGCCAGCCTGTGTTAGAGAATAGTCTATCTAGAGAAGCAATCACCTCTGCCAGCCTGTGTTAGAGAGTAGTCTATCTAGAGAAGTACTCACCTCTGTCAGCCTGTGTTAGAGAGTAGTCTATCTAGAGAAGCAATCATCTCTGCCAGCCTGTGCTAGAGACTAGTCTAGAGAAGTACTCACCTCTGCCAGCCTGTGTTAGAGAGTAGTCTATCTAGAGAAGTACTCACCTCTGCCAGCCTGTGTTAGAGAGTAGTCTATCTAGAGAAGTACTCACCTCTGTCAGCCTGTGTTAGAGAGTAGTCTATCTAGAGAAGCAATCACCTCTGCCAGCCTGTGCTAGAGACTAGTCTAGAGAAGTACTCACCTCTGCCAGCCTGTGTTAGAGAGTAGTCTAGAGAAGTACTCATCTCTGCCAGCCTGTGTTAGAGAGTAGTCTATCTAGAGAAGTACTCACCTCTGCCAGCCTTTGTTAGAGAGTAGTCTATCTAGAGAAGTGCTCACCTCTGCCAGCCTGTGTTAGAGAGTGTGTTAGAGACTAGCCTACAGTCTGTGTTA
>MUZC01004687.1:129746-149883 GCA_002072015.1 Radix auricularia | reverse complement strand
ATCTGGCAACTCACTCACACATCTGGCAACTCACTCACACATCTGGCGACTCTAATCAATTCTCAGGCGTCCGAATTACTTTCCCTATGCCCCGGGCGTTTACATCAACGTTCCTTTAAAGATCTAACGATATCTGACCGCAGCTGTTTAGAATTATGCCCAGCAAATATTTATAAGGACAATATAATATCTGTGTTTTGTGGAGTGTAAAATTTTGTAAAAAAAAGAAATTGATGTTGTGCAACTTTGCACACGAATTTGTTATATTGCACACGGCCAATGATTATTAGAGGCAATATTGTTGCACTTTTCTTTGACAACATCGGTTAGTTTGTTGCCTTAAAAAGAAAAGCCTCACAAGCCAGTGTAATGGAATGCACGCGTGGAAAAAGCATCAGGACGTTTAGCGCTGGCTGAATACGTCAAGGGAAAAGAGCACAACGACCAGTCTCTGAGGGTATGGGGCTAAACACCAAATGTAAGTGTTGTGTTCAATGACAGGAGGAAGCGTATAAAAACTGTGTTTAACCTCGGGGGCGCCGGGCCAGGTGTGAAGCCAAGGGCGCTGTTTCCGAACCCGCACTTCCGGTCGATGAGAAGATCATGCGCATAGTTAACGCCCAGGTGGAGGAAAGGTCTCACTTGCTCGTTAGGTCCCACTGGGTGAAACCGGAAGTCGTCGTGCATGCCCATGTTCCGGTATTGCGGTGGCCATCTTTCAAGTCTATGATAAGAGACACAACCAGCTTCAATTTACAAGTTTACGCAAAATGTAACTTGAAATTTTTTAAAAGATTTTCATCATTATAACATTAATTTAGTTTAGATGTTACTGCAAATGACATCTCTTGTTTATATTTAGCCCACCAGCTGATTTACGGATGTTCTTTAATGTTTTAACAGGAGTGGTACGAGAGCGTTCAAGTTCAATATTAATCGGTTATATTAATCATAATTTTTTTTGTTTTTATACGGTAAATTTATAGAGTTTCGAATCAAATGCGTTAAAATATTGTGATATTGAAGAGTTGGTTTTAAAAAGGCTTTGACAAAAATAAAGCAACACAAAAAAAAATTAATCTCCTTTTTGTGTATTTGTTAAAATTAAAAAAAATTGTAGTTAGAATTTTTTAAAATAAAAATATACAATATATTTTCTAGAGACACATCGATTCAAACTAAACCCGCTGGAAAAAAATAACAATGCCTTTCCGTCAGGGCGCGACTCACCTTGTGAACCAGGGTTCCATCAGGGCGCGACTCACCTTGTGAACCAGGGTTCCATCAGGGCGCGACTCACCTTGTGAACCAGGGTTCGAATCTAGACAGACGCTTGTTCCTGTTGTAGCGCCACATCCAGTTGGGGAATTCGGGGTTCTCACACGTGGAGAGGGACTCTCGACATGCCGCCATTCTGTCGGTTTAGTGAAGGCGCGTCTGCTCCCAAGTGCTTTAACGGGGACCGCTGGCGGGCTGACGACTGGGAGCTCAACACGGCCCGAGCTAATTATAGAAAAACGGTGAATGACGTGTGGACTTGACATTGTATTTAACATGTGGCCCCGGCTAATGGATATTGACCAATACAGTTGCTAACCTGTGAATTAATGCTGCCGGAGGAGGTTAGAGCAGTGAGAGAATCTTACGCTCAGACAATTCTGTATGCGATGCAAAGCAGATGAAGGGGGGTTGCAGAGGTATTAGCTAAGCTTTAAGTTTAAGAGAGTAATCTCAAGCTTACATAATATTAGATTAGATAAGCTGTTACCTGGCTACTAGATTACCCCCCCCCTTTGCATTTTTAAAATCAGATATGAATGATATTCGTCGATTCAGGTGTTAACTTCAACACTTGACAGACCATATCCCTTAGAACTCCACTAAAATCTTCTTAAAGCTTACTGAAGGGCTAAGAAATGCCAGCTTAGAAGAGCAATATATCAAAACGACTTTTTAAAAACATCTTTAGGCTTAACCCTCACTGTTTAAGCCTTTGAAACCCGATTAAAGGGGATTAGTATTCCATGCCAGTCAGATGTGGATCGGTAGGATACAGGGTTGATCAAATCTAAACAAAGTAAAGCTTTGTATCAAATAGTAATTACTTAGGGTGATAGCAAGTGGGTCGATGATTATTTCAAAGAAGTGGAACCAATTAAAAACGAAAAGTTTAAAATCGAGATTTTAAGAAAAAAGCTCTTCAAATAAAAAAAATTAAAAAAAATATTGGGGATTTAAAAAAAACAGAAATAAAACAATTGATTAAAAATAAAAATTAATAAAAAGACGAGGTCATTCTTATGAGCAGCGAACTGTTCAGAAAAAACAACTTAAAGATAAACATCACGAACATCTCAAACATCAGCAACATCAATTTGGTGGTGATCAGAGACAGGACATTGTAGTTGTGACGTCACCTAATTGACGAAGCAGTTTGGTAGATACTGATTTATTATTATTTGAACAAAAGACATTTCCTACCAATTCATATTGGAGATTAACGTATGATTCGTTTTAAAATAGTTTACCGGGTTTGTTTTAATAAGCGCACCTACGTTTCCTGAACTTGAACCACATGCCCTAAAACCAGATGTATGCGCAGAAAGAAATCGACACCGTGTTAAATCAAAGGCCCGTGATACCACAATAATCCAAGTTAAAGTCTACTTGAGCGGCCATGATGTTAACGTGACTTTAGGCCATTACTTTGTAAAGACTTTTCCAAAAATTTCACGGCAATGTTGTTGATGATGTAATTAGGATTACTGGCATTTATAAGTATTTTGTGTGTGTGTCCCATAAACTAGATTCCTTTAGAATTTTCTCGGTGGACTTTGGCGGCGCCCATCTCCTCTCCGGGTCAGCGGAGGAATGTTGAGCAATGGTCATTCATCAACATGTTTTTATGTTGGCTAATTTAACGTGGGCTAGATCCCACGCCACTCAGCTTGTGAGGTGAGCGCACTATTAACTTCACTAGCCAGCCGCTTATATGTAATTGGTGCCACATAAATGACAAACCATTTAGCCCCAAGTCTGAAATTAAAATTTAACCATTCTATAAAATGGTCGAAGTGGCCAGTCAACTAATCCTAATGGCGTGTGTCTAACGACGTTGGGGCCTTTGGGGGGGGGGGTGTTCACAAGCAGTCAGTGGATTCACAGTGTCAAGGTCACCCTTTAACGTCTACAACGTGATCCATCTGCAATGGCCCCTCAACCCTTGTGCATATTCAACAGTAGTACCTGATGCCATACCCCACGCTGTTTCTGCAGGGGACGCCTCCTTCCCGTAACCCTGGGTATAAGCGGTGAGAAATAACACTTCAATAAAAGTGGCTAACAGAAGGCTTGTCGATAAGCTCATATAGAGTATAGAGAGCTCGTCAACTCAAAGCGTTCGATTTGCCTCCCTTACTCCCCCCCCCTATTTTTTTCATCTAAGAGTGTCAAGTAGCCGAGTTAAATGTATATATTATTTATTATGATGATAATGTTATACAATGGCTACTATTACTATTGCTAATTACTACTATGACTATGAAAATGATGCTACTAATCTATTACTTTGAATAGGTTTTTTTTGTTGTTTTGACTTAAAGAAGGGTTTGCTAATAATCTCAGTCGGAAAAAAAATGTTTCACAAACATTAAAGTAAATCAACAGTAAAAGTAAAAGTAACGGGTATAAAAGTGAAATTTGGTTAAAACGCTAGAACAGAAAGAAATGAGGTAAAGTGTAAAATTGTTACTTTGTTGTGCATTGTGGCAGATCCCCCTTTTTGTTTGGTGCGTTCACCAGGGGTGCGGACAAGTACAGACAGTGGGAATAACGCCGCTGTTGTTGCCAGATTTGCTTCCAACACTCACACTGACAACTTTTGAGATAATAATTATAATTATAAGTAGATAAGGACACTTGTTGGTTAATTAAGCCAAACTTCGCATTGTACATGTCATCGAGTTAAAACGAAACAAATAAAATAAATAAAACAGTTGAAGTTCAAAGTTTATTGGATTGCGTCATCGGGTCATGGACACTTTCTTGCGGCTTAGAGCAGATACTCTCTAAACAGAATTATAATCCCCAGCTGTTCATTTAACACGGTGTTAAAAGCTAGATTCAACCCACCCCTCCTCTTTTTAGGTCCGGCGGACAAGATTAGAAGCAAAAGAAGGCATTACCCCGCCCACCTTATCATTAAAAAAATAAAAAATAATAATAATAAATTAATTAATTAATTAATTAAAAAATAATAAACACACCGACAGTTTCAACTTAGGTTTTTATTTGAATAGTTTCTTGTAACAACTTTCGTATTCAGCACACCAAACAATGACAACAGCACAACAAATAGTTATAACAGCAAAAACTAACTTAGTTGAGAAAGCGAGTGCAGTTCGTGAAACATATTGAAATTGAGTTTTTAGCAGTTGTGTTATAGTTTCACTTTGTTCAGCTTGCTCCAATTTTCTGACCACGATGGAAAGACTACACCATTTGATTTAATTTTAATTTTTTAATATTAAAAATAAATTTAAAAAATAACCGGCCGTCATATTAAATCCATAGAACAAGGGATTTTATTAACAAGAAACGTTTGAATATTGAACATCCATAAAAACGATGGATTTTGATTGGCAGCTGAGTATTCCACTTTGGAAGTATGATTAAAATTCCAGTTGTTCCAATGTCTTCACAAAAAAGCAAATGGCCACGGCACAGAGACACATACATTCGATAACAGTAACTGACGAGGTACACAGGCGAACAAAAATATGTCATAAAATGAGGTCGGTCACAGTCAGTGGGTCGATCTGTCACAGTCAGTGGGTCGATCTGTCACAGTCAGTGGGTCGATCTGTCACAGTCAGTGGGTCGATCTGTCACAGTCAGCGGTTCGATCTATGATGGTCAGTGAGTCACTCTATTACGGTCTGTGGATCAATCCATTACGGTCAGTGGGTCGATCTACCACAGTCAGTGGGTTGATCTATTTCGGTCAGTGGGTCAATCTATTAAGATCAGTGGGTCAATCTATTACGGTCAGTGGGTCAATCTATTACGGTCAGTGGGTCAATCTATTAAGATCAGTGGGTCAATCTATTATGGTAAGTGGGTCCATCTATTACGAAGACAAATTGTAGATCTGAGCCTCGGCCGGTGGGCCAGGGAGGTAACGGTACTTGTCCCACGCCATGTAGCTGTCCCCTTGCTTGTAGTCCATGTCTCCCTTGGTCTTGTTCTGTGGAGTAAACACCATGTCGAGGTACTGAGTGATGGAGTCGGGAACGCACTGTTGGTATCTTAACGGGGGGGGGGGTTTATATGGAAACAATAAAACAGCCGTACACCCCGAACAATGCAGAAACGTAAGATAATTTTGACAATCCGCCAAAAACCTTGCGGCGCTAGTCAAGTGCTGCATGCTATGTACACGACTTAAGACTTTTGACTTACCAAGTACTTTGCTGGGGTCGGGGCCAGGCCATCGAACATGGCGACTTGGGCGGGTGGGGGGCCGGCAGGGAAGGTGAGGGCTCCATTTCTGCCATGTACAAAAATAAATAAGATTAGATTGTTTTCACTGTTGGCCTTTTACTGGCAATAGCTCTTTGAATACTGAGAGTTCGAGAGGGAGACACACGCACACACACGCGCACGTACACACACGCAAACGCACACACACACATACTCACGCACACACACAGAGTAGTAAAGGAGAGAAAATAGGAAGTGTATTCAAATGTCCAGTTGGAGACAGAAAAGGAGAGAATTGTTTGTGTGTTTGTGAATGAGAGTTTATTATGTTTACATTTTACCCGTCCCCCATTTTCCTTCAAGCTGATTCATCCCCCACTCCCCAACATTAACACTGGTTCCCCGTTAAATATCTACATTTTCATTGAATTGTCCAGGTCAAGGTCAAAACTCTTACCTGTGGTTGGGTACGGCACTCGGCCTCGGCTCGAAATGATGCGAGTGAGCATACGTGTGGTAGTCCGTCCTCGGCGGGATGCCACTCACGTTGAAGTGGGCCCCTAGCAGGCGATACATCGGGGGGCCCTGGTCCTTGTACATGAACCGATCGTCCAAGGGCTCAAAGCTCGGGTACCGCTGCGTCCACGAGGGTCCCTTGGAGAACAAAACAGGGGAGGGCTCGGGCGGTCGTCGTTCGTGGTTGACCGGAAGTGCGTGAAGCGTCGTGGAATTGAGGTAAGCCATCGCCTAGCAACCGTCCGTAAACTTCAAGTCACGTGACGAGTTTTCGTCTGTTAGTTAAAAATAAGAGTCCAATAGTGATCTGAAACAAGTGTCAGGTAGGCTGGTTATGGTCGTCCAGTAGTGATCTGACACAAGTGTCAGGTAGACTGGTTATGACCGTCCAGTGGTGATCTGAAACAATTGTCGACCTCCGGATATTAACTCCACAAATAAAATGAATTTTCCATAAAATCTGTACAATATATTTATTTATATACATTTATGTATTTTGTTATAACTAGGGCTGTTATCGATTAATTTAAATTTAATCGTTAACTTTTGAAAAATTACCGAATAATTAATCGATAATTTTGATGAAAGCTAAAATTAAGATGTATGACGTCATTAAACTGAAAATTTCAAGGGAAGTAGCAAGAAACAGGCAACTGACATTTTTTAATTTAAATTTAACTAGTTCAATATAATGTCAATGAATTAAAATTTTGTTATTGTTAATTAAGTAAAAACAATGTTTATTTTTTTTAAAAAAAATTCCTGATAAAAACAGCTTATTTTAAAGTTTACATTTTTTAAAAATCCTTTTTTTTAAATGGAGAAGTTTATACGTAAAAAAAGCAAACTAGTATTAATTATTAATAATTAATTATTTATTAACAAATCGAAAAAATTGTTTAAAACACCTTCTTCAACTTTAATCACTATTTTATCGAGTAAAATAATTTTAATCGATAAAATGTTTTACCGATAAATCGAGAAATCAATAGTTAATTTCCGCAGCCCTAGTTATAACTAAAGGTTTAAGCATGCATGCTATCATATGCAGCAAATTCCTTCTAAAGCATTGTATCCGTCTTAGTCAGTCTCTTAATGAATATGGTTAGAAGATCATTGAAATTGTGCAGCTGCAGGGAGCGGTAGGGCATAAGTAGCCCCGTGAGGTTGGTTCTGATCCCGGGGGCGGGGTGGGGGCGGGAGAATAAAAACTACTTTTATCTTCGGCTCAATCTAATAAATTCCATTTGGACATCTTCCTTTTTTCTGTATCTTTTAACATGAACCTAAGATGTTGCTAAAAGACGTACTGAAAATGGTAAAAAATCCTCAGGGAGAAAAGCTTTATATTCAGGGAAATTATTCAGTTTCGATAGTTATTTTTTTATAGTGAATTTTCATAAAAACTTTTTGTGTTAATTTTTTGCTATAGTTGTTCCAAATATTTTGGCTAAGCAAGAATCTTTATTTAGAAAAAATACTTTTAAAATGTTTATTGTTTTATCTGTGTTATTGTGACTTTTTAGTTTTACTTCCTTGTAAATATTATATCTACTTTTATAAAGATAAACAAACTTTCAAATTTAAGAGATCGTTACGATATCACATTATCAAATGAGAAAACAGATCGACATTGTTACACAATATTGTTACGTTATCAAACGAGATCACAGATCGAATTATCACAGTGTTAAATACGATCGCTTGGTTTCTTTAAAAAAAATGAGATAAAACTTGACTCAGAGAACTCCAGTGACGACTAAGTTAAGCTGCCACAATAGTCAATAGTTTACCTAAAGATCTGATTGCTACACTTGTGAAGTTCTTCTCTCCACTTTCTCCTTTAGGCAGGCCATTGCTGAAAATCTGACGTTCGAAACTTAATTACCTATTTCTGCCGCGCGTTTCCTTGTTTTCAAAGACCTCCCCCACTCACACACACACACGCATAGTGTACAGCACCAGTTAGCACCGATAGCACCGAGCATTGTTCGCAGAACGGAAGTTCACGCGCCGTCTCACTTTAAACTCGCCGCATGTTAAAAGCTGTTTGATTGATTGATCAGTGCTATATTACTCATTCTCATTTCTGATTGGCCCATTCCTGGCAAAGTCTACAGCACTAGTTTTTTTAAAAAAAATCACCATCCAATGGATATTGTAAATTGCGTATTGTGTTAACAGAAAGAAGGAATAATCCTAAAGACCATCTGTCGTTTATTTGAGAATGGTGAACACATACACCCGTAGGGGCAACATCTGGCCTAAAGGTGTTATGATAGTTAATATGTGCTATTCACACTAAGGAAAAATAATATCATTGCAGGAGATAAGAAATCAATTTTATTTTGAGCATAATAATAATAATAATTGTAATAATAATTATATTAATTAAATAATAATAATAATATCTAAATCAATAGCAATTGTCTCGACAGGTATATTTAAGGAAAACACGTAAAAATAAACACAGGAAGTTTTTAGTCTGACGTAATGCAGGGATTTTGTGTCGCACTCAGCGTCACATTGTGAAACATGAAGATAGAATACAGTGTATATAATATTATACATTCTCTGATATAAACTTATACACTTATCTTATGTGCACGTATACACTCTATTAAAATAACTTATATTAATTCTGTAATATACACATATACACATTCTCTGATATACACGTACATAAATCATTTGATGTACACGTATACACATTTTCTGATTTACAGTTTAAACTTATACACATTCTCTGTTTTACACATGCACCTCCAAGGTTGACCTGCCGACAGTGCTGCCCATAGGCGGCGCCACACTCGCCCGTCGGTCATGGATTGGAGGCACCCCAACGCCAAGTCTCTCTTTATGGTGGAGAAACAAAACCAACCGCCCGGGGAGCTACAAGATCACAAGAGGTGGGTGCTGGCTGGTCAAGCTGCGGGTTGATCTGGCATGTCCACCACATCATGTCAGAGGCGAACACGTTGCCCCCCCCCTCCACCCCACCAAACCCTACGATCTGCTTCATTTGTTAAGAATGTTACTATGATAGTTAACGACAGAGTACCAAAGCGTTTTATTTGTCAACGTCACGTTACGATGGACGCCACAACTCTCTCACATAACCCACAATTCAACGCGGCGTTTTGAACAGATAATCTGTCACGAGACTTTATGGCACATGGCTAAAAGCATTATGAGGCAAATCACGTGACATTCAAATAACCTTCAACGGTGACTTTTGTTTAAGGTAGGGCTCTCCAAACTACGACCCGCGGGCCAGATGCGTCCCGCGAGGCCCTCTCATCCGGCCCCTGTAGACCCTTAAATCTAAAAAAAAAAAATACAATTTTTACCTGTAGATAACCACAAAACTTATTAGTTGAAGGTTAGCAGTCGGCTCCCAAACTGCTGTTAGTTATTATGGCCCTTCGGCAGAAAGTTTGGAGACCCCTGGTTTAAGGATTTGTAAACACACAATACCCCCCCCCCCCCCAATCATAGTGAATTACCTGAGTGCGGTCCAAGCTATTGTCTTTGTTCAGGATAAGAGTGACTGACGCGCGGTATCTCAATAATACAAATACACAATGAATGAGGCATGCGTTCGTATGACAGAGTGTTGGCAAAGATATTTTCATATTAAACAATTTATACATTAATAGCTTTAAAATTAATAATAAGTTAGTTCCTGTTAATAAATAGTAATACATAATTATAGAATTGTTAACTATTGCCTATGTGTATCCTAGCAATGTTCGACCATTCAAGGCTGGTAAGGGCATATTTAATAGGAAAAAATGCCATTGGAAATTCTTTTGATAAATTTTATAATGTTTCCTTACTTAATCTAATTTAAGTATTTCTTTAACTACCTACGTAGCCAATACTTTTTTTCCCTATATGAGTTTTTGCTCAATGAATTATCCCCCGTCCCCCCCCCCCACTCTCACCATCAAGGTACGCCCGTTTTGTGAGGAATCCGCCCCTGTACGGCCTGTGCACCCGGGACTTTGAGAGAGACCACCGGCCCGTCAGCTGGCCCCCGGGTACCGAGTACCAGTACGCTTACTGCAGTAACTACCGCAGCTTGCTTCCACATATCGAGGACCCTAGGAGTAGGCAGTGGTATCAGTGTGAGACCCAGCGATATGTCGCTAAGCCACCTGAAAGCCCGCTGTATAAGGTTTGTTAAACAAAGGAATAGCTTCTGTTTGGGTGTAGAGTCAATATAGGATCATCCACTATATTAGTTGTTGTAAGCAAAGGCATATCACTGTATAATGTAGAATATATTTTCGTACGGACCACAAAGACCGGATTTCGTACACCACCTTTCGGTCACCACCTCCTCACCCAAACGTACACAACCTTCCACCCCTCACCCAAACGTACACAACCTTCCACCCCTCACCCAAACGTACACAACCTTCCACCCCTCACCCAAACGTACACAACCTTCCACCCCTCACCCAAACGTACACAACTTTCCACCCCTCACCCAAACGTACACAAACTTCCACCCCTCACCCAAGCGTACACAACCTTCCACCCCTCACCCAAACGTACACAACCTTTAGGTCACCACCTCCTCACCCAAACGTACACAACCTTCCACCCCTCACCCAAACGTACACAACCTTCCACCCCTCACCCAAACGTACACCACTTTTAGGTCACCACCCTCTTTCCCAAACGCATTAACCATTATTAGTGTTTCCATAATCACCCTGAAAAGTACCATTTTAATACATTCTTGGTTGTCTAAATAAATTAATATATCTATAAAATATATACTTTGATATTCATGCATATTTATTTGGTTCTCAGCCGCTCTATCTGGCATTATTGCATACACGCAGTGACTCACAGTGACTACTGCTTTCATGGACACAAAGAAATCTCTTCAATGCTTTCATACTTTGCCAGTTCTTTACGAGCAGACCCAAAGAGAAACTTGTCCACGAATCCATTGGTTTCATCCACAGAAAATTTATCCATTGCTTTCATCGACTGTGAATATAACCATTGATTCGATCAACTGACGATGCAACCATTAATTCCATCCACTTACGATGTATCCATTAATTCCACCCACTGTCAATGCATCCATTGCTTTCATCGACTGTGAATATAACCATTGATTCGATCAACTGAAGATGCATCCATTAATTCCATCCACTTACGATGAATCCATTGCTTCCATCCACTGTCAATATATCCATTGCTTCCATCCACTGTCAATGTATCCATGGCTTCCATCAACTGTCAATGTATCCATTGCGTCCATCCACTGTCAATGTATCCATTGCTTCCATCCACTGTCAATGTATCCATTGCTTCCATCCACTGTCAATGTATCCATTGCTTCCATCCACTGTCAATGTATCCTACATGTGGAAGAAAATCAGCAGTCCCGAGCCTGCGCTCTTCATGGGGCTTCCCGGAAAACCCCCTCAGCCCTCTGGCCCCCTAAGGGACGTAAAGACTGAGAAGCCCCCCCGGAGCGGTCGCTGGTACAAGCGGCCGCTTGGGCGTCCAGGACACTAGGTCAAAAACGCCTCCCACTTAAGTTTGCCTCCCGAGGGAGGTGTGGAATTTCCTACTGTGACTCGCTATTAACATAGTATCACTTTGGCGCCACCACGGCAAAGCTTACGAGTCTCTATAGTTTAGATCGCCGCAAAGCGTGGGATCATCACTGACCTAACTAGGGTTTAACCCCCACCGGAAGGTTTCCTCAGAGCTGGCGACCAAAAGCGTTTCCTAGCGGTACCTTTTGCTATTCCGTACTGGCGCTCCTGGCCCTAAACCGGCACCGCTCAACAGCGTTGCTAGTTAATTGAGGGGGACGAAACGGTCGCTTCGGAGTAACCCGACCCTCAACGGGTACTTTGGTTTTCATCATCGGCATTGCATCTAAATGCTTTGCCTAAGATCCGTACAGCGACTGTAATCATATATGACTAGCACCTAGCACCTAACAACGGGCTTCGGCTATCCAAGTCTGGGGTTTGTCGGTTTCAGGTCGCAATGTACACCACGACCTTACTCGTCTGTCGAACCACGTAGAGGTCACCCCATCTCAATGTATCCGTTAATTCCATTCACTGTCAATGTATCCATTGCTTCCATCCACTGTCAATGTATCCATTGCTTCCATCCACTGTCAATGTATCCATTGCTTCCATCCACTGTCAATGTATCCATTGCTTCCATCCACTGTCAATGTATCCATTGCTTCCATCCACTGTCAATGTATCCATTGCCTCCATCCACTGTCAATGTATCCATTGCTTCCATCCCCTGCCAGCTTTACGAGCGGACCCCTCTCCCGCTCCTGGACAAACACTACCATGGCGCCCAGTATTTACCCGATGACCCCCTGGGGGTCCAGGTGCCCGAAGAGCTGACCAGGTGCCGGGAACTAGTGGACGGTTCTCACACCATGATCAGCTTCAAGGAACATTTGGACAACCAATACACGCCAAACTATCGCTACAAGGACTGGATAGGTCGCCCACTGACAGAGGTAACGTCCCTTTACTGAGGTAATGTCCCGAAACTGTTAAGGTAATATTGCTCTACTGACAGAGGTAATGTCTGTTGACCGAAATAATGTCATGAAACTGTAAAGGTAATGTTGTTCCACTGACAGAGGTAACGTCCCTTTACTGAGGTAATGTCCCGAAACTGTTAAGGTAATATTGCTCTACTGACAGAGGTAATGTCCCTTGAATGAGGTTATGGGGAGGTGGTGTTGTTCCATTGATGGAGGTTATCCAAAGTAATTTATACAATATTGTTTTGCTTCTGCTAAATGTGTTAATCGGAATTGAAAACAATAAAACAACAACAAAACAAACAAACAAACAACAACAACAACAACAAAAAACCCAACAAATACATTTTGTACCCTAAATCAAGGGTGGACTAACTACGGCCCGCGGGCTACACGCAGCCCACAACCGATTTTTTTGCGGCCCGCGGAAGCCTGCGGTAATATCCACACACACACACACAAAATTTGAGTTAAACATGGATGTATGTACTTGAATATAGGCTAGATTTTTTTTAGGCGCTGCTTCTTGAAGTTTCATTTTTTTTTTCTAATTTGGCCCATCGATCTAAAAAGTTTGCCCAACCCTGCCTTAAATGATCGCTTGTAGTTTTCTCTCATGTATAAATCATTTGTGCACATACCGAATAGGATATTACTCATCCAGTTTTTTTTTTTTTTTTTTTTTTTTACATGAACAAACAATTTTTAGGCGTTAAAAGATTTAAAAAATGAAACCGGAATTGTTAGTATTCAAATGTTAGATTTACATCGTAGAGGTGTCAGTAACTTTGTTAGGCCTGACGATGACCACCGTGGTCAGTGGTCAGTCATGCTGACGTCATGACATTAGTCATGGGAAATTCATTTAGCTTGCTACAAACGCTAACCAAATGCAGTTTATTAGCTATTCAAACAAAACGTGTAAAATTAAATAGTACGTGGTATTTATACAATTGTTGTAGATTCCTTTCCATTTGCTAATTATGAAAGATGCGAAGACAGGCCCTCTATTCACACACTTTTTGTATAATCAGTATGACACGCTATTCATGCACATATTCTGTATTCTCCATTATTTGCTATTCCCACTGTTATAGAATCAGAGTTTCACGTGAATGTCACACACCAATAGTGGATAATGTAAAACGTGCCTTTCACACAAAAGTTAAAGATTTCGTGCCTTATGATATCTACAAGACAATTTGTATCTCATGATATCCACAAGACACTTTTTACCTCATGATATCCACAAGACACTTTGTTTTAACAGATCACGAGGGAGCTTGAGGCCAACCATACCTTGTACTGCCATCTGCCCGCAGCCCCGACCAGCCACTGGGACTTCTACAACGTCGTGCGCATGCGCAGGCCGGCCAAGAAGGTGGGTACTGACCCCCTGTACCGCAGATGTCGAGTGATCCCCATCCCGGCGGACAAGGGCGTCCCCAACCTGCCCCAGACCGGCGAGCTCTTTCACGCTGGCAAACTCATCAACTACGGCTTCACGGATGCGCCCTACCAGGGACACGCCTACAACGTGGCGGTGGGGAGTTAGTAGGAAACCGACACCAGAACGAGGGCTGTAATATTCTTTGGTAATTAATCAAGCACATCCGTTAAGAAATAAATATGAAAATATCATCGAATATAACGCTTCTTTGGAATATTTCTTTTCGTTTAATTTTTTTAAAAAATGATTATAAACAAAAATAGTTCACTCCTCATTTATGATTTAGAGTCTTATACATTTTAAAAATGTTAACAATATTTTTTTGTAAAATAATAAAGACCTATATTATTTTTTTAATGAAAAACAAAGGCATAATATTTATATACAATATTAATTTCCTTTACACGTAAAAATATGGTAAAAAGATTAATTAACAAGTCCTTAGGTAACAGAAATTATTGGCCCGGCTTTGTTTAAAGCAATTTACTAAGACTGAAAAAACATTATTGTGGGGCTTAATGGCATTAACAGTTGCGTCATCGCCATGCAAGTATCCCTACAGGGTGTCCCCTCTGGAAAGTCCCTGCGTAGATGGGCATAGGAGGAAGTCTTGGCCTCACCAAAATTGTGGAATAGTCTTGAAAAATGTTTGAAAGAGGTGAAAACAAAGAAAGAACAAAGAAAAATAAGAAGACTTAAAAAAAAATGGATAGATTTTTTGAACATCACAGTGCAAGGAGCAAGCTAACTAGGCTTGTATGGTGTTAGCGCTTTAAAAAAGTTATCATTCAATCAATCAAAATATCAGTGGAGCACACGACAACGACAAGGTAATAATAATCGTGAACTATCGGTGGCTTAACTTTACAACAAATAAGTTTTAATTCAATCAAACTGGGGATAAAAAAAAATGTTGATAAAGTTGATTCAATGTCAAACAGTAACATAATAAATAATTTTAACACAAAGCTCTGAACACGCTAAATTCAAAATAAAAATGATGAGACTGGATATAAATTTTTAATGATATGTCGCCATCTATTAAGCTTTTAGGCTATTGTAATCTGACTAATCTCTAAACACACACTTAATTTTTATGGTGGAAACATTTTCTCAGGTTTGTCTTTAGTTTCTGAAATGATGGATTATTCCCCCACTAATTGCCGGCATGTTTTCTCACTCCACTGAACGACAACACTCACAAAGTCGATTTATATTTTATTTTATAATTTTTATACGGCTGATGACGTGGGCACACACAAAATTTACAAAGCTTCAGTTAACGTGTCTTTCTTTTTGTTTTTTATGTACACAAATATTTTGATCCATTACTAAGCTCACGTATCCTTTAACGTATTCATGATGTACAAAGAAACTTGGGCCCTTTTTAGATGTCCACATTCGGAATGACGGTGGCCCACGACTGGTAGGCGAACTCTCCCTTCTTGTTCCACGGGGCCCCCGGGTCACCAACGATCTTCCTGGTCGTGTAGTTGTTGATGTAGTGGTACCCCCGGTAGTTCTTCCGGTTGAGGAACTCTGGGCTGGCAATCTCCCTCTCCGGGAAGCGGATCTCTTCCAGGGGCTCCTGTGGCCAGCGGCGCCGGACCATCTGCCCCGGGGGCATGAACCTCTCGAAGTGAATCCAGTCCCCTTGGACCTGGGGGTCGAAGTACAGCGTGTGGTAGGGCAGGGGCCAGGAGCCCTCGGCCCACCGCGGGTTGCCCGGCTCCTTGGCGTCCGTGCCGCAGCGCTTGTCCTTGAGGTCCAGTATGGCCGACTTCCGGCGCGGTGGGAGGGAGAAGGGCCCGAAGTAGCCGGGGACGAAGGGCGGCCAACCCTTCTGCGTGGCCATGAAGGATCCGCCGTTCCGGGCGATGGGCGGCCGCTCCTCTAGCCTTGTGGGCGTGTCTTGGGGTGGTGGATACGCCTGTGTGAAGAGTTCCGACATGGCGGTTCCTCTGCGGTGTCGGTTGATTGCCGAGTTGTCTAATGTAAGAACGGGGCAGTGACGGAATTGATGAACTTTTCTTCAAAGTTGTTTTTGTTGCTGGCTTCGGGAAGGACAACCGTCAGCGTTTTTCCCCTTTTCTTTTTCTGTGGGCTTTACTTCCCCTCAAACTTCCTGTTGACTGTGGATAGTGTTGAAATGAACACATAATTGGATGGCGTCATCAATGAATATAAAGCATACAAGAATGAGAATCTGAATACTGTCACATTAGCCGGAATACTACAGTTTATTTTGCTTTCATTTAAACCTCCTTAATGAATATGACTTTGACTCGATAGCAGTGGTTTGCCAAACACTATATACACTCGTTATTAATTAAAACAACATCAATTAAAGTGACATACATACTGCACAAATAAAGAAATTGATTATAACTTAGTTAAGACCGAAATAATCAACGAAAATAATACATATGAAATGGGATTTTAGGTCCGGAGTGTAGGGAAAGGTAAAAGATTAAGGGATTAAGGGCATGTAATCACAGTATTGAATATACTTTTTTTTATCAGCCTGACCAATGGTCAGGTTTGTAACACTAGGCGATCCGGGGTCCCCGTATTTACGAAATTATTAGACGTTAATTTTGTAATGAACAGAAATCGGTGAAAGGATTAGGCCTAGAGCACAACAGATTTCTTTAACGGTCACTTTCTACGGGATAACATGGTGATAGCTTTTTTTGGTGTTAGTTTAAGTCACTGGTCTGACTGTCCGTGTCAATCATGACATAATTTATTTGAAAGAAATATTTGTTTTAAACGCTTACCTTCAACACAATACGTCAGAGCGTCCGTTACCACGAAGCTTAGAGAGTACCCAGCAAACAGATGGCGTTGCTACAGAGCTACACACACTGACAACTCCTGTGCTATCCCCACCTCACAACACCCTTTTTCTTGAACCCGTCGACGTTTTAAAACCAATGCCGTCCAGAAATCAATAAATCGATAGATCACTGGTCACGTGCCAAGAAAACTACCTGTGCCCCCACCCCTGATCGACACTTAATCTGCCTTTAACCGGGTTTGGATACAGCTGATCAAAGAAATCGTGTTAACGAGAGCGAGGGGTACGAACTACGTCCGTGGTAAGACACGACTGCGTGCCGCCACAATTTCTTCCAAAACACCAGTTCATTTCACGTCATCCACACGTCGCACTCTGATCTTACACACAATAAACATTTAAAGTCGTGTGTGTGTGTCAGACACATTGGCTTCTGAAAATAACTTTGTTAACGACTTAAAGTAATTTAAACTAATCGATTTACCTATATATATATTAATTGGAGCCATGCAGGTTATAGGAAATGTTACGTTTTTGGTTTCTGAAGGCTTGGGGTTTGAAAAAAAAAAGTATAGTCTTTTAATGATTTGCGTGGTTTTCAAAACCATTTTTTTCTTAACAATGTTTATGGTTTCTTGTAAAATGTTTATAATTGGCGTACAATGTTTATAACTACTGGGCAATTTTTATATTTTCTGTTCACTATTTATAATTGCCGTACAATGTGTATGATTAGTTGTAAAATGTGCTTAATTTGCTATACATGTTTGCTAAGTACATAAACTTGGTATATAAGATGAAAAAAATTATCAAAACAACTTTGAACAAATATAAATCTATGAGCCGTCACATACGTGAACATGTCAAACATAAAATATATAGAAGAATAACTTAAAAAAGGAAGAAGCCAACATAAATACAATGCCAATACACAAACAGTGCACATACTTTTATAGATGATGTCACATTCAATTTTAATGTTCCCATTTCTACAAAGATTTCATCAAGTACAAAATGTCCCACAATCTTCAACTCAAGTCGTGATTTTTAAAAGCGTTGTTGGGCGGGGCGATGTGAAAGGTTGGATTGTAAGGGGAGGGGGGGGGGTAAAATGATGACAACGTCTCACAGCAGTAACAGTATCGTTACCATTGTAACAAATAATCTTTTTATAAACTCAATACAACCTCTGAATCTGAACGTTACTCTACCCCCTCCACATCTTGATGTGTGCTGGTAATATTATAAGTTGTTATATAACACAGATCAGTTATCAAGGAACTACATTGTTATGATGTGATGCACACGGACGTAGGATTTCGTGGAACACCCCAGGATATTAAATGATGTTATGTCATTGGCTGAATCTCTGAGACCCCGATGAGCTGACACCCGATCCCAGCTACACAAACTTTTTTTTTTTACCAATTACAATCCAAAATGTGTTAACATTTCAAACCATTTGTTAACATTTGACCCACTAAGTCGACTAAGTCATTCTCCTAAGAGTCGATAATCGTATATCACTTGAAAAAGGATTATTTCCCTTAGTGTGATATAGACCAATTCCTTCTCCAAGAGGATCACAAAATTGTAAGACTAGAGAAGTAGTTAGGAAATGTTAAAATTACATTCAAAAAGACCTTTGATACTATCCCAATAGGCGCCGTTAATTAGACGGAAATCTACTTATAGAAATGTGGGTAGTCTTCTGTTGCTCCAATTTCATTAAGTTACTAATTTTAAAAAAAAAATCAGGGTGTTCTGTTAGTACCTATCTCAGCAGATGTTTGTTAATTCATTTTAAGTCAGCTTGTTTAGAGTTAAGGATCATTACTTCTACACATATTTATGCGGACTTTTCCCCCATAAAAAACGATATTTTTTCCTTCTAAAAATAGCAACAGTATAGCATGATGAGATATGTCGTGTTCCGGGTAAACAACTGACAAAGTCTAGAGGGTTTACATTGTCATAGGTGACGTATTTCCAGTCCAGGGTTTCTATATCATCAGGCGATTGGGCGGCGTGTTCAGTGAGCTCCACGCGTTCGTGTCGTCACAGAACGAGCGGGGCGGCGGGAGGCCACTCTGGTAGAGAAAGCCGCTGTTGAGCAGACGGCTGTGGACCCCGGTGCCGGGGATCGCCATCTCGGGCATCAGCACCTCCTCGGGCCTCGGCTGGACGACCCGGGTGTAGTGGAGCCGGTGGAACGGCGTCTGGACGCAGTGGAGGTCGCACGGGAAGCCGGCGTCGTCCCAGTAGTGGGTGGTGTACGCCAACGGGTGGGACGAGAGACCGAAGCGGCCCGGGCCGAACGGGAGGGGCTGGTTGGTCGGCAGGCGGGGGAAGGCGAACGGGCCGTAGTAGCCGACCGGAAACGGGTCGCAGAGGTCAGAGTGCATGTTGTTCTTGTCGGCGTAGCCGAGCATCCGGTACATGGGGGGTCCGTCCTCGAGGCGGATCAGCCGGGCGTGGAGCGGAGGGTAGCGGGGGACCCTTTGCATCATCTTCAGAGTGATTACAAAAATAAACAATTCTTTAACTCCTTAATAATTTCGCATCCTGATGGGAAAAAGAAGATTTTTTGTTTTCGTTTTATAAAGTGGGTTGAACTCATCTTAAAGTAATTTTAATCTGTTTTTTAAAACAATGAAAATTCAATATATATTTTTTTATTTAAACGAGTGACATACATGAGTATACACCATGAAAAGAAATACAAGTGGACTTGGCACAACTTTAGGACAAGACGCCGCCGATGGAGCAAAGTAGTCACCCGGACCCAAAGGTTAAGCGATTTAAGTTATCCCCCCACCTGACATTAGACCCCCACACATCGGATAAATTTCCACCACACCTGGTGTAAGTTCTCACACAAAAAACGATATAAGCTCCCCACCCACATACAATCGATCTAAGATCAATAAAATTACCCCCCCCCCACACACAATACACGGTACAAGGCCTCCCCCACACAAAAACAATAAAAAAAATCCCAAGTCACTCACTCAGTGTCTGTCTCCGGTAACGCTGTGGGACATTGTACAACTGTCCATGGCAGTTATAAAGTTATAAAGTTATAAAGTGGTGTGTCACTTTCTCGCCATAAAATACTATATGAAGTCATTGTGTGAGGTTTCATTTTATTTTTGGAAAAGGGAACGATGTAAAAAGAGGATTTGAGCACCTATAACTTATAATTATATAATACTTTGTGTACTTTTCAGGAAGTTAAATATTTCGTATTTATCAAACAAGGATAAGCTACTTGGGCTTTTCAAAAAAAAAAAAAATAAAAAAAATAAAAAACAACCCCTAGAATTTATATAAG
>MUZC01004687.1:64514-119701 GCA_002072015.1 Radix auricularia | reverse complement strand
CAACATGAGAAACATCATCATTGGATACAACATGAGAAACATCATCATTGGATACAACATGAGAAACATCATCATTGGATACAGCATGAGAAACATCATCATTGGATACAACATGAGAAACATCATCATTGGATACAACATGAGAAACATCATCATTGGATACAACATGAGAAACATCATTATTGGATACAACATGAGAAACATCATCATTGGATACAACATGAGAAACATCATCATTGGATACAACATGAGAAACATCATCATTGGATACAGCGCATTAAAGAGACATGACTAATGTGTTAAAATTAACGTCAATCCGTCCTTAATTAAATCAAACCTATTCTCAAATTTTGTTGCTTTTGAAAAAGGCAACACACACATATACAAGCACACACACATATACACACAAAGTCACATTCCAGCACACACTTACAGATTCTAGCACACGACAGTCTTACACTTAAAACTAAAATATATAAAACATACCAAAACTTACATGAATTAATTAACCCAGAAGATTGAAGCCGTTTAGAAACACATCAAGTCGACCACACCAACCGAAACACAACCATACACGTCACTATGCAAAGATGCTGCTGTCGTCAGTGACAACAGGTGTGGACTCAGTCCATTGACTTCACTCATCGCCTCTTGTATGACACACCGGGACCTTTGTCACTGCCTCGCCAGACACTTGTAGGTGGGGTGGGGGGAGGAAAGGGTTCGTTCACCGGTAACAACGTAATCAATACATCGAACTATTGATTTTTCTTCCCATGTATAGGCACAGGCGATCAGTGCAGACGGTACGTGGGGCAGACATTGCTGAGTAATCAGAAATGTATTTCTCTCTGTCGTTAGTGTTTATTATCACGGTGGGACACGGTGAGTCGAGTGGCAGCGCGCTCGACTGGCATACCGAGGGTCATGGGTTCAAATTCATGCGAAGGCAAGGATTTGGTCCCGGGGCCTAGGACGTCCCTGAGTTACCCGGCTCCGAATGAATACCTAACACTAGTTACCCGGCTGGGTAATGGGTGGAACCCTCATAGCCGTGGCCTGGGAAAGCTGCATCACTTGCAGATCAACCGTCATGGTCTGTGAACGCAATTATCTTCTGCATAGAAGGAGCGTCTATATATATAAGATAAGATAATATAAGATCAGAATGTTTCAGACTAAAGTACAAGATACACACATGAACTGTATGATCAAAAAAATAAAACTAAAGCTTTAGTGATGGACGTTTACACATAGTAAAAAGTTTCTGCAAATGGCTTCATCGGTACACATAAATAAACCAGGGCTGGTGACGATTAATTTAAATTTAATCATTCACTTTTGAAAAATTAACGATTAATTCATGAATTAATCGTTAATTTTGGTTAAAGCTAAACTTGCCCAGGGAAGTAACAAAAACATGAAATTGAGATTTTTGTTTTATTGAGTTCGTTTCATTGTCTCATAGACATAGAGAAAATATACTTTTAACTTTTTTAACTGCTATGTACAGTTGTACTATGTTTCAAAGGGATACATATCCTATGATTTGGGCTATTTATTACATGCATATGGTTTATTAATACATTTTTTATATATTGAAAAAATACTATACATATCTTATTAAATGTTAATCGAATTATTATCGATTAGATGAAATTTAATCAATATGTGATTGATACAATGTTTAACGATTAATGGAGAAATTAATCGTTAATTTCCGCAGCCCTAAAATAAACATAATTATTTAATATTAAACTTATATTACACATTACATAGAATGTCATACAAAAGCAAAACTACTAAAGTTAAGACATAGACAGAGAGAGAGAGAGAGAGAGAGAGAGAAGGAGAGAAAGGGAGTGGGAGTGAGATATAAAGATAGAAAGACAGAGAGAAAGAGAGAGAGAAAGTGTGAGAGATAGAAAAAGAGGTAGAGAGAGAAAAAAACATAGGAACGAAAAGAAGAAAGATGGGGTCAAAAGGATACAAGAATAGGAAGAATGTAACAAAATCTACCGTTTATATAAAGACAAGCCTGAAAAAGATTTTACATTTGTGTAACTGTAAATCTGGTATACTACAAGATGTAGCTCACAGCATGAATGTCTTATTTTGTTTACTTTATTACTTTTTTTATTTTACTTTGTTATAGCCGTTATGGTGATGTGTAAGTCCCCCAACCACAAGTAACATGTCACAGCACACATTCAGGTAATGCATGTAAACTGAATCACAACGAGACTTGGTACTCTAGAAACCCTGATGCATAGTAAATATGGAATTAAAATAACGTATAAAAATGTATATTCAATATAGTAGAGGGTTGGGGAAGGGATGGGAAAAATTAAAAGACGGTAAAACTCAAACTGGTAAAATGTGGATTGGAAATATCCAACAAGGTTTTGCACCTTAAAAGTTGAATACTTTTTTCAAAAAATGAACAACACATTAGAAATTTATAAACTAATTGAGCGCCACTTTCAAAAAATTCTGGTCTCCTGGTTGATACTACACAATCTGAGAAATTTGTCCCTGGCCTCTTTCGGCCCCTACCAATGTAGAAAATCAGTTGAGCAGAAAGCTGCATTCTTCCTAAGATAAGATTACTGTAGACATATCATGTAAGGTTCTAGAATTGATATCGACTTCGGAAGACAGATATGATTTTTACACCAGCTAATCTATTGGACTTTGAAACTTTGCTTTCAAACTAGAGTATTCAAAACATATCACATGAAATTTACAAACATGTAAAAATTTATCCCAAGGATTTAAAAAAAAAAAAAAGAAATAATGAATTATTACAGTTCATTTATTCAAACTTATTAAGATGTTTAGGCTCGAAGTCTAAAGAATATATTTAATTCAAACATTGCTTACAACTGTCTTTAGTAATGCAAGGTGTTAAAATTAGCTTCTCAAAAATTAAGTCAGTGAAAAATTAATTAAGATCAACGATTAACATCGGCGTCGTCTTTGGGGTTTTTGTCACCTAGTGCTGTAGCTCATGGTCTCACCCTTTAAACATAACTTAAAAGAAAAATTAAAAGTTATTGTTATGTGACAATAAATACAACATAAATTTTGAAAAACGTAGTCAATGTAAATATATATATTTGTATTATCACTGCGATTGTTTACTTTTTGTCGATCTACTTTATCAGCGAGGATTTCCCAACTGAGGGGAATCCTTTTCAGCTAAATATATCCGTCGAGTGATTCTTACAAGCAGGTGGCGTGACGTCAATAGGCTGAAGCCGGATGTAACACACAGTAGCCATCTTGGCTAACTCAAAACATCGGAAGCTGTGTAGTGTGTATGTTATATTATTGTAATATTTTGAAAGTTATAAAACACTGCGTAATTTTTTAAAAAAAGTTATAAATGCCCTCTTGTTCGGCTTACGTTTGTACACAGTGACGACAAGAAAACGGGATAACGCTGCATTGGTAAGTAATATCATTTTGTTGTTGGACATTTCTTTCGTCGTCTTAGTCTTGTCTTAATTTTTTTTTACTTATCTGCACACTGTTGTTGTTGCGAATAAAGGCATGGCTTTTTTATTTTTTTAAAAAGGTGCCGATATTCAGTGAGTAAAATAATTCAATTTGAACAAATTAATAATATAATTAATTAATTAAAATTAATAATAAACGTTAAAGTAAATTACAAGAAGAGTAAAAAGATTTAACCCCATTGAAAAAGGTGCCGGCCTAAAAAAAAGCAGTGTATATTCATTANTATATATATATATATATACATATATATATATAGTCGAAAACGCTTAAGTCGACGGCGTTGGGGTATGAAAAATGGCATCGACATAACCGATGATCGAGTTAAAGCGAAAAACAATATGACGGCAAAATATTAACATGCGCTTGAAATTTCTTTATGTACGTATTGTGCGTCAATTAGTGATGGGACGATTAGTCAGAAACGTATCGGAATATTGGGACCCTATTTCTTCACTCTTTCTTAAAGTTGTTAAGACCGTTCGTTTTAAAATACCGTTTAAGTTCAAATATATCGCCGTTTTGCGGTGATTCCCAGATTGAGCCATACTGTGCCTTCGAAGCCACTTGCTTGATTTTCCTTACAAGCTACATAAATAATAGTGTATCGTGACCTATATTTGACTCATGACAAAACGAACTCTTCTCTATATAAACGTACACAAATAAATTAGGTACCCCTTTTGAACCTTCAACTTTGACATATTTTAATTAATTCTAACCAATAGTTAAATGGCTTTTGCACACGGCCACTTGTTATGAATGAAACAATGAGAACAAAGCAGTAGTACAGCAGATGTAATGGTCAAAATGAGGTTGAAGGATGAATCGTTGCCAATGACAACAAGTTTGCACACGGTACATTTTATTATTCCATACGATCCCCTCAGCTTACAATTCCTTCGGTAACTTGATGCTAATAAGACTAACCAATAACAAGGGTGTGGGAGATTGAGATTGGGGGTGGGGAAACTGTCAGTAGTCTGTTATATATTTTAAAATCTGGGGAGCCTTGTTTACAGTAAGCAGCCTATGATTTTGGTATCGTCCAATCACTAGCGTTAATAAATGATAATGTTCATGCACGTGTTTTTGGAGTTTTTTTTAAAAACACAACAGCATTGCCGTTGTTTGTTTGATGAAGCTAACGGCATGCTTTAAAATTGTACATACATGTTTGCTAACAACAAAAGGTATATGTGCACCAACTGACAGCAGAAATTTACAAATTTAAAATAAAAACCAACGTCGATTATCGATAAAAACTTTTATTAATCTCCAACACATCTCTAAAACTTGCAATTTAAGATATCAACACATGTCTCAACGCAAGAGGGATGTGACGTCACCGACACACGTCTCAAGCTGATATTTTTCGTGGCCTTGATGGCCATTGCCATAGTACCAGAAGCAACACAGCGCTGAGAGCAAAACACAAGTGGGCTGTGACGTCACCAGCAGACCATGTTGAGACAGAAATAATTATAGCTAACATTTTCAAAATTGGCGATTGGTTATGGGGATCGAGTTAACATCATGCTGGCTTTACACTGCAAAGCATTAAAAGCCTCCTTGCTAAAGCCTGGCTTACCGTCAACATTCTGAAACCATTTTTTAATGATACGTGGATGTTAAGTGGCAAGTTTGACCCTTTTTTGTGCTCGTGTTATGATGTTTCGGCGACTTAAAAAAATCGAATTAAACGACAAGAAAATGCTAAGAGGAAGAGAGAATTTGGCGGTTCCAATAAAAAGCGTCGACATAATAGGGTGGTCGAGCTAAGCGAGCTCGAGGTAAGTGGGTTCCACTGTATNTATATATATATATATATATTAAGTGCATATAGATAATAATATTATTATTATGCAATAAACACCCTAAAAATAAGCATCATGCCTCCTCAAACAGGTTTTAGGTTACAATCAGATAATTTTATGTACTTTTTATACAGATTTCCAAAGGATCCAACCAGGCGACAGAAATAAATCGACGCAGTTCGCCGCAAAAACTTCATTCCATCTTTGTCAGCTGTTTTGCGTTCAAAGCACTTTAAGGAAGAAGACATTGACCGGACAAGCTTGTCCTGCGTACGAATTCGGGATGATGCTGTGCCGTCTGTGTTTGATGCATTCACAGGATATCTTCAGAAGAAACAGAATTTTCGAAAGTCACCAAAATTGCGTCACACTACTGATTCATTTCCAGTCTCACCGGAATCTTCGACCTCTGCTGCAAATTCCACTTCGTCAACATCAGCCGCAGACAGATCTATGCATAACATTGCTGAGCCCGAACCATTGGCATGGACTCCGAGGGAATCCGAATTAAAAAGAAAACTTGATTTCTCACAGACACAAGTGCATTCGTCTCGAAAGAAAATTAAACTCCTTCAGCAGTCTAAACGCAGACTACTCCGCCGAAATGCTACTTTGTCAGCAGTAATTACTGACCTTCGTAAGCATAATTTACTGTCAACTGATAGTTTACAGGTATTGGATAGCTGTGCTGCACGTGTTCCCCTATTTATTGAAACGGCAAATTGTAAAAAAATCTGGTGAGGCACTTCCCATTAAATACTCACCTGAACTTAGAAGCTTTGCATTGACTCTACATCTGTATTCATCACATGCATATAATTATATACGTAAGATGTTTGACACATGTTTGCCCCATCCACGTAACATTAAAAATGGTTTCAGAGTGCTGACGGTAAGCCAGGCTTTACCAAGGATGCCTTTAATGCTTTGCAGTGTAAAGCCAGCATGATGTTAAATGATGGACGTGAGATGGTCTGTGCTCTTATGATGGATGAGATCGAAATTAGGCAGCAAATAGAGTGGGATGGTGAAAAGTACCAAGGTTACATTGATCTCGTACATCGCTAGATAATGACACAATGCCCTTGGCAAAAGAGAGCCTGACGTTTATAGTTGTTGCCATCAATGATTCATTTAATTGATGGATTAGTTGCCATAGAGAGAGCTAATCTTGTGCGAGAGTGCATTACAAGACTTCATGATATTGGTGTTACAGTAAATTCATTGACTTTTGATGGTTCGGCATCCAATTTAGCCATGGTAAAAAATATTGGATGTAATCTTGATGCTACAGATAATGAATTCAAAAGCTATTTTAAGCACCCAAGTACTGATCTAAATATTGTTGTTATTTTAGATCCATGCCACATGCTGAAGCTTGTACGTAATACTTTAGGGGAAAAACAATCGCCCATTGATGGTGATGGTAATTTTATCAAATGGGAATACATTGAGAAATTGCAATTTATTCAGGAAAATGAAGGATTGCATTTTAATAACAAATTGCGGTCAAAGCACATCATGTGGCAGAAAAGCAAAATGAATGTGAGATTAGCAGCACAACTGCTCAGTGAGTCTGTTGCATCTTCACTTGAATTTTGTTTCAATGAAAAAGTGCCAGGATTTGAACGTTGTGAGCCAACCAGCAAGTTTATCCGTATTTTCAATTCCTTGTTTGACATATTGACCTCAAGAAACCTGAAACGTAAAGGTTTTCATAGTCCATTGAGCGTCTCAAATATTGATACGGTGCGGTCATTTTTGAGCAAGGCGAAGACATACATAGCTGGTTCACTTGAATCGCCAAATGGCAGGTTAATGTTTGATTCTTGTCGAAAAACTGGCTTCATTGGCTTTTATATGTGCATCGATAGTTGGTTGCTATTGTTTGATTTACTGATTGCTTCAAAACGCTTTGGAATGAATTTTTTGTGTGCCTTTAAAGTAAGCCAGGATCACCTGGAATTATTTTTTGGTAAAATTCGACGCTTGGGTGGCTGCAACAATAATCCATCTGCCCGTCAATTTATGTCAGCATATCGCAAGCTGCTCACACAGAATGACCTTCAAGAAGTGCTGAGAGGTAATTGCTTACCGCTGGAGTGTGTGCCTATTTTAACGGAATCGAGTGAATACATTGAACAATAGAACAGTGATCCACCATCTGTTGTCGCTTTAAATGCTTCGGCTTCCATGAGACGTATTATAGAGCCTGATTTTAATGCTCTTGATGATCACGATTGTTCATACATCCAAAATCCATCCCACTTGTCAACATGCACTGAAAAGATTGTAGCATACATAGCTGGTTTTGTTGTTTTTAAATTGAATAACTCTATTCATTGTGAGAAATGTCTTGCTGTTCTTTCTGACATTAACAGCAGTAATAAAATGTGTTCATTAATTAAACTGAAAAGCAAAGGTGGGCTTATCTTTCCGTCAAAGGATGTTATTGGTATTTGTGTGACCAGTGAGAAGTTTTTTAGACCGAATGTTACTATTACATCGTTATCGTCTAGAGTATCATGCTGTCAATTGATTAAGGCTGTGTTGTCATCTTATTTACACAAGACAATTTTTACTGATTTATCAGAACACATGCTTGAATGCGTGCATACTAAAATCATGCAATTTTACTAATCAAAGCTGTCGCAGAGAAATATCTCCAAGTACGCTATCTCGCCAAGTTTGGTCCTGAGAGTGTACCCAACAATTTCCCAAAGTGTCATGCTTTTACCTACATGGAAATACCTACTCGGGAAATAGGAAAATTTGTGAATTTCGATTTTTATAGAACACATATAAGGAAAAAGCTTTTTGGGCCCCCGGCCGCACATAAGCGAGATTTTTAAAAATGTTTATCGCCAACTTTCGTCATTAGTGGTTACCAAACAATTTCCCAAAGTTTCATGCTTCTACCTACATGGAAAATTGGAGAATTAGTGATGAAGGAAAAAAACTGTTTTTGGGCCCCCGGCCCCACATGAGCGAGATTTTAAAAGTTCTTCATCGCCAATCTTCGTCATTAGTGGTTACCCAGCAACTTCCCAAAGTTTTATGCTTCTACCTACACGGGAAATAGGAAAATTGGTGATTAACAATTTTTATAAAGCCCATATAAGGAAACAATCTTTTTGGGCCCCCGGCCGCACTTGAGAGAGATTAAAAAAAACTTTTTTGCCAAACTTTGTCCACAGCGAGTACACAGCAACTTCCCAAAGTTTCCTGCTTCTACCTACACGGGAAGTTGGAGATTTAGTGATGTAAGCAAAAAAAATTTTTGGGCCCCTGGCCCCACATGAGTTAGATTTTCAAAATTCGTTTTCGCCAATTTTCGTAGTCAGAGGGTGTCCAACAACTTCCCAAAGTTTCATGATTCTACCTACACGGGAAGTTGGAGAATTAGTGATGAATCAGTGAGTCAGTGAGTAAGTCAGTGAGTGAGTGAGTGAGTGAGGGCTTTCCCTTTTATTAGTATAGATTCCCTTTTATTAGTATAGATAATTTAATTAGAAGTTTTTACTGATGCTAAGTCAAAGTCCAAACTGGTACTTTACCTTGGAATTAATAATGATAAATAATACTAATAGTGTTATGATCCTTTTATATAATATTTGTTGTTCATTTTTTGTAATAAATAGTCATGCCTTAGTCTTCTGTTTACAAAGATGGGGATATATAATATATACATTTGACAAACACTTCATATTTTTAAATATTACATAAAAATCAAAAGAAATAAATTTCAATTAAAATTAGATGATATTACTAAGTAACATAAGCAGTGGCGTAGCTAGACCTTTTGTCACCCGGGGCGGTCTTCTATTTGCCGCCCTTTTTGGGGAGTCCATAAATGACGTCACACATTTGGGGGGAGAGGGTGACACACATTTAAAGTCACATCAACATGCGCAAATTTAAATAACAGTTCCACTTAAATACATGATTAGAATCTTTATGGTTTCACACGTGTTACGATATTTGAGTGCAGCCGTACACTAACAAAATATTTAAATGACAAACAAATTGATATGCCCATTTTCAAACAGAAAATACAGCTTTATTGGGGGGGGGGGACCATTGTGATGTCACATTGAAGAAGGGGTTTAAGTTTTTGTGTCGACGTGTGACCAGGGGGGCAGGGGGTAAATTATCAGCCAAAATCGCGGAACGTCATTTGAAGACGGCCAATTAAGTCAATCGTAGGATAGTTTTTATAAATTAATAAACATTAATTAAAAATTTGTATTTGAAAAGAAGTACACTATAAAAGTAAAAGGTGTGGAACACGTTAACCATTCCATGCAATATTATTGTAAGCATTAATAAAAGAGGCTGAATGAGATAATATACCTGTAAGTACACATTTTTGAAAATACACGATGCTTTTGTTAAAGACCACAAGAAAGTTATTGAGGTCGCAGGCCTCCCATCCCCCAAATGAGATTTTAAAAAAAACATATTTGAAATTTAAACCCAAAATAATGAACAATAATATGCTTTTATTTTTTATTTAAAAATTTATGATTTCTTTCATAAACAAAGAAATTGTATTCATTAGTGTAAACTTATTTACACATTTACTTACCTAACTTTCATGATAGAGAAATCGTGTATTATGTTATCAAAATTTAAATTATTTGTAATATCTTGTTCTATCTTAGACAACATTGCAGGAGTGTGTAGTCTTAAATCACTCATTGTGGAACGAAGATAATTTTTAACACCTGTAGTTTTGAGAAGACCCTTTCACAACAAGATACACTGATAGCAAATGTTGAAAACATTCGTAGCAAAATAATAATGTTGGGTAAAGAATTTTCCAATCTCTACTATTTAATAGATTTAGACCAAGGGGTCATTCCACACCCCTCCTGTTTTTCCAGCAAAATGCCTCTTCTTGTAGTGTAGGTAAAGCCAGGAAAAGACGTAAACAAGGTAAGGGCTACCCTCATTCTGTTCAGGTAAAGACAGGGCTGGTCTTAAGACATTGCGGCCGTAGTGGTTTCGCGTTTTCATAGGCCCCATCTATCTTAATTTTCACTTGACACCCTTATTAATAACTTATCCCTATCCAAACTGGGCCCGTGCATCCATTTTCACATACTAAGCTGCATTTAAGGCCCAAAAATTGCAAAGACTGCCCCTGTGTACAGCCAGAAAAACCTGGAACCTTTTCCGTTCAATTTGAACTGTTCTTTGTCAAAGTCAATGGCAATAAATACATTTATTTGATGGTAAAATTTTTCAATTTGTAGATTACATGGTATTATACACGCACATTTTCTTGCAAGGACATGCAACTCATCAGCGGGTTCTATTATTTTCTTTTATAATTACATGTGTAGATAAAAACATTTCTCGTTGTACAACTTCCTATAAAGATAGAACCCCATCTCATGAATTTTCTCCACTCAAACTTATTCTTCTTCCAGCACGGTGTTCAGTTGATATCCCAAACATTCTAGAATCTATAATAGCGCTATTTATTAGCACATAACTTTGTTCCATGAAATTTGTTGGCATTATTTATTTTAAAGAAAACGGGTTCCCATAAATTGAGATACTATAGAAAAAAATATTACAATGAACTGAGTAAAGTTCCAGCATCTGATCTCATTTTAATTTTTTCCAAGACGTTTGAAATTTTTAAATATATCTTTTTCGAAATTATTTATGTTATAGCGATGTTTATCTACGGATAAATTTGAATACTTCATGTTCTTGCGCTAAATCTTAATAATTTTCCCTGAAATATAAAAATTCAAATTATTTACGAATTGGTTTAATTGGATAGACGTAGCATTTTCAATGAATTTTAATGAAAAACACAAATTATGTGTGCTATTCTAATGCAATAAAAACAAAATACATTAAATTTTTTAGTAAGTTAGCTTAAAATAATTTTCTAAAACTTAAACAGTAATACGTCAGTCGGGTTACGAATATCGAAAGAGAGAACAGTCGTGTGGGTAATTGAGAGCTCATGATATATTAATAATGTTGATTGTTCCATGAGATTATGAGGTGTTAAAATATTGTGTATGAAGAGTTTTGAAATTTATTGCGGATTATTATGAGGATATGATGATGGTTATGTTTTATAATATGGGTATCGATAGATAAGTGTATCTCCATATGCCGTATGTATTGATAAGTGCACATGATTGCGCTATAAGTGTTTGTAATGGGTTAAATACAATCATGCTGAAATATTACAGTTTGGATAAGTGGTTATCCCTGTAAGATTACCTCATGCTGGAGGCAATCCTGGAGTAAATATCGTAAGAATTTATATGAGGAACCAGTAGAGTCAGTTAAAGCAACCTGTGTAACCTGTTAATATAGTAATCTTGAATATTCATGTTGTATATATGTTATGATTTTGATTATTTACACAATGAAAATGTGAGTTATGCCAATGATGAGGATCATGAACTAGTATTTAGCCAGACCTGTATGGTAGGGGAGATAAGCTATACTGAGATATAATTTACTATGTCGTGTACAAAAGGAGTGATGGGCAGTTTTTGGTAATACAATTAACCAAGTTCCTGGTGGCAGGAATGGCGGGCTGTATTTATATCACAATAGGACTGTGGCTATAGTGGGATAAGAGATCCCAATAGCACAGGTCCCGGTAAACAAATTATTAGAGCATTGGTTGCTCATTATATATCCCAATGGGACTGTAGCTGTAGTGGGATAAGAGATTCCAATAGCACAGGTCCCGGTAAAGAAAGGTGGACAAGTACTAGCAATTTTTTGTTCTGCCTGATTGGTAATTTTGTAAATTGTAATAATATTCTTGGGGTTCTTTTCGCTTCCTGAGATCTTGTATATATATTTGTTCCCGGATATCTTGTACAGATATAATTTTTTTGGGTGCATATATAGATAAGTATATTGTATATGTATATTGGTATAAAAATTGATTATCACTTATGTCTAATGAGGTAAGACCTCGCATGTGTACATTTTGTTGTTATTGATGCTAAAATGACTTTTTTTGAGACTATGTAACTATGTAATTCGAGTAGAGGACTGCTTCCGTTTGATAAAGCGGCAGTAGATGTTTTCCATGATGTAATAGATTAAGAGATTATTAATATGATGTATGTATATGATTCATATGATGCTGTTCATGTATTAAGGCCAATTATTTTCATGATGTGTTATGAATGTTTAGTGATTCCATACCCTGACTTATTTTGATTGTGAGATTCTACTAGCAAGTAGAATCTAATGGAAGAGGGGGGATATGTCAAGGTATGAGAATCACTGTCAATGAAGGGTTCTGAGTTGTTACTGAGTTGTCATCAGTGTTGTGAGTTGTCGTGAGAATGTTATGAACTTTATTCAGTTGACGGACTTTTGAATGTCAGGCAATGACTTGAGAGTGCGCGCAAGGGCTATATATAGTGTGGGTCTGTGTAGTGTAGAGGGAGACGAGTGGAGAAAACATACGAGAGACTTGTAACGTCAGTCTGTGGACGTTCGGCCAGGGCAGTGTTGTTGACGGATGGTGTTATCGCGGTTGCTCGAACACTGGACGGCTGATAGCTTGTATGCTTGTGTGGTGATGTCTCGAACGCTGTAAAGACTGTGATCCTGTAAGCCTATGTTGTGATGTCTCGATGGCTGTATGAAGGATTTATACGTGTATTTATAGTTCAATAAAGAAAATCTTCTATTCGACAAGAGTCTGTCTTTATTAAGATCGTATCCAGAACCCAGTACTGCTTACTTGAAAGTTAAACACAATATTTGAAGCACCATGTCATGTAGGTACTTGTTCGCGCATTATTCTGCCCATGTCCAAATGCCATGCAAAAACTGTCGTGGTGATATTAATAGTAGTCGCCAAATTTTGTCAGCCGTAAATCCGCCGAAAAATGAACGAGCCGCCGAAACGTAATGTTTTTGTTTTCATTGTGTTCCGTTTTAAGATCGATTGTATTTTTAGAATAACCGTCGCCGGAAGTGTGGCGAAAATAAGTTATTTGTATAGTTTGCTTAAACCTAAATAATATAATCACTGATACAGTACTTGCATGTTATCTTTTTATTAAAATCTTAATGTATAAAATACAAATGAAAATAAATACAAATAAATTAATTAATTTAAATTATCGTTAAGCTTTGTCGTAAATAGGCGACTTATTTTTACTCAATTATAGCTCAACGGTCTTCTACCTCAACAGCAGAAAGGTAAGCCTATACTATATTCTATCTATACTAATAAAAGGGAAAGCCCTCACTGACTCACTCACTCACTGACTCACTCACTCACTGATTCATCACTAATTCTCCAACTTCCCGCGTAGGTAGAATCATGAAACTTTGGGAAGTTGTTGGACACCCTCTGACTACGAAAATTGGCGAAAACGAATTTTGAAATCCTCACTCATGTGGGGCCGGGGGCCCAAAAACTTTTTTTTGCCTACATCACTTATTCTCCAAATTCCCGTATAGGTAGAAGCATGAAACTTTGGGAAATTGTTGGAGACACCGTGCGACAAAAAATGGCGAAAACGATTTTTGAAATTCACAGTCATGGGGGCCGGGGCCCCAAAACTGTTTTTCTCCTTATATAAGCTACATGCTAATTTAAAATCAACAATTCATCTATTTCCCCTGTAGGTAAAAGCATGAAACTTAAGAAATGTTTTGAGTACATGCTTCCAACAATAATTGGCAAAAGAGAATATTACCTTTTTCACTCATGGGGGCTGGGGCCCCGAAAACAATTTTTTCATTAAATGAGCTATATAAACATTGAAAATCTCCAATTCTCCTATTTTCAAATGTTTGGATGTTTATAAATACACTTTCACGATGCTAGCAGGTGAAATAATTTTTTAAATGGGGGCTGGGGGCTCAAATTTAAAAACTAAAAATCACTATTTCTTCTGTTCAAAATGTAGGTGGAGAGCATGAAATTTTAGGAAGTTGTTGAGTTTAATCTCCCGATGATAATTGGCGAAAGAGAATGTTTAATGCCCAATTATAGAGGTACGGGAGCCCAAAAAATGGGGCCCCATAAAAAATGTGTCCCCTTATATGAGCTATTTACAAATTGCAAATAAATAATTGTCCTATTTCCCGTATAGTTTGAAGCATGAAACTATGTAAATTTTTTGAGTACATGCTTCCAATGATAATTGGCAAAAGAGAATGTTAAATTTCCCATTAATGGGGGCCGGGGCCCCCAAAACATTTTTTTCTTTATATGAGCTATACAAAAATTGAAAATTACTAATTCTTCTATTTCCCATATAGGTAGAAGCATGAAACTTTTGAAATTGAGTACAAGGTCCCAACAATTGGCAAAAAGAATGTTAGAATTCCCTCTAATTGGGTACCGGGGGCCCAGATATATTTTTTATTCTATTAAAAAAACAACTTATCACTAATTCTCCAATTTTCCGTGTAGGTAGGAGCAGAAATCTTTGGGTAATTGTTAAGTACACTCTCAGGACAAATATTGGTGTAAAAGAATTTTGAAATTCACACTCATGAGGGCCAGGACCCCAAAATCTTTTTTTTTCTTTTATGAGATTTATAAAAATTGAAAATCACTGATTCTCTTATTTCTCGAGTAGGTAGACCCATGAAACGTTGGTAATTGATAATTACACTTTCACAATGATAGCAGATGAAAACATATTTTAAAATGTCTCTTACTGGGGGCCGGGGGGCCAAATGTAGTTTCTTTCCTAATATAAACTATATTAAAACTACACATAACTAATTCCCCCATTCTACATTTAGCTAGAAGCATAAAACTTTGGGACGTTTTTGAGTACAATCTCCAGATAACTTTTATAACTGATTACTGATATATTACTGTAGTTATTTTAATTTAGCACTCTTACCAGCACTATTTTTAAAACATGCAAAAAACAAATTTAAATCAAGTTTAAAAAGTATTTACTTTAGATAAGGTATTAATTTATTTGTTACTGAAGAATTAAATAAGCATCACAATTTAAGCCTCGCCATATCCTTTAATTTACAAATATCAGATCTTCCTTGGGTGTAAGCCAACAATATACATTTATTATTATAAAAACAAATGTTATTTTGCCACCAAAACTCTAAAAAAATTAATGTATAGTATTAATGAATTTGTCATATTATAGTATTTATGAGAAAAAAAACATGTCCACAGTGATCTGTGTAACATAAACAGATACTTTATTTTTAATTAATAGACATGTTTTACATTGTTTGCAGATATTTTTTGTCATTGGATACGGTGGTCGAGTGGTAGTGACTGGTCATGAGTTCGAATCCATGCGAAGGCAAAGATTTGTTCCTGTGGCCTAAGGAGTCCCTGAGTCACCCAGCTCCGAATGAGTACCTAATTAACAATAGTTAAACGGCTGGGTAATGCGTGGAATCCTCATAGCCATGGCCTGTGACCGCTGCATCACTTGCCAAATGATCATTTGTCATGGTCTGTTGACTCAATTATCTTCTGCATAGAATGAAAGTCTGTATAGTATAATCTAAGATAAGATAAGATTTCTCATTTACTTTTACACACATCTTTTTACATCTTGTCTGGATGAATTATCTATAGAACAATGAAATCAGAACAAGGTAGCAAAATCTTTTGAAAAGACTTATTAAAAGGATTATTAAAAGGTAAATTACAGAAATTACAACCAATTGATACCAAAAAAGGGTTCAGGACTACTTGCTGGAATTCCAAAAATCTCTGCAAAACTTATTTGGTAACTTCATTTTGGAACAAAACCCAACACAAGCTAAAATGAAACCAACAAAGACAGCATTTTCAACCAACCATCTTAAACAAAGTATCATTAGTATCATCATACCCTTGACATGCAGAACAAAAATAAATGTACGATTGGTTTTTTACTCCACAAACAAGTCATATACATATAACCACAAATCATCAGCAAAAGATAATTTAACAATACTTAAATCAACTTCATTATCCAGAATACTATTATGAAAATCAGTGAAATTGTTTAAACTATTTTTGCTGATTATTTTTTGAGACATAATTATGATCTAAAGCAAAAGCTGATAAACAATTTTTTTTTCTGGCAATCCCAACTTTGAGAATGGTTGGGGCAGCATACATTTTCTTTTACGAGTAAAATTTTGTTTGGATTTAGGTCTACCTTTAGGCCGAATTTTGTCAAATTGATATATCTAAATTTTCCTGTCTGTAATTCACCTTCATCTAATGTTACTTGCGGTTCAAATACATTTAATGTTGTCTGCGGATCAATTGCATTAGAAGTTGCTTGAAGTAAATCTTCATCTAAAGCTGCTTGTGGTTCAAATACATTTAATGTTGTATGCGGATCAATTACATCTAAAGTTGGTTGAATTTCACCTTGATTTAAATTTTCAGGACTTCTCCAGAGTCTTAAAGTAGTTTCTAAAAATGAAATTTTCTCTTCAAAGTCTTGTGCACCCTGCATTGCCAAATAGTTAGCCAAATCCATACAAATTTTTTTTGCATGACTAAACCGACCCTCTTGAGTCTTAAAATTGTGTCTACCAGATACAATTTTTGGAGATACAGAGCCAGTGGAAGTAGAAGGAATAAATATAGAAACACTATTTTTGTTAAAACGTGTTGGCAGTAACTGCACACAAAATTCTGGAAGATGTCAATGTCTTCGAACTAAAAAAATATGTCTGCAAGTAGCGCCATCTTTTTAGCAAAACTACAATTACAGTGAACTGATGGTGAGCTAAATATACGTTCCTTGTAAGAAACTTGAAATATTTCAGCCTCATCAGGGACAATAGAATACTGGATAGACCGTGACAATTTTAACTGATTGAGTAATAGAGTAGCTGCAAATGAAGTGGCAACACTTTCGATATTATTCACAGTTTCATCATTATCAGATGATGTATAGTGAATCCTATTTGCAACTTCAAGCGATCACCTATTGTGGTCTTGCTGTTGTCAAAAGAGATAAGACAACGAAGAGCAGATGCAAAAGAAAGATAATGAATTAATGAGTTAATTTTTTAAAAAAAATTTTGAATGGTAAGACTCTAGGTGGTTAGTTGTGGTGACATGAAGTCTTAAAACATCAGCATTGGATGCTGCTGCCCATAAATGGGCATTACTCCACCAGTTTGACTCAAAATAATCTAAAACAACACCAGGGAGGGCACCTTTCATTTTCTGCCTCAAATTAAAAAATTCATCACTTGACTCAGTATACACTTGAGACATAAACACTTTAAGAATTGGCTGCACCTCTTCACGAACTAAATGCCTTGAAAGAAACCTGTGCACAGCCTGGTTTATGTGGAAATGACATAGATTTACAGGTACATTAGGGAAGAGCTCATTTATTGCAGAAATTTCTGCCATGTCATTATCAGCAACAAAGCACTTAAAAAGGCTGGCATCACACTTTTTTAAAAGAAGGTTTAAACAAAAAGAAACAGATTCCTTATCTTCATTTTTAACAAAACCACGAAGAACTGGAATTCCCCTACCCTCTCCATCAATAATCATTACAGTCAAAAGAAGATATAAATATTTATTAGTTTTATAAGAGAAATCCACTATCAACACCTGGATATAGGGTAATAAGCTTAATCATCTCATGTGTCATGTAAGACAAATATTTAAATTCCACACTCTCTGTCAGGCCATAACATACACTTCCCCCCGCTTGTGTTATGGAGTCAAGAATAACTTCAGTCTCTGCTGCAATAAAGGATGACTTCTTTATTTTGGACTTGTACAAGTCTCTGGGGAGTAACTCAACATCATGCTGTTGTTCGAGTATGTGCCTGGCTTCTGATGGCTGAATTGTGGAAGAGGACACCAATAAACTTGTTGAAACGTTCAGTTGTAACTGGCGATTCTCAGGGTATAAGCGATATAACTGGGGAAAAAACAATAGATGTATTGCAGTAACAATGATGTATAATTGTCAAGAGAGCAAAGCATTACTTAGCTAAAAGAAAATAAGCCCTGCAAACATAAATAAATGTCAAAATGACCTGTCATGAAAAATATGGTACATTGAATCTATAATTATTCACTTACTTCTTTTGTTACATCATGCCCAGTGTGTTCCAGCATAGAAGCAGTAATTTCAAGTCGAGCTGGATTTCTTTTAGCAACAAGCTTTAACTTTGGCTGGCATCCCACTATAAAAAAACTGAAAGACAAATATTGGCAAAATAATTCTAATTTTCAAGAAGTAGAAAGCCGAAATTTCCTATGTAACTATGTATCTCAGCCAATGCTATTACTATTGTAAACGGCTATCTCAATCTCCCTGCCTAGTTTTCATTTTAGACGTGGTAGATACAATGGTTCTTGTTTTTTATCCCCCCCCTCCCCCCAAAAAAAACTTTATTATTTTGTTATTAACTGGTGGCAACAGCGCAATACTTCAGCTTTTACTTCTAGGTGGATATGGACACTGTTGACTTCTCCCACTTAAGAAGATGAAGATTGAATATATTAATATTAAAATCATTAATCTTGTTAAAATACAATTTAATATTATTTATAATCAATAAAAATAAAATAAATTATAAGTAACAAGATTTAATATATTCACTGTAGTATTAACTTAACTATATTGACATTTAACAGGAACAATCCCTTTAAAAATAAAAACGAACTCAATGACTAATGAAAGAAACTAGGCTGCTAAAGTATACTGTAGACTTATATAAATATTTTTTTTCTGCTTTAAATATTATCAAGTGTAGCATAATATCACTATTTATTTTTTAATTTGGCATGGATTACATTCATGAAACCATGAATCACAGCCTACATTTTGTCGATCCCAGTACTGGTGCTAACACTTAACAAATCGAATGGTCATGGAGATATGTACAGGAACCAAATAAACGCCATGAGAGACTCATCATCTTATAGATACAAATAATATAAACAAATAATATATAGCGTTAGTCAGAAAAGCAAAATAGTTTTAAAAATGAAGAAAACAATGGGTACTCACCGATCAGGCATCGGAATCACAAAAAAGGGGGATACAATTTTTAAATCCTTTTAGAAATTCACGCATTAGATCCCTAATGTTACTATTAAAATTCTATAGCTATACCTAACCCCAACCCTAAAATTAAAATCTTCAATTTTTTGAAAATTTTAAAGCTATACCTAACAAAAACCCTAAAATTAAAATCTTCAAATTTCCGAAATTATAAAGCTATACCTAACCCAAACAATAAAATCTTCAATATTCCGAAAATTCTAAAGCTATACCTAACCAAAACCCTAACATCTTCAATTTTCCGAAAATTCTATTTAAAAAAATGGCTACTTACTAATGGAAACGACATCTTATCTTATCTTATATGTTACAGACGCTCCTTCTGTACAGAAGATTACTGCGTCCTACGTATTTCTATGGTTTGTGTTTAGTCCTGTATTCTTACTAGAGTTTTAAAAGATGATAAAGTGGTGGCTTTCCTGGTTTCTTCAGGCAACCCATTCCACGCCCGAATACCGGACGGAAAGAAAGAAAACTTGTATGTGTTTGTTCTTGCATATGGAATAAGAAAGGTGTTTTTGTCTTTATGTCTATTTGAGGGTTGTATTAGGTTTTCTTTGTGTTGTATTTCTAAATTAGAATTAATTGCCTTATGTATAATTACTAATTTACTCTTGGTTCTTCTATTCTCTAGTGTTTCAAGGTTTAATGATTTAACTAATGGCGTTACTCTTGTCAGTTTTGAATATTCTCCAGTAATGAATCTGGCAGCTCTTTTTTGGATTTGTTCTAACTTATCAATATTTTCTTTGGTGGATGGGTCCCATACTGAAGATGCATATTCTAGTATAGATCTCACCAGGGTGAAATAGCATTTTAGTTTTATATCTTTGTTACATTTGTAAAAGTTTCTTTTCATAAAGCCTAAGGTTTTGTTTGATTTTTTAATAACTTCGTTGGCATGGGGATTCCAAGATAGTTTCTCATTTATTATGACTCCTAAGTATTTCGCATCTTTAGTTTGGGTTAAAAAAGGAAAAAAGCTCGCCAAGGAATTAGCAGCACTCCTATTCTAAATGAGCAGCAAATATTTCTTAGAATATACTCATTTATACTTGGTAAAAAATGAACAGGTGAGCCCCCCCCCCCTCTCGCGGCGCACGAATACAAATCCCATAATGATAATAAACAAATTATTTACATTTTACAGCAAGGGGAGGTAATAAGTAAATAAGAAAACAACGCGATTCAAGGGAAGCAACTATCCATCATAGCAACCGGAAGAGACGCGGTCCGAGATTATAGGTTTTAGCCAATAAAATATTTAATTATAAAAAATATAATATATAATTTCTCATTTATTGATTTATAATAATATTATTTCATAAAATTTAATCAGTTTTAAGTAGGATACTCCAATTTTACGCTTGTGATTTTCTTTGCCCAGTTGAAGACTTTGAATGACTGGTACACCTTGTTTGCAGCAAAAAACAATGTATTTATATTTACGATGTCCTAAATTTGGATCTTTAATATTTTTCCTCAAAAAATTTTTGTATGTGTCGAACCCACTGCCAACCTCCATTTTATTTGAAATCAAAAGCAATGTTTATGTTTATTAAGTCTATCAATAAGAGGCAGATTTATCAATTAAGAAGACCATCGGGTCCGTCTAGTAATCATGTCATGTGCTATTCGGACCTGGGTCCCAATAGCCACTTCGTTAAAGAAAATATTTTAAACAATTTTTTCAATTGATATTTTTGTACTCTTCCATTTAAAAAAATATTTTCAAAGTGTAAAATTTAAAATAAAAAAATTTAATAAAGAGAATGATATAAAAACATTGTTCTGACTTAATTAAAAAATTAAAAAATTTAAATTTATTGAAATTAAATTGAACTACTTTTATTTAAAATTTAATTATATCCCCTAAACGTGGTATATATTTTTTAAAGTAAATAATTATGTTATGGGCATTTAATGAAATTGTCTGTTTAATAGTGTCAAACATCGTATTCTGTCTGTAATCAAATAATCGATTAATTAGTCGGTAACTTTTAAAAAATGTAAGATTAAATTAAAATTAATCTATAACAATAAACTTTGAAATACTGGAGGATGGAAGAAAGAAGAGCATAATAGTGAAAATACTAAATGCATAAAGCAATTGAAATACAATACTTTGAAATACAACACAAAGATAACTTAATACAACCCTCAGATAGACATGGGATGGGGATAAAAACACATTTCTTATTCCATATGCACAAAAAAAAAAAAAAAAATCTCGTCCTTCCTGTCCGTCACTTGGATGAGGTATCGGTTGCCTGCGGAAAACAGGAAAACCAACACTTAAATACATTTAAAACTATTAAAAAATACAAGACTGAACACTGAACACAAATCACGGATAAGAGTAGGACGTAATAATCTCCTGTATAGAAGGAGCGTCTGTAACAGATAAGATAAACTCTTCTGGGCCCCTAAAATCTATGCCAACTCATCTGAGCCCCTGTTATCTATACCAACTCCTTTTGGCCCCTGACATCTATATCAACTCCTCTGAGCCCCTGACATCTATATCAACTCCTCTGGGCCCCTGATATCTATGCCAACTCCTTTTTGCCTCTGGCATCCATGCCAACTCTTCTGGGCCCCTAAAATCTATGGCAACTCCTCTCTCGTGACGTTATCCAAGTAATGTCATGTTTATGCAGGTGTGTAACAAGACATGGAAATAATGAAACAAATAGGAAGCGTAAAATTGCGGGGAGTGGTTGCTGTTCCGTACAATGATCACTCTCTAGCGAAAAATCAGCTATTGCAAAAATGGAAGCTTACGAAATATATAAAAATGCTGTCGTGAGATATGAGATAATTGCTCTCTGTCACGTGAGAAAAGTGCGGTGGTGTGTCAGGGTCAAAAGGAGGTAAAGGAAAAATCACGAGGGTGTGGTCACGAGAAGGACACAGAGAGAGAAGACGAGAGGTTGAAGAGCCAGGGAGAGATGGCTTTGCTGTGTTCTGTTAGAGTGAGAAGTTAAGAGTTGAGAGACAGAGATGTAACTAGTAGAAGCTAGATGAATAAGGAACATTGTCGCATACTGTAAATTAAGTGTACATGCTTCCTATTGCATTATTAAAGAGCCCTTTTCCTGGACTTGCTTTGTGAATTGAATTATCGTGTGAAAGAGGATACTGTTAGACAAGCCCACAAAGAAACACAAATGAGGTCAATCACAAGAAAGTGAGAAAACGGGGACCTCGGACTGTTAGACTCTCTCATAATGCAGCTTTATTTATTCAAAGTTCCAATTATAGGTTCCCAGGAAGACGACTCTCTTCGAAAAACTCAATAAAATTATTTTCAAAATTAACTCCCTTTGGTGGCGAGCGCTAGCCGCGTACTTTTAATTAATTTTGAATTTTTTTTCTTCAAAGAAATTTATTTGCTCTAATTCTAATTATAAGTCTAAGTCTAATGTTAATCACTTATTATTGATGATTTAATTTTTCGTAGCCCAGAAAAATTAGACACACTTTTTTTCCAATAATTATATAATTTCGCTTTTCAATATTTCTACACACAAATTGACAAATAGTAGCCATTTAATTTTGAAAGAAATCTTTTTAGACATTACAAATGAAAAACAAATACTATGCATGCGTGTATGTATATATATTAGGTCTGTTAATTATTAATTTAAATTTAATTGTAAACTTTTGAAAAATTAACGATTAATCATTAATTTTGATAAAGCCAGATATTAAAATTTAAGATGTCACAAGTAACACTGAATAAAAGCTCTTGTTGAATATCTCAATAATTAAATAACAATGGAACTTGAAAGTCTCCTTTATCTGTAATCTTTCAACCAATTATGAAAAAAGATAAGTGTGATGACATTTTTTTTGCTCAGGTGATGAGCTGGTGTAATTGACAATATAATATATAACCAGCCAAGCTAAACAATCATTCACATGGAACTGAGATAACTGGTATGCACAAAACTATCTGCTCAAGGAATGAGATATTGGACATTTGTGTTCATTAAATTTCCACTATTGTAGAGGGTTAATGGATTCAGGAACTTACATCTCCTTTCCGTAATTCATCAGAAGTGTTGTGTTCATTTTCTGTCTCAGAGTCAGACTCCATTTCTGCCATTAGCTTAATACTAATACTTATACGATTTTCATTTAGTAGATAGTAGGGGAAGTGTTAGAACCATGGTAGGCAAACATTAAAAACATTTTGAACATTGCTGAGAGTCAATAGTTTAAAAGCAAAATGAGTGTGTACTCGTCGAGAAATTTGTTATTTATCAATGCTTTTTAAAAAAATTATTTTTTATTTTTCAATTTTTTAAATAACTAATTAATAATAGGTTTTATTCTATTTGTTAAAAAAATTATACAAACTTCTCCGTTAAAGAAATTTGGAAAGTGTAAACTTTAAAATAAGGGGCCGTCCATAAATGACGTCACACGATTTTTGCCGATTTTTTACCCCATCCCCCCTACGTCACGTCGTCACAAAATCGTCGACCCCCCCCCCTTTAAAAAGGATGTCACAAAACTTTGACCCCCCCCTCCCTAAAGAAATATTTTATATTTGAAAATAAGAATGTTTCAAATCATTTGTTTGTCATTTTAGTATTTATTTAGTGTAGGTCTACATTGCACTATCGTAACATGAGTGAAGCTATGTAAAAGATATGAAATAAATTACATAAATTTTAAGCCAGTGATTATCAAACTTTTTTGTATCAGAAAACCGGCAAGAGTTTTTCTATTTCACCAGGTACCATTGCATTCTTTTCCCGTTTTGACACGATTTTCTCTGTACTTACTTGATAGCATAATGAGCCCCTACACATCCTGTTTTATATATTACAATTAAAAAAAAATGTTTAGTTGCCGTGACATAGCAAGACAGCTAACGAACAATGCAGCGGTAATGTCAAAAACCATTGATGTGATTAACCTTCGCGATTCAGCTCGCAAATGTGACTATTGATATTTCAAGAATCATTGCATTGTTTATAGACCTAGAATATAAATATACAAGACAATGCCTCAAATTGATTTCGATCTTCTAATGACTGTTTCCCTTCTAAGTATATGCACATCAAAGGCATTTGATCTAAAATTATCACATTGATATCACCTCTCATGTTTTTAAAAAAATTATTAGGTATCCGCTGGAAGAGGAAAATGGCCCATTCTGTTTGAACACCACATTTGTGCAGGAAAGTACGAAAGGTATCATCTACGCGTCACAAAATACAGTAATGATTGCAAGTATATGACTGAAATGCTTTGACATTATTAAAATATCCAAATTTATCTTAACTTTTAACTCCGTAGCTCACAAGTTTTTTTTTTTTTTTCATTTCATTTTTTTTTCTTCAGGATCTCACGTACGTCACACAACAGTTGTATATATAATGTCACCAGTAAATTATCTCATTTGGGGTTAAAAGGGAACTCTAGGGGGTAATGCTCAATCATTTAGGGCATAGAAAATTTGCTAGAATCCGCTACTTTTGGGTTAACCGTAATGTTAATATAAACTTTTATATAATTTTAATATTAAGGTATCATATTGAAACGGTCCGTTTTTTTCAAATCGTTTAAATCTTAAAAAAAAAAAAATNATAAAAAATCATGTTAAGCCTGGTCCCTATCGGAACTCAGGACGTGTTAGCGCATTTTCGTATTATGTATCAGTACTTATGCTAGATATCAGCATTATGTAGTTGTCAGTAATTGTGTTTAGATTTTAGACATATTTTTGGGAATTTTCCTGTGTAATGAATATACCTGACATTTTTTTTATTTAAAAGTCATTTCTTTACATTTAAAAAAAACTTATTTTCTCTTTAATCTAACTACAAGTCACCACAAATGATGACGTAAAACTCTCTAAACTTTTACACATATTCTAATGACGTCAACTAAAAAAAAACCACTAATTCTTTTGCACGCTTTCACACCACTCTTCAATGCTTGAAAAACTATGTATTCAACTTCCGGCAATGGCGGCCGTTCCCTGCAGCTAGTGTACTTCTCGATTCGAAATATTTTTTGGTAGTTTTAACGGGTTTTTTTAACGGATCAAGTAACTGAGTTTTGATGCACAAATGGCAGGTCAGGAAGTACAAAAAACATATATACCTCATGGGTCTAGCACTTATGGATGCTGAGATCAAGGGTGATGACAGACGGACGGACGGACGGACAAAGTGGGTGCAATAGTGCATTCGACTTCTCGAAAATGTGCTAAAAAATTATGCATTGACAAAAATCATTATTTGTAACTTATTTGTTTATATATAAAAAATCATATTAAGCCTGGTCCCTTTTGGAACTCAGGACGTGTTAGCGCATTTTCGTATTATGTATTAGTACTTAAGTTAGATATCAGCATTATGTAGTTATCAGTAATTGTTTTTAGATTTTAGACATATTTTTATGAATTTTCTTGTGTAATGAATATACTTGACATTTTTTAAAATTTAAAAGTCATTTCTTTACATTTTAATTTTTTTTTATTTTCTCTTTAATCTAACTACAAGTCACCACAAAAGATTACGTAAAACTCTCTAAACTTTTACACATATTCTAATGACGTCAAAAAAAACAAACCTAATTCTTTTGCACGCTCTCGCACCACTCTTAAATGCTTGAAAAACTATGTATTCGACTTCCGGCAATGGCGGCCTTTCACTGCGCCAGTGTTTCTTCTCGATTCGAAAAGTTTTTTGGTAGTTTTAACGGGTTTTTTTAACGGATCGAGTAACTGAGTGTTGATGCACAAATGGCATGTCAGGACATGCAAAAAACATATATACATCATGGGTCTAGGACTTATGGATGCTGTGATCAAGGGTGATGACAGACGGACGGACGGACGGACAAAGCGGGTGCAATAGCGCATTCATTCGACATCTCGAAAATGCGCTAAAAAGTTATTTTAAAATAATACTTTTTAAAAATGGCTTTTGGGGTCAAAATGGGATTTTGTTGGGTAATGCAGACTCATTAGGAACATATAACATCCCCCTACACTCCACTAGATATATTCAAATACGTAATGTGTATTTGTACGCGTGGTAACATATGCAAACTATTTAACCGGTTCCTTCCAGAAAATGCATTTGTTAAATTTGTTATCTATGTAGATTTCTTATTTACGTACTATACGAAGACATCTAAATCCAACCCACTTTCATTTATATTGACAATAGTGACAATAATCTTAATCAACATGACTTGACTGTATCAAGTATCCTTTCTGTCAAATTAAAAAATATGGCTTGAAAACTGAGTTCAGCAGAAAGTTGTTTTGTTCTCCTCTCGAAGTGCGATGTCGAGAATTTGATGCATTCAATAAAGTTAGTGAATACTTTTCACTAATTTTAAATGGACACATTTATTATTATATTTAGAATGGCCAGAGGCGTTTGACCAAAAACCAATCGAAAAATTATAGCAAACTTAAAACTTTTATTATTGTATAAAATAGATTACCCTCCCCCACCCACCCCCCAAATGGATATTCGGTGTTGTTTTGACTTAAAATATCAACATATAATCATATTCAGATCTTTTTAGACACTTGTGCTGTTTGTTAAACTCACCAGTAGCAGTTTCGGGGGGCGGGAGGGGGGATAACGAAAAAAAAGTTTGCAGACTCCTGCCGCGAGTGAACGAAACTGCAGTTACATCACAAAATCTTTGATGTCAACATCAAACGACGCAGTGTTACAATTTCCTATGTTCTCTTGTGAATTCTCAAACTTAAGAATTATAATAATATTTAACTTTCGTGTTTTGTGAACTTACGCCAACCGGCTCTGATAACCTATTGACCGGCACTTTGAGAAGCATTGAATTAAAAAAAAAGTCATGAAATAAATTTTAAGTAACCAAATATTTCAGTGGAAATTTATTGAAAGTTACCCTTTCGATGTGACGTCACATTTCTTCAAACCCCCTCCCTCCCCCACGCCACGCATCGTCACAAAAGTGGAACCCCCCTCCCCCCTAGGTGCGTGACGTCATTCATTGACGGCCCCTAACCTGTTTATAAGGACAATGATATAAAAAACTTTAAAAAACACATTGTTTTTAATTATTTAACAATAACAAAATTTAAATTAATAGACATTACATTGAACTACTTATATTTAAATATATCTCCTAAAATATTATATCTTTTAAATTGAATTAAATACTTAAGTTATGGGCTTTTCAAAAAATGCCGTAAAATGGCACTAAATGGGAAGGAAAACAACATAGTAAATAAAGTGATTATGAGGTCTTAAAAGTCATAACTTTTGAAACACTTGGGATAAAAAGATGATTTTTATCTTTTGTTAATCATCAAACAATTTCTATATGGTTGTATTATTTTTATATTTTAAAATTAATTATAAATTTTCATTCAAGTGCCTGAACTTTATTACGTTATTTAACTTATTTTTCTTGTTAACTAGTTCTATGTTTTAAAAATAACTTAATAAAAATATCAATTGCCTGTTTTTATTACTTCCCTTGAAATCTTCAGTTTAATGACGTCATACATCTTTATTTCTAGGTACTTATTAATTAATCGGTAATTTTTCAGAAGTTAACGATTAAATTTAATTTAATCGATAACAGACTATATATATGTATATATATTCAAACCCGGAATCCGGCAATTTTAACAGTTTAGGCCGAATTTCACTTCATAAGTGGCAGGATTTCAGAGTTTTGAATCTGAGACATCACTACTTTTAAGTGGAAATCATATATTTTAATACAGTTTAATAGTGAAATGTGTTTTAAGAATAAATAAAAAATTTTAATTAGGTGTTCCAAATTTTTTAAAAAAGTGTGTTGTACTTAAAGGGGAGGGGGTCCCCGAGATTTGGGACAGGGGGAGGAGGGTCAGAAACTGACAAAAATAGAGTGACATGCTTTACGGACTTAATTTCCCACTTTGCTTAATGTAGAAAACATAGAGATTTTCTTTACCTGTATTAAGAATGGAAAGAATTGGTATCAAGTTCTGTCTGCATATTTAAGTATACTTAGATCTCTAAAGTAATCTAACTTTAAGACTAGAACTATACAAGCCTAAAAACTAAATATTGAACGTCAAAGATAAGCTCCGGAAAATCCATTATGAAATGGGAATTATGCATGTGTATTTGTGGTTTTTCCGGTTCAGTTAATATTTTTTAAAAAGGCCTTTAAAAAAAATCATGTTAAGCCTGGTCCCTTTTGGAACTCAGGACGTGTTAGCGCATTTTCGTGTTATGTATCAGTACTTATGTTAGATATCAGCATTATGTAGTTATCAGAAATTGTGTTTAGATTTTAGACATATTTTTATCAATTTTCTTGAGTAATGAATATACCTGACATTTTTTAAATTTAAAAGTCATTTCTTTACATTTAAATTTTTTTTATTTTCTCTTTAATGTAACTACAAGTCACCACAAATGATGACGTAAAACTCTCTAAACTATTACACATATTCTAATGACGTCAACAAAAAACAAACAAAAAAAAAATGGCGGCCGTTCCCTGCGCCAGTGTTACCTCTCGATTCGCAAAGTTTTTTGGTAGTTTTAACGGGGTATTTTAACGGATCGAGTAACTGAGTGTTGATGTACAAATTTCAGGTCAGGACATACAAAAACATATATACATCATGGGTCTAGGACTTATGGATGCTGTGATCAAAGGTGATGACAGACGGACAAAGCGGGTGCAATAGCGCATTCGACTTTTCGAAAATGCGCTAAAAACCATCCCATTGAATGTCAACACATGAAGGGAGAGAAACATGACATGTAAAGAAAGATAGTAAAATGAATTTCATCGGCTTGCAAACAAATGAATATTTCAAAGCATAAGATAATTTAGGGAGCAGCCTAGACAAAGTTGCGTTCAGTTTTAATTAAGAGCAAGATTTTATTTTACGCAGTATAAAAGCCCCACAGGGGAAGGTTATTAAACATATGCACTTCCTTCACATCACAGGCAAGAATAAACACATACAAATTATCGTTCTTCCTTCCGGAATTCGGGCGTTGAATGGTTCACTTCATGAATCTAGGAAAGCCAATGCTTCATCATCATTTAAACCTCTAATATAGGACATTTGAGATGGCATCAGTGGCCCTGAGCTACTAAAACTCTCAAGGTCCCTTCGGTGAATCTCCCGGCAACTCCCACCTCTCCACCAAGAGTTGTATCTGACGGGGGCACCCCCGACCCGGTCACCTTTAAGAGGGGGCCGTCTGGGCAGGGTTAAGTTCGCTCGAAGCTCACCGACCTGCCACTCAAGGGGCCAACTCCAAAAGGAGGATGTGGATTTGAACTACTTTGACCCGCCATTGCTGCGGCGCCACCACGGTACAGATTACGGGTCTATTTACCCAGGACTGTCACAAGATAGAATGCAGGTCTAAACACAAACCATAAATAAACACATGATGCCATAATCATTTTCATAGACGTAGTGTCTGTAACAGATAAGATAAACAACATTTTAAACCTTCATCATAATGCCAAACTAGACATGAAGCATGGATAAGGGTAGAACGTTGTAAACTTCCGTATAGATTGGGTGTCTGTAGCATATAAGATAAAATAAGATAAGATAGATCAACAAATTAGCTAAGTCTCAGTTATTACAATCTTCTTAACATGGGGACTCAAAACTACGGCCCGCGGGCCAGAAGTAGCCCGCTATGCCTTCTAGTCCGGCTCCTGGAATCCTTTTTGTCTAAAAAAAGCCCAAACTATTTTTTTCCTGTAGTTAACCAGAAAACTTTGTGTAGTCGCCCCCCTAACTGCTGTTTGACAGTTAATGTGGCCCTTCGGCAGAAAGGTTTGGAGACCCCTGAGTAACTATTTTCAAAAATAATAAAACTAAATTTCTTTAAATGATTAACGTAGCTGATGTATTGAGTATTGTCATTTATGTAGTTAATATGCTATGAATGTTTCTTTTTATTTATATATGTATTGTTGATTCCATGTAAGGCGCTGTGAGCCTGGCTCCTTGCTATATAAATTATCATATTATTATTATTATTATTATTAACTAGACTGATTTAAGGAGATAAAATATTAAAAATTAATTCAACCTAATATAAACAAAAATAAAACTAATAAATTAATCATTTGACCATTAGGCTACAAACCGAAAGGGCACACGAAATGATAAACAATAAGTTGTCCCAGGAAAGACTTGTAAGTTGTAGGAGCGAGTACCCTTCCTCCAGAAAAATATTTGAAATAAAATAAAATAAATTTCACATGTTAAAAAAGGCTTCGTTTTTGTTCTTTACACGATCGATTATATTAAAAGTAGGGCTGCTGAAATTATCGATTAATTTCTCGATTTATCGGTAAAATTTTTTATCGATTGATTAAATTTATGAATAATCTTTTGAATGCTATTACCGATTTATCAATAAATAATTAATTATTAATAATAAAAATAGTTGCTTTTTTACGTACAATATTCTCCATTAAAAAAATTAATTAAAGCGTAAACTTTAATAATAAGCTGTTTTATAAGGAAAATGATATCAACAATTAAATTAAACATTGTTTTTACTTAATCAACAATAAAAATTTCATTGATATTATATGAACTACTTATATCTATATTAAAATAAATGTGAATTGTCTGTTTCTTTTTTATAATTCCCTTGAAATTTACAGTTTAATGACGTCATAATCTAATTTTTAGCTTTAAACAAAATTATCGATTAATTATTCGTTGATTTTGCAAAAGGTAACGATTAATTTTAAAATAATCGATAACAGCCCTAATATATATATATATGTATATGTATGTGTGTGTGCGTGTGTGCTTTTAGATGTACAATGTACATACACTTATATTTGAAAAATATAAAGACTTTGGATTTCCATTTTATTTATAGTTGTAATAAAGTTTTATTTGAACATATGAATGAGTGCACAGTTATGATCAAGTGACATTAAAGGGACCAAGACAACAAATGTAATTGAACACTTAAATGCACACAGGGAGGGGCTGGATGTATTCCTTTCTGCAGATGAAAGCAAACATTTATTTTATCTCATTCAGCTTTGATGACCCAACTTATAGAAACATGACAAGTTGGTTCTATCCCTAAACCCCACCTATATCGGCATCCTTCGTCTCGCGAAACGATGGTACATCCCCGTTTGGTTGGATTGCATTTTCGCGAGTGGCTGTGCAGTCCTATTCTTGAGTGACAGTCTTTACTACAGTTTGTACACACGACTTCTGTGCTTCCAAATGTTTTAGCCTTTCTCCTAGCTCTTCTGTCTGCAGCCTCCTCCAATCTTAGCTCCTCGGCTACTATGACGCCCTTATTGACAACTGTGCGCCACGTATATCAGTCTTCTGCCTTACACTCCCAGTCACTTGTATGTATTTTGGCTGCTTTCATGTCTCTTTGACAGACATCTTTAAATCGCAAGCGTGGGCGACCTGTTTTCCTCTTTCCTGAAGCAAGTTCACCATATAGGAGGTCCTTCGGGATGCGGCCGGGGTTCATTCTTTTAACATGTCCTAGCCACCTCAGGCGTCTTTCACTAAGAATTGAGAACATGCTTTGGGTATTGGCACGCATTAGGACCTCACTATTAGGCACTTTGTCTTGCCATTTAATACCAAGGATGTAACGCAGGCATCTCAAATGAACGCTGTTAAGCTTGAGCTCTTGTAATGTATAAGTGGTCCATGTCTCGCTCCCATATGGTAGTGTACTGATGACACAGGCTCGAAAGACGCACAGTTTAGTTTTCTCCGTTAGCTTGGTGTTTTGCCAGACCTGCTTATTTAGTTTAGCCAATGTTGCAGCTGCCTTGCCAATTCTGCTGTTTATTTCTTCTTCAATAGACAGTGCATTGGAGATCTTTCACTTAAAGTATGTGAAGCTGTCCACAACCTCCAAGTTTTCATTATCGATATTTATGGTCGGAGGAGGTCAAGTGCCTTGGGTCATGATGTTTGTCTTTTTCAAACTGATTTGCAGACCAAATTCTTTGCAGGCATTGGAGAAGCTTGACACGAGTTGTTGCAAACTAGATTCTGTGTGTGCTGTTAGTGCCGAATCATCCGCAAATAGTAGCTCTCGAATTAGGACATACGTCGTTTTGGTCTTTGCTCGGAGTCGGGCAGTGTTGAAAAGTCCTTAATGAGCTCTGGCGTGTAACCAGATTCCCTCACTGCTATCCTTGAATGATTATCGAAGAAGTACAGACACGAATATTGTGAAGAGTGTTGGTACGAGTACAAAACCTTGTTTAACTCCACTTCTGACTGGAAAAGCCACTGACTTAGCTCCATCGAACTGCACTGTGCCAAGCATATTTTTGGGGAACTGTCTGATGATGGCAATTATTGAAATCATTGAGCCACCCTTTAAATATTCAAAGATTTAAAACTAAAATTTCTAAAAATATGTTGACCATTCATAAAATGAAACACAATTTTTCCATGTTATACTTTTTCAAGTTTTCAGTATCGGTAATGGAAAAACTTGGCCGCACCTACTACGTACTCTACAAAAAAAGCCATACTCCGTACACCCCTAATATTCTTTGAGTTAAAGTAGTTAGTAAATATAATAATTTAATCTAAATCACTAAAGCTATGAAGAAGTCAAAGCTTTTCTTAAAAGCAGTGAAGCAGAAAGATGGCCCAAGCCCAAAGTAAGCCACTCAAAAAGTGATGCATTCTTTAAAATCCCCGCCTATCACAGAACATCATATTATGGTGGCCCTGAGGGCGAATTGTCGGCGCTTTAAAGCTGGACGAGTGCGGCCAAGGAACGAGGCCAACCCTGGATCCTTTGATATGGCCGGCGACTGACCACGGGACTGGACGGGGTGTTAGCTCAAGCCGTAACACACGGGCCAGCTGGCCTTGGTGTGGTAGTCTCGCCAGAGATAGGTTACGGTCAAACAAGGTTGACCTTATAGTAATTTAGGTGCGGAGACTGACGGGTATAAAAGGGATGCACAGACGAACACACGGGGAGTTAGGGACAGACGGACAGATAGACGGGTATAGGAATAGGAACACACTGAGTAGGGACAAGAGTTAGTTAGATAGTTAAGGAAGTTAAAGAATTAAACATGATTTGTTTGTGAATTCTTTCTTTGAGTTTCAGTGTTTGGATAATAATTAGCTAGTGTGTGAAGATTAGAGAAAAAGGGTGAAAGAAATAGAGACACTGAGCCTAAGATCAAGCGAGGAACTTAGGCAGCACATGTTCCGCAATTGCAGAAAGCGAAATGCGCCCCTCCGGGACAGTTGCAGAAAATGTGGAACATGTGCTTCAAAACTGCCCTCTGGGCTATAGCTAGGGGCCCCGGGTGGTTTTGGGGCACCCAAACTTTTTATATTTTATAATAAAAGTGTAAAAATGTTTGAACACACCCTTGAAAATTTAATTATCAAATAAATTAATAAATCTTATATATTAATCTTATTGATGTTCAGACCCGATATGTTCTGCCCAGATGCATATTTCATTTACTAGGCCTATTGATTGATTTGTACATGGGTGTATTAGCATGCAGGCAAACTGTGTGGTACCATTCATTGCAGGTGTCACACTGAATTGCTCCTTGTTTACTAGTGCATGTCTTTGTAAAAGTTGGTATTTAGGTTATACTGGGCCTGGGTTAAGTCTTATGTCCCCGGAGAGGAGCAAGATTAAAATTAAGTGCTTTTGCGTGTATCTAAATATCTAATTATTATTATATTTCCATTGTTTTAGGGTAATTTACTTCATTGTGCTTAAGATAGAGGTGTAGTCAGTGTGCTTATTGTTTGGGTGGTTTATAGTTATTGATGTATTTCTATGACTTTACGTTGTTAGTTCGCTATCCATTTGTTTATAATTTATAAACATATTTTTGTATATATGAGTATGATCTATTGAAAAATTAAATCAGAACAACAAAGGAAACTTTCACAAAAAGTTTTAAAATATTCAAAATGTACAAGAATAACACCGAGAGTTAAGTAGTAATAATATTTAAAGCAATTAATTCTATTTTAGAAATACAACCAAGAGAAGCAAAATTTTAACACCATTTAAAACACTAATAAGAAAGCTGAACTGATAAAGATCTGTAGATAAGCGTAGGACGCAATAATCTTTTTACTAATCTCTGTAATAGATAAAATAATTACCAATCGGTTTTCTGTTTTTGTTTAATTTAGGGGACGGACAATATCCATACCCCAGTGATCAAATATTTATGTAACTTAAATTTGATGCATTTTATCAACTGTCTATAAAAATTATTTTTTTTAAATCCATCTTTTTTAAAATGACTGCAACTTTGAGGCAATCAAGAAATTCCTTAGCCATACCACACCACTCAAATCTTTCGCTTACCGGATTGTTGCATCATGTCCAAAATGACATCCACCTGCTAACTTTATACAATATGGTATGATTCAATTCTTGCTTGACAATAATTTCTGATCCTTTTACGCGCTGTATTTGTGATATAGTGTTCCGTTCGACACAACAAAAGATGCAGCTTGTTCTTACAGTTTTCTTTTGGAAATTTTAAAATATAATTTCTAAAAATTATTATTTTTCACATAATCAACGATTTTAGCACCTATACACAGAACCATGATAAAATATAATTTTTATGACATTTTTTACTACGTTTTTGTTATTTCCACCTTTTTATTAACTTGCTTTCGTTCCTTTTTTGTCCGTTTGTCTTTCTGTCTGTAAAATTTGAAATTTTCCAAAGTGAAATTAAACCATATCCGATGGTCATAGAGACCTCAAAAATTGTACCACAGATAGATCTTTGAGGACAATGCATTGTATCAAAATTTCAGATCGATCGAATGTACTGTATTTAAATGAATGCTTTTTTAGTTTAAAGTAAAATATATAGCATATCCTTGTGTCTGCCGTAGCCATGCACGTGTCAACGAATTTCCCCATGTTATTGACATGTTGGGCCGGTATTTTGGTGGTTATAAAAATAAAAAGAGGTTAAAAAAAAGATTACAAAAAAAGTTTTTAGAAGTGGACTAAAAAGAAAAAAAATTTATAGAAATTTATAAGTTCAAGTACCTTGATGTTTAAGTAACTAGATTTAATATGAATAAAAACTTGTGGCGGGTGCTTAAAAATCCCATTCTAACTTAGAAATACAACATAAAGATAGTAATTTGGTATACAAATTAAAGATTTATAATTTAGAAGGCAAAAGCGAGATCTATAAAGTGAGAGAATGAGTAAATTACATAATATGTAAAACCTCATAAGCACCCGACCAACGTTTTTATTCAAATTAAAGAAATAACTTGATCTTATACGTTTTAATTTATTTTCTTCTTTTTAATCCACTTATTAAAGAGTTGTTTTTTAAATTAAAAAAACATATTTTCTACCTTTAGGTTTTCAGTTCATTTATCTGTAATTGTTTTTAAATAGCGCTGGGAAATTAGCCATATTTAAAATGTATTTATCCGTGTTTAAGTCACTTAAAACTCAAATGTTTACGCCATTCGTTAAGGTTATGATTGTTGAATTTCCATTCATCATCAGTCCCGTGAAGGTTGCGTCGTTGGGGGGAGGGACGATCTCCAAATTCGCCACCTTAAGCGGCGGTACATAATTCATTCTATCTCAATTACCATTCCTTTAAGTTGTTAAGCCAGCTTTTCCATTTCCGTCATCTTTACCCTAAAAACTGTGGGGATGAATTTTGTCAGTATATCATACCACAGCACATGACCAAACCATTACATTTCAACATTTAAAATTCATATAAGAATGCGTGTCTAGACATAACCAATTGGTAAGTGGATAACGCAATAATAATCTGAATTAAAGTAGCGTCTGTAATTGTCTCTAAATTGTTATAATGATTACTGGACGATCCGCTAAAAATGTTATTATGTCCCAAATATAGTCATGCCCTTGTGTTCTAGAAAATAATAATAATGTTAATAATATATCAATATTTTATCTACAATTATATATCCCAGTAAGTTCCATAATGCATTTTCATATTCAGTAAACAGCAATAATTGATCATTTATCTCCCTGCTCTGTTGCACCTGTAGCATGTGGGTATCTTGATTGATTTACAGTTAGACATGTCGGTGCAATATTTTGTGCATTGTCTTAGTACTGACATGTTATCAGTAACAAGCTGACCTTAACTGTCTTCAATTATATAATGCGTCACCTGGTACATTGAAAAAAAAATAATGTATCATACGCTTTTTTAGCATTACTGGCAGCTACCTTCCACCATATGACATTAGTTATCTATTCAGTCCTCATTGGGGTGCGTCATTTCCTTTCCTGATATTTGTATCACTCAACCCGATTTAACTGCAGTAAATTGATTTGAATTTTTGTTCCTTACCATTCTTCTTTCATCACAACAATCAAGAATCTTGTTGGTGACTCAATGCTGTTTCTTGCTTCGTTCCCTACACATGACTTCTTCAACAGTTAAAGTTAAAATTTCTTTCAAGCTTTTAGCCATGGCTTCTTCATCGTGATATATAGCGGCCAATACAGCAAAATTGCCTCCAACCTTGGCCTGAAATATCTCTGTAATTTCTGAATCATTTTCGTTTGTCCAAATGAGACCGAAGGAATCCTTTTTACTCTAAATAACTTCAGTTTCGTCTTAAATCTAGTTATAAAAAAGCTATGGTCATTTCTTATATCTGCTCCAGATATTGTTTGTTTGTTGCTACTAGATTTGAAACGCCATGTTTAAAGAATGTAATGAAATTGAATTTTTATTAAGCCTCCAGGTGATTCCCAGTTCATGATTGCTTATATTGATGTAGGATATTGCGTTGGTCAAGCAAATACTATGTATGAAATTCGATAATATCATTTGTTTCACCCCAACAAAATTTTCCAACTGTGTCCGACCTTTGATACAAGTCAGGGCCAATCTTCCTATTCCAGTTAACCTTTATTATTATTGGGATATCCTTTCTTGGTGCTCTCTTGATGACTTGCTCTATTAACTCAAATTATTTCTCTACGTCGTCATCCTTTTTGTCGGAAGTTTGAGCTTACAATTGTATGATCGTGAGATTATGGGGTCTGGCACACATTCTTATGCTTATCAGTCGATTTGAAATTGGCGTGCAGCTAATGACGGGTGCAAATATTTCCTAACTGACAAGAAACGCTAAGCCATATTAATCTTTAGATTCATCAAGGCTGAACAACATTTTAAGCTCCTCCTCTGTTGATGTTTCACCAAACCCTGTCCAACGGACTTCAGCAAGTCCTATGACGTCCCTATTGTACTTCATGCGTTAGTTATTTTACTTGTCCACACTGATACATGGTTCTATATGTGCCTATATGTATCACTTTTCGGGAAGCATAATTGGGCTCTTCGAGAATTATAATTAACGTCCCCCTTTATGTAACTTGTGGTGAAGTGCTCGATTATTAATCCGTGCCTCGCCCGATCCGGCATGGATACCTTTCTGCAGGGGTCTCAAACTCAATTTGCCGGGGGCCACTTGAGTCAGATTCTGGGTGATGCTAGTCCGCATCATGTTAATACAAAAAAGAATAATATAAAAATACAACAGTTAGGTCTCCCCTATCTTTATTTATTACTAGATTGTGCCGGGGCGCCAACCTTTTTCAAAAGCCTAACTAACTTGTCCTTTTTTGATAAATAAGAAATATTAATTAAACTTTCGGAAATTTACGCAAAGTATTAATTATAGGGGTTTTATTTTGCGCACCGATGCACACCAAACAATGACGTCATCATATTAAATATTTTTACAGCGCTCATTAAAACACGATTTTTCAACTAAACTAACTGCTGTAGACTATCGTACATCGCTCCTCAGCGTTCCAGATCCAGGGAGTGACTTGGACTATTATATTATTTATTATTAATTAATTATTATTTACTTACGTTTCAAACATTGGCTTAACTGGCAGCACTCTTGCTGTCTATGCAATACCTATTGCTCCTTGCTGAAAGAGACATGGCTGCGCTTCCCCATACACAGCTGAAGCTGGAAGAGGAAGCAGTAGAGACTATCAGTATAGCTTGAAGATGATCATCTCTTAGTTTCGACCTGTACTTTGATTTATTGAAGTTCATGGTGGAGAACAGCTTTTCACACATGAACATGTATGCGCTCCTAAAAAAGGCACATAATCCGGCTGAACATTCGATAAAGTTCAGGGAAGGTTGGGAAACTTTCTCTCAAAAATTGCCCAAGCTTGTCTGCTTTTCTATTCACCTCCCTAAACTTAGCTTTCAGATGAGAGTTGCCCTGCAAGTCTATGAGATCTATTTGAAGAAAAAGGGGGGGGACTTTGCACTTCAAAAGAGAAGGGGTCAGCAAACATGTTAAAAGAGGCTTTGTGATTCTTAAAGTCTGCAAATCGGTTATCAAAATCCTCATGTAATTTTTCAATGACATCAATATATTCCTCACCATCGAATGGCATGTCCAAATCCATGAGTACCTTACAGACTGGGAAATGGCAGAGGTTTTTCTGAGAGAGCTGGGCTTTGCATAAAATAAGTTTTGTGTAAAATGCTCTCACATTTTCATAGGCTGCACTGATGAGCTGCTCCTGTCCTTGTAACTTCTTGTTCAGTACATTCAATTCCTGTTTGATGTCAACCAGAAAAGCTAAGTCCAGGAGCCATTTGGGATCACTTAGCTCATGAATTGCTATCCCATCGTTCTCCATGAAAGCTTTCACTTCTGTTCCCAACTCAAAATATTTGCAACCTGTAGCATACACTTGTTAGCGCATTTTAGAGATGTCGAAATCGCTATTGCACCCGTTTTGTCCGTCCGTCCGTCTGTCATCACCCTTGATCACAGCATCCATAAGTCCTAGACCCATGATGTATATATGTTTTTTGTATGCCCTGACCTGCCATTTGTGCATCAACACTCAGTTATTCGATCCGTTTAAAAACCCCCGTTAAAACTACCAAAAAATATTTCGAATCGAGAGGTAACATTAGCGCAGGGAACGGCTGCCATTGTCGGAAGTCGAATGCATAATTCTTCAAGCATTGAAGAGTGGTGTGAAAGGGTGCAAAGATATAGTTTTTTTTTTAGTTGACGTCATTAGAATATGTGTAAAAGTTTAGAGAGTTTTACGTCATCATTTGTGGTAACTTGTAGTTGGATTAAAGAGAAAATAATTTTTTTTTAAATGTAAAGAAATGACTTTTAAATAGAAAAAATGTCAGGTATATTCATTACACAAGAAAATTCATAAAATATGTCTAAAATCTAAACACAATTACTGATAACTACATAATTCTGATATCTAACATAAGTACTGATACATAATACGAAAATGCGCTAACACGTCCTGAATTCCAATAGGTACCAGGCTTAACATGATTTTTGATTAACTCGCCATCTGTGAATGGCTTTCCCACCTTAACAATCATCTCACTCACTACATAGCTGGCTTCGACAGCTGAATCACTATCTTTGCATGCCTTCTTGAAAAAATGTTGCTACCATGCTAGACATGCTTTAAGACTGCTTATTCGGCCCTCTTATCATTTGCTTTATATTTTGAATATTCCTCAGCGTGCATATCTGTGTAATGACGTCTTATGTTGTATTCTTTGTGCAATGCAATTTGGTATGTGCAAATGAGACACATTGGGGTACCCATGAGCTCAATAAAACAATATTCAGTTTCTCACTTTTTCTGAAATATTCTATGCTCGTCTTAAATATTCTCTTAGTCGTATGCTTTGGAGAAGACATTACTTAGGCTGGGCGAAAAGAAAATTAAATATTGGCACCGGTATTTTTAGTTCTAGTTTTCCTAACAAAATTATTTTAATTTAAAAAATCTATTTTAGTAAATTGACACACCATTTTCCACAAAAATATCAAATTTGACAGTTTTTGGAAGAAATTTAAAACAAATATTTTTTATTATTGTTGTTATTATTATTATTATTATTATTATTTGGATCTTAAACCCTTCTAAAAATGAAAAACAATCTGTTAAAGTTAAACTATTTTAACATCAAATAAAAGCAGTTAAACAATAAATTTTATTCCATTTGTAAAACGTTACAAATACCAATGATTGCAAACTTTAATATATACAGAGAATTCTTATGATCGCTTACAATATTTGTTTTGTTTATACGCCAAATAATAATGGGAAGGACTTTATATTTAATTTTCATAATATTTCCCTCTTTTATTTTAGCTTTTTTATGTGAGAAATAAAGATATTATATAATAGTTACTTAAAAAGTTGTATCGGTTCTGCAAACAAAACAACTTAAAATCTGCGACGCGCGATGACTGTAACTGTAAGGGTCTACCGATCTGCGACGCGCGGTGACTCCATTTGAAAGGAGATTTTATTGTATAGAGATATGGGTACTGGAAGGCAAACGAAAAAACTTCCAATTACAACTTTAAAATATCTAATTTTAATTTTCAAAAAAATTTCTTCTTTATCTACACGTCGGGCCACATTTGTACTGAACTTGGATATCCCTTTGGGGGTCACAACTATCATCCAGCGGGCCGCAAATGGCCTGCGGGCTGCATGTTTGAGACCCCTTGCCTTTATCTATTGTGTTTTCAAACTTCCGCATAGTTGTAGACCTTGTGGCACCCAACTCTCCTTCTCTTCATTTTACAGTTTCAGGTTAATGTTGGCGGACTATAAAAAAAACAATACAAAGACTCTATTAAATTTGAGGCTATTTTTTCTTGGAATTTTAAAGGATTGAATGAAACATCCTTTCAAATAATAAAAAATTGTGTTATCTTAAGTTTACCTATTCATCAGCGGCGTAGTGTGGGTATGTGCCACTAGGGGTAGAACACGAATTTTCCACCCCAACCAAAGACAAAAAATATATATTTAAAGAATTAATAAACTATTTCAAAGCGATAAAGGAAATATAAATTTTTCTTGAGAAGTAAAAATACGGACAATATGCATATTTATGTTAGAAATAAACAGAAAAGCTTTCAAAATCTTGAATAAAATTGAAGTTTTCTGTTTTTTTCCTCATGGCACAACTTTTTATGTACTTAAGTTATCAGTCATGTCATACTCAATAGCAAATAATAGCTATAAATTAGTAAATTTTGTTCTAATCGTTATTTATCTTAATTAATTTTTCAAGAAATTTCTTTAAAGAAGCCACCTTAAAAATAAAAACTACTTAAGACAGTTGTAGGCAGCTTTCGATTTAATTATTCTAAGTTAGGCAGGGTAATTTAAGCCTAAATAATAATACAATGGAATACATAACATGCCGTCCATAAAAGACGTCACGCTTCAGAGGAGGAGGGGGTTATGAAAGTGTGACAGTTTGTGACTGGGGGAGGAGGTGTCCACCATGTGTGACGTTACGGTGTTTTATCTTACATTTTATTTATTTTGTTTAAAAAAATTTTTTTGTTGAACAGTTTAACGAGCTTTATTGGGGTGGGGGGTGAGTTCCTGAGATATGTGAAAGGGGCAGTTCAGAAAAGGTGAAAAATATCGTGACGTACTTTATGGACGGCCCCTGAATTGCTTTTGGATTAATTTACTCTTTATTTTTCAGAACACTTGATGTAAAATATTCCATGCTTAACAATTTTTATATTCGAGATATTTTGTGTAATATTATTTGAAGGAAAACTTGCCAGCCTCACGACCTCCATCCACTCAGGCCTTATCAACGCATTTTTGCTCCAATATTGGGTGACCAGTTGTTGTAAGTCTTTCATCCATCTAAGACTAGGTCTTCCCTTGAGCCGTTTTCCTCTGGGGTTTTGATGGTGTACCCTCTTTACTCCTTTAACACTAGACATTTTTTCTAGGTGTCCTGCCCAGCGCTGTCTGACCTTTTTTTTAATTTCTGCAACCGTTGTGGTATCCTGTTTTATTTTTGTCTTTCATTTCTTTTCATTTTATCACATAGACTTTAATATATTTTAATTTTAAGATATATGTAAGTAGATGTAATTGTTTTTGTACTGATGAAGGCATGAGCCGAAACGTCTACCATTATCTGTATTAGTTGATAATAAAGCTTTAATTTATTGTTTCCTTACACAAATAGTCTGTGTAATTTGCTATTTTTGGTATCCTGTTATAGACTGTTTAGTTCATGGTTGGTTCTTTTTTGGGCCATATATTTTCCTGAGATCTTTCCTCTTTCATATATTTAACAGTTTTCCTGGAATTTTCGTTCAAGTCCAAGTTTTACTTGCATGTATCAGTTGGCCTGATAACCATTTTATAAAGAGTTTTCTTTGTTTCCTTTTTAATATATTTTTACTTTTCATGATTTTGCTCGTATAGTATGCTCTACTCCCGTTGATATTCTTTATTTGGTCTCTATTATTAATTCATTCCTTCCAATTAGTAGCGATCGTATTGCAACGGTTTTAACCATTGAGACTCGTAAGCTTTGCCGGGTTGGCGCCGAAGTTATAGCGAGTCGAAGTAAGGAAAATTCCACCCCTCCCTCGGGAGTTCAACTTCGTGGGAGGCATTTTCAACCTAGTGTCCTATGCTAACTAAGAAAGCATACAAGACAGCGAGTCTCACTGCTTTAGTCCTTGTCTAATTCTATATTCCCTTGAATATTCTCCGTCAACCTTAGCTTTGCTTTTTGAGTTGTTCAACATGACATTAATTATTCTTATCAGTTTGTTGGGTATGCCAAACTCTCGCAAAGTTTCATATAGTTCATAGAGATATTTTCTTTTGACGCTGTCATAAGGGGCCGTCCATAAATGACGTCACGCACCTAGGGAGGGGGTTCCCACTTTTGTGACGTGGGGGAGGGAAGGGGGGTTGAAGAAATGTGACGTCATATCGAAAGGGTAACTTTAAATAAAACTTTCACTGAAATATTTGGTCACTTAAAATGTCTTTAATGACTTTAAAAAAAATCATTTCAATGCTTCTCAAAGTGCCGGTCAATAGGCTATCAAACGACGGTAGGCGTAAGTTAACAAGACACGAAAATATAATTATAATTCTTAAGTTTGAGAATTCACAAGAGAAAATAGGAAATTTTAACCCTGCGTCGTTTGACGTTGACATCAAAGCTTTTGTGATGTAAACGCAGTTTCGTTCACTCGCGGCAGGAGTTTGCGAACTTTTTTTTCCGTTATCCCCCCCCCCCCCCCGAAACTGCTACTGGTGAGTTTTACAAACAGGACAAGTGTCTAAAAAGATCTGAATAGGATTATATGTTGATATTTAAAGTCAAAACGACACCGAATATCCATTTGGGGGTGGGTGTAGGGAGGGTAATCTATTTGATACAATAATAAAAGTTTTAAGTTTGCTATAGTTTTTTGATTGGTGTTTGGTCAAACGCCTCTGGCCATTCTAAATATGATAATAAATGTGCCCATTTAAAATTAGTCAAAAGTGTTCGCTAACTTTATTGAATGCATCAAATTCTCGACATCGCAATTCGAGAGGAGCACAAAACAACTTTCTTCAGAACTCAGTTTTTAAGGCATTAATTTTAAATTTGACAAAAAGGATACTTGATACAGTCAAGTCATGTTAATTAAGATTATTGCAACTTTTGTCAATATAAATGAAAGTAGGTTGGATTTAGATGTACGTAAATAAGAAATCTACATAGATAACAAATTTAACAAATGCATTTTCTGGAAGGAACCGATTCAATAGTGGGCATATGTTCTAAGCTTACACGTACACATGACGTATTTGAATATATCTTGTGGAGTGTAGTGTATGTTATAGTTATATGTCCCCAATGATGAGAGTGCATTACCCCCAAAAATTCCCTTTTGATCCCAGATGCTATGTTAAAAAGGTATTATTTTAAAATATATTTTTTATAAACAAAGAAGTTACAAGTAATGATTTATAGTCAATGCTTAATTTGTATGAATTAAAATAAAATATAAAGTAAGGATGCTAAAACATTTTTTAATAGTTTTTTTTGAAGGCTTTTGAAAAAAGTTAAACGGTTTGAAAAAAGTGGACCAAGTCAATGTGATACCTAAATATTAAAATTATAAAAGTTTATATTAACATTACTGTTAACCCAAAAGTAGCGGATTCTAGCAAATGTTCTATGCCCACAATGGGAAAGACGTAAACAAGGTATGGGTTAGCCTGACCGGACGTATCAAAACAGCGAACGTTTCGGCAAAGAGCCTTTATCAACGAACATACAAGACACAGAAAAAACGAAAATAAAAATGAAGGAACTTAGCTGCGGTGGAATCCGAAGTATCCAAAGAAAAAGTGAAACTGAGAGATGACAGAGCGATTATATATAGGAAAGCAGAGAGGGGGCGGGGCAAGCGCCTAGGTGGACAAAGAAAAGACCATATTCATCCCATGTGGTGCAATTGTACCGTGACTGTCTATTAATCTGTCCAGATTGAAAACAGATTAATAGACAGTCACGGTACAATTGCACCACATGGGATGAATATGGTCTTTTCTTTGTCCACCTAGGCGCTTGCCCCGCCCCCTCTCTGCTTTCCTATATATAATCGCTCTGTCATCTCTCAGTTTCACTTTTTCTTTGGATACTTCGGATTCCACCGCAGCTAAGTTCCTTCATTTTTATTTTCGTTTTTTCTGTGTCTTGTATGTTCGTTGATAAAGGCTCTTTGCCGAAACGTTCGCTGTTTTGATACGTCCGGTCAGGCTAACCCATACCTTGTTTACGTCTTTCCCATTATTTTGTATAAGCCTGATTGCAGTCCTACCCCTCATTTTGTATGCCCACAATGATTGAGCATTTCCCCTAAGAGTTCCCTTTTTACCCCAAATGAGATAATTTATTGGTGACATTATATTTACAACTGTTGTGTGACGTACGTGAAATCCTGAGAAGGAAAGAATTGAAAAAAAAACAAACAAAAAACAACAAAAAAATTTGTGAGCTACGGAGTTAAAAGTTATGATAATGTTGGATATTTTAATAATGGCATAGTATTTCAGTCCTCTACTTGCAAGAATTACTGTATTTTGCGACTCACAAAATGACACCCTACTTTCCTGCACAAATGTGGGGTTCGTACAGTATAGGCCATTTTCTTCTTCCAGCGCATACCTAATAATTTTTTTTTTTAGAAAACATGAGCTGTGATATCAATGTGATAATTTTAGACCAAATGCCTTTGATATGCATATACTTAGAAGTAAAACTGTCATTAGAAGATCGAAATCAATTTGAGGAATTGTCTTGTATCTCTATAATCTAGGACTATAAACAATGCAATGATTCTTGTAATATCAATAGTCACATTAGCGAGCTTAATCGCAAAGGTTAATAACATCAATGGTTTTTGACATTACCGTTGCATTGTTCGTTAGCTGTCTTGCTATGCCATGGCAACTAAACATTTTTTTAAAAAATGTAATATATAAAACAATCTGAATTCATACTTAATCTTATAGGGCTTTAAGCTGTGTAAGGGCTCATTATGCTATCAAATAAGTACCTACAGGGAAAATCATGTCAAAACGAGGAAAAAATGCAATGGTACCTGGTGAAATATAAAAAAAATTCTTGCCGGTCGTCTGATACGAAAATGTTTGAGAATCACTGGCTTACAATTTATTTAATTCATTTAATATATTTTACATAACTTCACTCGTGTTACGATAATACAGTGTAGACCTACACTAAATAAATACTTAAATGACCAAACAAAATTATTTGAAACATTCTTATTTTCAAATAGAATTTTTTGAGGGGGGGGGGGCAAAGTTTTGTGACGTACTTTTTGAGGGGGGGGTGCGACGATTTTGTGACGACGCGTGACGTAGGGTTGGGAGGGGGTAAAAAATTGGCCAAAATCGCGTGACGTCATTTATGGACGACCCCTAAGCCATTTTGTAAATTACATATAATTGATGCATTGTGATGTTGTATTCATGGTATTCTCTAATATGCATCTGATGGTGAAAATGTGATCAGTCTTGTTCTGTTTTGTCTGAATAGCATTGGTAGTTTTCGTGTCCTGCAACAGCTTATGGATGTCGTCTTTTGGCTATAAGTTTCGTCATTATTTTGTATTAAAGTTTTAATAGAAATATTCCTGTATAATTTGTGCACTGATGCTTGGATACTTTCTTGTGTGTTGAGGTTATTAATGCCGTTTCCCCTTCTGCTTGTATTTTCTCTTCTTGCAAGATTCTAGTTAAGAGATTAGTTATCCGAGTGGTAGTTTACATGAAATGCGTAAAGTAATTTTAATGGTAATTCCCCTTTTTAGGCATTTTCATAGGCATAATTATTGAATGAAGCTGATTATGGGACTGAAGATTTCTAAAGAGAAATAAGGTAATTAAAATTTCATGGCCTAAAAATTTAGCTTGAAGTTAACTAACTTAATTTACTTAGCTTTCTTATTTAACTTGAAGGGGTTTGCAAAGTTTTAACATGTTTAATTTTTATATGATTTTAAAAATAAATTATTAAAAGTAAAGAGAGCAGTGCGCCCTTGTTAATGGATTTTTTGCCGTCATTTTTTTTGTCAACAAGTTGATCAGATGGCGGAAAAAATAGTGCATAAAAATATTTTAAAATCGGACTCTGTCGGTGAGAAAAAATGAAGAAAACATTTGACAAAAAAAATTAAAAATTTGAAATAAAAAAATAAATGAAAAGCCCAAACGACAATAAAAATGTTTATGTTCGCTCATTCCGGAAATGGGGATGATAAACCTTCTTAATTACATTGAGAAAAGCTTTCATGGAATTGTTAACGGCACAAGATCGCCGCCACATATTTTCGAAAAAATAGGAATTAAATCTGTCCTACTCGTCACAATTTCTTGATGAAATGACCTCTTTATTGGCCCCCAGATGGAATCTATCGTGTCGGTGTACTGCTTGGCTCAGGGTGTTTAAATATAGGTTGTGGTTAACCGTCTGTTGGAGGAACATTATGTCCTCCAAGCAGTCATAGGGCTTCCAACAATCTAAAATTATTGTTGCTCCAGGCTCTTTGCACTCTTTAATGACTGCCAGGAGGACGTCTTAACTCTGTTCTCAACAAGCCTTAAAAAGGATTTGTTAGATCCTCTTTAGTCCACACCAAACGCCCATTTTCCATCTACGCACTTTCTTCTATAAACTTCCGTTTCCGAATTTGGATTTATCTATCTCAACAATCTTAACAACTCCACATCAAGCTACTCACCGAAGCATATCCATTACTTATTATTTAGTCAATAAAATATTTTAAATTACATCTAACATTTTAACCATATGTTTGTTGGTACAACTCCTATACAATATGAACATGATATTATAATTACAAATGTCACAACTACATAAAAATCAATATTTTTTATATGTCATATAATGCACAAATACTGGTACCTGTGGTATCTCCTAAACTTTGGTACGTGTTAAAATTCTGCTTTACAAATATCAAAAGAAAACCAGCACAGAAATAGTAGAGTACCAATAGCCAACCGGATTACATAACTTAATCATGTCTTAAGAAGTTGTTCATAAATTACGTCAACAAAAAAAAATATAGGGGAGGGGGCCTGAAAATGTTTGACAATTGTTGACATGGGAGGTCAAGAAAAGTTGATGTCAACAATGTTACTTTTAAAAAAAATAATTTAAATTTAATTTATAAACAAAAGAAACAGGCAGCGTTTGTAGCGTTTGAAATTGTTACGTTATTTTATTTTTAGTATTTATTTTTTTCGACGGGGTGGGGGGGGTAATCACATATTGATGTAATTTTATCAAGGTATCTCAGGAGGTTTGACAAATTGTTGACAACGCAGAAAGGGGGATAAAAATTGCCAAAAAATTGTTGATGTAATTTAGCGACAGCATCTAATAAACCCTAACTGCCATGGGTGGGGGGGGGGGGTCCCAACTTTGTGACGATGGGAGGTGGGAGTTTCAGAATTGTGATGTCACGTCAAAACACACTACTATAAGCTAAAGTTCCCCTTAAATATTCGATTTCTTACTATCTATTTTATAACGTTTTGCACGGATTACCGCGTGTTACGATATTAGAGGTGTAGCCTTACACTAAATACATACTAAAATAACAATAAAGTGTCACAGCTTTTTTTACGTCATATTTTGTGTGTGTGGAGGGGGGATCTAAGTTTTTGTTTTTAGCTTGATTGGTCTATAATTTTTAGATTAAGACACACTGAACATCAACACAACTATCAACTCGAGACATTCTTTCTAAGGTCGCTCTTGAGGGGTGGGGGTGGGGAGTTGTCACAGTCGGATACCATCAATTTTTCGGTTGGAGTGAGCATCGATGTTTCTTTGTAGAGCTCAGCGTGTTTCTGGTGGGCCTCATGCGCGTCTTTGATTTTGACACCATGTCGCACCGTAGTGGTATATGTTGTGACATTAATATGCTTTTTGCAGTGGAAAAAAAGATTAAAATTTGTGTAAGGAAACAATAAATTAAATCTTTATTATCAACTAATACAAATAATGGTAAACGTTTCAGCTCATGCCTTCATCGGTACAAAAACTTTTACTTACATGTATTTTAAAATTAAAACATATTAAAGTCTATGTGATAAAATGGAAAGAAAAGAAAAACAAAAATAAACACAGACATCTTCCATTATCTATATATTATATTATTATATATATATAAGACGCATTTCTTGTGTGTGTGTGTCTGTCTGTCTGTTCCCTTATAACTCAAGATCCAGATAACCCAGTCAAGTTGTTAAGTAAGCTAACCCGACGATATTTTGAAATAAACAATTTTAAACTCCCCACTCATGGGGAGCCAGGGGCCCAAATGTAGTGTTGTTTTTTTTACTTATATACACTATATAAATAGTGAAAATCACCCATTCTACAATTTCTCATGTAGGTAGGAGAATGAAACTTTGGGAAGTTGTTAAGTACACTCTCCTAACGCTAATTTGCGAAAAAGAATGTCAAACTTCCCACTTATAGGGGGCCGGGGGACCAAATGCTGTTTTTGCTTTATTAGAAACAAACTCATCACTAATTCTCCAATGTACCGTGTCATAAAAACATGAAACTTTTGGAAATTACTCTCCTGGCAGTAATGGGGGGAAAAAAATTCACACTTATGTGGTGCCGGGGGCCCAAATGTACTTTTTCTTAAGTGGGCTATATTAACAAAATGTAGACAACGAAATACAATCATGTCTCAAGAAAGATCAGGTTTCTGATTATGTGGAAGCATGTACTCCTCCAAAAATGGATGAGTGCAAGCCCGCAGTGGTAACAGGTGATAAAAATATTTAAGTTATCACTNAAAAAAAAAATAATATATGCTATATAAATACTGAAAAATCCCCTATTCGACTATTTCCCGTGAAGGTAGAAGAATGAAACTTTGGGAAGTTGCTAAGTACACTCTCCTAACGCTAATTTGCAAAATAGAATTTTAAAAGTCCCACTCATTTGAGGCCGGGGGCCCAAAGATAGTTTTTTCTAATATTAAAATCTCACTCATCATTAATTCTCAAATTTACCGTGTAGGTGAAATCATGAAACTTTTGGAAATTCTTGAGCATACTCTCCCGACAATAATGGCAATCAGTCCATAAATTCTAAATCTAGCGGCTGGGGGCCCAAAAACGTTTTTCCTCCGTTATTTGAGGTATATAAAATTGAAAATAACTAATTATCCTATTTCCCGAGTAGGCAGAAGCATGAAATTTATGATATTGTTTAGTACATTACCCAAATTATAACAGGTTAAAATATATTTTTATTAATACTTTCTGGGGTCCAGGGGCTCAAATGTTTTTTCCTATATGAGCTATATAAAAATTGAAAATCACCAATTCTCCTATTTCCCGTTTAGATAGAAGCATGAAAGTTTGGCAAGTTATTAAGCACACTCTACCAACGCTAATTCGCAAAAAAAATATTTTTAAATCCCACTCTTGGGGGCTAGGGGCAAAAATGTAGTTTTTTCTTATATTAAAAGCCGTCTTATCTCTAATTCTCAAATTTACCGTATACGTAAAAAATGAAACTTTTGGAAGTTATTGAGCACACACCCTCCCAACAAAAATGGAGAAAAAAATATTTTAAAATTCTTATTCAGGGTGGGGCTGGTGTTCCCACATGCATTTTTTTCCTTAAATGGGCTGTGTTTCACATTTCCAATGGTAACAGGTGAAAACATATTTAAATTATCTCTCTAAGGGAGCCGGGGCGGAATGTAGTTTTCTTCGTTATATGAGCGATACAAAAAGTGAAAAATATTAATTTTCCTATTTCCCGTTTAGGTGTAAGTATGATACTTTGGGAAGTTGAGAAATACATAACTGCCATGGTAACATAGTGTGGTTTTTTTACTCATATAAGTTATAAAAAAATTGAAAATCTTTAATTATACTATTTGGAATAATGGGAATTCGGAAAGTGATAATTACACTACCACGAATGTGCAGTCTTAACTGGTGTGTCAGAGTCTTGTGATTGATGGTATAGAATTGCAGACACTATGCTTTTCTGATAGTCAATAGTATTTGACCTGCTTTAAGATAAATGTACCCTTTTTCTTCATGCAAATAAACAGTATAGTACGCTTCAACTGAAAACCTCATTAAGGGGAGGTGCGGGTCAAAATTTGGCAAAAAATTACATTTTTAAGGATTTCTAGTTTTTGATTTATTTGGTTTCTAAAGCCATTTTTTAATATAAATCATATTAAAAATTTTGTGATATTATATTAGAACATATTTTAAAATATTATTTTATTAACCCTATAAGGGGGTGTAAAGTCGTATTTTGATACTAAATACAGTATTTTTACGGTCTCCATTCAAGTACTTGAAATCATCCCACCCCATCGAAGGTGGTATCAGTGGAAAGCTGGATTTCTCTAGATTTAGATGAATATAAATTCCCGACCAATCAAAATTTACACAATCTTGCATTTGTTGATTCGCGTTCAAGAAATGACACTTTCTTGACCTACTTATCGGGTTTCCGCATTTCGTATGCATAACCCTTGACCTTTCAATAAACCAAGGATTTTGATTGGTTATTGCGGTGGAAATTACTTTAGACTACTTCCGTTTCTACGTAAACAAGAAAAAATGTTCGGATAAACTATTTTCATATAATAAAATTCAGAGTTTTGTGCTATAGCACAATGCTATTATATTAACACTAAAACTACTTTTCTTATCGATCACTTTAGCGTGAAATACGTAAATATGAAGGTGGGTCTTGTATTCTCATCACTCGGACTCGGTCGCAAACTCAAACTAACTAAAACTTATAATAATAGAAGTCTCAAGCGTCTTAGTACTCCTAGCGTCCATTCCAATATAGTAATAATAAGAACATATTACGTTCATGTAATAAAAGTAAAATTAATAGCTACTGTCTACTGTGCTTAATTTTACCCAAATAATTTTTAAAATATTCTATGAGCTAGCGTATTTTTGTCACTAGAACTAGTGATAGCAATAATAGTAATAGTATTAGTATTTACTAGAGATAATAAGACTAAGACAAGATATGCATTGGACAGAATTAATAATCAATAAATAAAACTAGACCTAGATTGCTATTTAACTTTAACCCGTGCTCTTGCTAGGATACATCTGTAGATAGTACATAAAAGATAACCCTGACAAAAAAAGAACAACACAGGCCCAAGCCCAAGCACTTTCAATTTGAAAGTATTTATTGTGAATTCAATTCAATTTTATTGAAGTCAAAGTGTATAAATCTTAGTATTCGAAGTGTTAAATAATAACTTAAGATCTACATTTATGTCTGCAATGAAAATTCAGCTTTGGGATTGAGACTATAAAGTAATTTTGAACTAAAAATGAAATAACTGCACGAAGCAGCGAAAATTACAGGCGGAGAGTAAAAGTAAAATACTTTGAAAGGACACTAAGGAAAATATTAGAGGAGCTAGAAAGTAATGTGTAAGATCAAGCTTAAGCTACTCAATCATTTTATGTACAGTAATTATACAAAATAAAATTTTAATTTAATAATTTCTAGAAATTTTGTCGTTTTTTCAGTTTTCTCGCTTTCAATGTTTTTGATCACTTAAACCCTTATAACTTTTTAATTAACTGAGCAAATTACTCCATATTTTTTCTATGTAATCTTTAGACACAAATAAAGATTTGAATAACCTAACTTTTTGATAACTGCCTTACAAAGGAAAATACAGATAAAAATATATCCCATAACCCATAATTTTGACCTAAAAAATGGAGACCATTTTTGTGAATTTTTATTTTCTAAACTAGAGCATCTATAGAAAAGTCCCGTTATTCAAAGTTTTATAACATGATAAATTATCTATATTTTAAATTTGAAAGCAATAACTATTAATTTAAAAAAGCCTTAGCGTTTTGAAATTTACCATAAAAAACAAAATGGCGGATGTTTATTTCAGTTTCCATGGAAACCAAAAAGTTTTTTGAAAAAAAAATTAGTGTAATTTATATCTATTGTTATACCCTATAAGAATATTTTATTTAAAATCACTCAGAACGTTAAATACAAATTTTAGAATTTTGACCAGCACCTCCCCTTAAAAGCCTTGCGAAGCCGAGTCCTTGCATCAAATACAATATAAGAAAAGTAGGAGTGGCAATATCTACAGTGAGTCTGAAAAACACAAATTTTATTACATCTCTTGCGTCTGGTGCAAGTGAATCCATCTTTTTTGCTGTATGAGACAAAAAGGTAGGAGTAGTAAAAATATTATGTGAATTTAAAGTGATAACTAAAACCTATGCAATTCTTCAAATATATTATTTAAATCTTCTTCTTCTTATTCTGCGTTCTCATATTATTTAATTAAGTCAATAGATGTTGACGCTGTGGTAAATGGGTGGACCTATAATTCCCTTACAACAGGAGTTAACCCTCTATTACGTTCTTTTAGGTTTTCACTGGAAAAAAATATTTGACTGGATATTATATGTTTATTGGACATATATAAACATTATATGGAAGAAAAATATAGTATTTTTATCAAATTTTGATTTTGATGGTATGTTACCATATGGTCACAATGCGTCTATATGGTTAAAAAAAATAATAAAAACATAATAAAATAGAACATGACAACAATAATAATTTTGATAGCTGATGATTTAATCCTGAACACAAACAAGTGTAAATATTAACTTTGTTACAAGTACATATTTATATGTTAAATATAATGCTGAAAATGTTAATTAGGATGATAAAAATAATTATTTTAGAAAAAAAAAATAAATAAATAAAATGTAGAATCTCTTATTTTTTGAAAATAAAAATTCCTACATAAAGGCCAATAAAAATTTATACATGTACATAAAAAAGCATGTTTGAGGCTGGTTAAACTGTTTGACTTTTGCTTCATGCAATGGTGAATATTATATTTTACTTTTTTATGCACCTTATTTCTAAAGAAATCGTTCGTAACTTGTTCCCGTGTAACTTTTTTTGTGCAAATTGGATCAGGAAAACGCGAAACAGTCAGGTCTAACTGGTATGGGTGGAACAGCTGCAGTAGGACCTCTCATTTCTTTGGCTCTTTAACCAATTAGGGATGACCACATTTTCTAAACCTTACTTTACCTTTTTCATGGGGCATATAGCAATCTGGGTCTTGATATCAAGTAGAGCAAGGATATTTTTGTCCCATTTGGATTACTACAGGCATCCCCATAGATCAACCATGCCTGAACTAGTTTCATATTCATATCCACTTGAATAAAAATCATTGCGAGTTGTTTATTCCTGACTTGTAACAAAGCTAAGGAAACGGCGCACAATGTATTCCAGAAGCTCTTATAACCGATTCTAATTTACATGAAAGAATGTTGCAGCAGTATAATTAAAGTTATTAATCACTGTTGTAGCATAACAACTCACACATTTTTTTTGTTAATTTTGGGGTTATATTTGTTTGATCTATATATATATCTATAGCAACCTTGTAACGGTTATCAGTTCCCCAGTAGCATCGGCTGTTGAATAATGATGTTCATTATAAATAAACTTTAGTAAACTGCTCCAGTTCATTGCACCCTGGTTCAATAGCAGATATATATTTATAATATATAAATATATATGTTTGATTGTGTTACTAAACTATCCATTATTTGTTGAGCAATAATTTTCTGTTTCTTTCTAAGGCTCTTTGGCAACAGCGACATATCCAGAGAAAAAAAGGCTCTCGAGGAAAGTTAATACTGCTGCTTCACCTACTACGCTTGCATGCTTGTATTATAGAAGGAGCGTTATAACAGATACGGTAAAACAGCCAGCCATTTAGGAATATACTATTACAATATTTGTCATAAATGGCTAGAATGTTTAGTAAAATATTAGCAAGGACTAGAAAAATATAAACCTTAAAATCTCCTAATTTAATACCAACTACATAACATATTGGTCAACTATAATTAACAATGAATGGAAATGTAAAAATAATTATAACAAACAATATTATATTTTATGAAAACTAACTAAAGAAAGAAGTTGGTCATTGGTACTTTATTGTTTGGTTGTACTAATGTAATACAAAATTCGTTAAACTACAATTACAACTCAATAATAACGACAAGACAATGCAGAACTATTTATTTTAAAAAGATAAAATAAAATATTACACATACTAAAATAGAACGTGGTAAGATTATTTTAAAAAGAAAACAGTTACGAATATAATTATTACTAATACGAGTTTTAATAAATACTTTTCAATATCAAACTTTTGTAAATACAAAATATCACTAAGTGGTAGTTTTATGAAATAGCCGCAGCACAAAAA
>MUZC01004687.1:40154-60091 GCA_002072015.1 Radix auricularia | reverse complement strand
ATATTTATATATATATATTATTATTATTATTATTAATATTATTATTACTACTAACAGTTTGTTCCTTGACAAAGGCAACGCTGTCGATATTGCTGTAGCAGCAGCATTCGCTTCAGGGGTGGTCCATCCCCAAAGCTCCGGCATTGGTGGCGGATGTCTTATTGTTGTTTGCATGCGGTAATTAATTATAAGTTTTAAATATTTTTTTAGCATTATTAACTTAATTATTTATTGTTTATTAAAAAAAACACCATCAAGCATTGTTTACTTTCATCACTTTATATGATGAGGCTGATCTGAAATTCAACTAATTGCTTCCTTTTTTATTAGGGACAAAGAAGTGACATTTCTAAATGGCCGAGAAACAGCTCCAGCAAGGGATCAAAGATGTTTAGGAAAAGGGCGTAAGCTTTTTTTTAAAAAAGAATTAAGTTTGTAAATCGTGCATATTTTATTACAATTTAGGATTTTTACTGTAGCCGGTTCTAAGTCCGGGTGAGAAAAAAAGGTTGAACAACATGAAAAAGTTAAAAATAAATAAATTTGGACCATTAAAAAGATGGGGTTTTTAACAGAGAACTAATGAAGCTAACTGGAAATAACACGGCAGACAACCATCCTTTCACTATAGCCACTATCATGTTAGGAACATGAAACGTAATGATCATGTTCAAAGCTGGAAAAACTGCTTAATTTGTTGCCGAAATGCAAAGATACAAGCTAGCCGTTTTCGGAAATGTTAATCCTGGTCAACTTGCTCCGAACAGATAAAGCTGAGCAAAAGAGCTGCTAATATATTCTTACCCTGAAAAGGAAAATGTCGCTAACAATCAAGGATTAGCACTCATGCTTTCAAAATAGCTCAGAATAACCTTACTGCGTGGAAAGTCCATGGTCCCCGGATAATCACCGCAATATGTAGGACCAAAAAGCAATAATTCAATATGTATCTTATTTATGTATCCGCTCCTACCTTTGTGTTGGTAACTTTCTCTTGCCATTTGATGTCTAAAGGTCGTGACTCAATCAAGCATGGGTAGCACTCAAACCATTAATGCCAAATAGGGTTTCGTCGGCTTGGACACGTTAAGAGAATGCAAAATTGTCGTATACCCAAGAGAGTGCTACACAGCGAGCTGGTGAAAGGGAAAAGGTTGTTTGGTCGACCCTGTCTCAGATACATAGGGATTAGCAGGAGAATTATGAAAAACTGGGAAAACCTGGTACAGGATGGGACCACGTGGCAGACAATAGTAAACTATCGGTAATAATGCAGAGGAGCAAACCAGTGCAGAGGTGGTTGAAAAAAGAGTTACAAATAGTAAAGATAAATATATCGTCTTTAGTAGACGCACAGATGCCACTAAACGCTTCTACTAACGACAAAAAAGAAGAGAACAAAGAGGACTTGTACAACAGGCTGAGAACGCTTATCCAAACTGTCTTAGAGCAATTTTTTTATACTCATGGGCGACCTAGAAGCGAAAATAGGCAGAAGGATTAATGTATAAGAAGAATACATGGGAACACACGGCCTCGGAGAGATGAATGATAATGGTGAGAGGCTAGCAGATCTATGTGCTGCAGATGGACTGGTCATTGGCGGAAGTCTCTTCATGCATAGAAATATCCACAAGGTAACATGGATAGCACTAGATATGTCTACAGCTAACCAAATCGACCATATCTGTTTCTACAAAAAGTTTTTAATATGTCTTCAGGATGTTAGGGTAAAAAAAGGGGCAGATATATCCTGAGACCATCTTCTACTGATAGCCAAACTAAAGCTGAAACTGAAAAGAATTTGACAAGTGAATGAAGCATAAAAGAGATACTGTCGAGAAGTGTTGGGCCCAAGACAACAAATGCATAAAGATTGGATTTCTAATAAAACAATTGTGAAAATCAAAACTTAGGAAAAAGAAGAAGACAAATCTTAACAACAGCCGCACCAGAACCTAAAAAGCTAGAGCAGTAGCTAATAATGACGTAAAACGTAGTATAAAATTGGATAAAAATAACTACACAGAAGGATTAGCACTTGAAGCAGAAGAGGCCACTTACCATGGAAACACAAAAGAACTATTCAGTGCCATAAAAAATAAGCTCTCCGAAAGTTCAAAACTCCAGAGAGACCAGTTAAAACTAAACATGGAAAATCAATACCTGATGAGGAGGGTCTGAAAAAAAAATAGATCGAGCACTTAGAAGAACTCCTCAACCAACCAGCCCCACAATACACACTCAACATTGAGCCAGCGGAACAAGATCTAGAAATATATTGCAACACACCCACAAAACAAGAGATAAGCTAAGCAAATAAACAACTTAGAAAGGCAAAGGACGAGTATTGTACAGAATACCGGCAGAAGCTCTGACAGCAGATGTTACAACTAGCTCTGAAATGATAAATATTCTTTGCAAGAAAATATGGGAGGAAAAACAGGTTCCGACAGAGTGGAAAGATAACCTCATCAAGCTCTCGAAGAAAGGTAATTGTATCTCTTGCTCCAACTATAGAGGAATAATTTTGCTAGCCATACAAACAAAACTATTTAACATAAAAGTGCTAAAGAGAATGATGGAGGTAATAGGCACCCATCTCAGAGACCGAAAGGCAGGTTTGCAGAAAAGATATTGCTCATGCACTGACCAAATTGCCATACTGAGAATTATATTTAACAATTTTATTGAGTACGAGGAGGCTTTCAATATTGTTGCCACACCAACCCTGGGGAATTACTACGACTCTACGGAATAGCACAAAAACTGACAGATAGGATTAAGGCTTCTTACGAAGTACTTACATGAAAAATTGCACATGGCCACAAACAGCAGCAGCTTCTGGAGTACCTACCGGAGTCAGATAGGGGGTATCCTTTCACCATTCTTATTCCTGCTAACCATTGATTGGATAATGAAAATGTCTAGAGCAGAAGAGAAATGGTTTCCAGTGGACACTTTGAAACCAAAATGGTGACCTAGATTTTGCGAATAATTTTGTTTTTATATCACACACAGAGCAATAGATGCAGGAGCTAACTATGTAGCAAAGTTCTCTGCTTGCGCTTGCCTTAAAATCGATAGAGGAGGAAGCGCAGAAATACATGAAGTGAAGCAACACCCCACCAACACTGGATGGAATAAATCTTGAGGAGGTGGCTAGCCTTACATATCTCGTTAGCATCATTGACATACAAGGAGGCACAGACGCTGACATAAGAGTGATAATTTGCAAACTAATAATAGTACTTAAACAGCTAAGAAAAAAGTTGAAGCTGCAACCAATTGACCCTCCAGACCAAGGTCATGATATTCAGCATCAGAGTGAAGTCTATCTTGCTATATTTAATAGATACATGGTAGAAAAAGCTGCCGGTTCGAAAGAGATTCAAACAGTTACCAACACATGTCTCTTAACATCTCCGAATGCGTTAGCCTAACATCATCATCCACTTGGTCCTTCGGTATTGCACACAACAAGAGCAAGTGGAAGAGCAAATACGCCAGCGCTGACGAAGTTGGATTGGCAAAACCTTCAGAAAACCTACACCCAGCAAGGTGAGATCAATTCTCACTTGGAACCCCAAAGGTTAAAGGAAAAGAGGTTGACAAAAAATGACATGGAGGGTGGATTTGGTGGTAGAATCCAAAAAGAACGGGCACAGCTGGGGACAGTTAAAGAGATCGACACAGGACCGATGCCGTATGATCTTTTGTTTGTGGCCTATACCCCAAATGTGACGACAGGTAATAAATGTAATTTTTAATTTCAAATAATGTTACATATTGCCTTTAAAAATTGCCATTATTTATAATTTCTTTCGGTTGAAAATATATTTTTTAATTTCTTGTTATGAAAGCGGCTAACTCCATTGGTATTCCTGGAGAGGTAAACGCACTTTACAACTTGCACAAAATGCACGGAATTTGCCCCTGGAGAACTTTGCTGGAGCCTAGTGTTGAGTTGTGCCGAAGTGGCATCGAGATTTCAAACGCCCTTCATCGAGCCCTCTGCTTACTTAAACCAGAAGAGAAAATATTCTTTAAGTAAAATGTTTTTTTTGCTTTAAAGTTTTATTTTTAGAAATGAAATTTTAAGTTAAATTTTTTTCTTCAATTTTTCATGTATTGCATTTTAAAAATAAATATTACTGTTGTTCATTTCTTCAAAATTTACAAGCATCCGAAAATTTTCCTTAAAAACACTTCTTATGAATCACAACTATAAGGTGAACACAAAATATTTACTCCGAAAAAAATCCGTATACTCTATTAATTTAATCATTGCAGGGAATTTTTCCAACACAATGGCGAGCCTAAGCCAATAGGTGACAAAGTTACCTGTGACAAATTTGCTGAAACTTTGGACAGGATTGCTGAAGATCCGCTATCCTTTTACACAGGAAAACTCTCAGAAGACATTCTTTTAGATTTAAAGGATCTAAGTATGCAATTCATATTATTTAAATCTCTTAACTCTTTTTCCATGCTATGTTTCCTTAATTTACTTAAAGACTGACTCAGTTATTTATATTTAAAAAATTGTATTCAGTTTGAATGCCTATTTTATTAAAAAGTACCTGATTTATATGCTCCGTTATTATGATTGAACACACAATTCAACAGAATCTCAAATCGATGCAGCGGATTTAAAAAAATACAAATCACTGGTTAGAGATCCCCTAGCCCTAGATCTTGACCATTTGAAAATCTACTCTGCCCCTTCACCCGGCAGTGGGCCTGTCTTGAATTTGATTTTGACTATCCTCAAAGGTGGGTGCTTCTTTTCGCATAATTTTATTGTTAATTGGTAGGATAGACATATTCATAGACATATTGTATTTAACTTGGAATATCTTTTATAATTTTTTTCGATTTGTAATTTTGTATTGTCTTGTTTGCCATTTATGTTGCCTTACGACATAATGAGGTAAGAATTAATTAATAATCTGTTACATTCAATACTCGTAGGCTATGAATTTTCAAACGCCAGCCTAATCTCAAAAGAATCACATATTTTGACTACACACAGGATAGTTGAGGCAATAAAAATTTCGTTTAACAAAAGAGCGTCCCTTGGGGATCCAGTTTTTATAGACATGCAACAGGTAATGATATTTATATTTTTATATAGATGTTGATTGTTAAAAAGTTGAAATGCAATTAAAACTCATTGTTGAAGTTCCATCAAAATATATTTCTCATGAGGCCAAAAGGAAAAAAAAGAGAATCAGCAATACTTATCAATAAATGTGCATATTTTAAAGTTCTCCCGACCATTCTGATTTTTAAGGAATTAAACAATTTTTTACCTTTGATTCTGGAATTCCAACAAGACCTTTAAACTTCTGATTTTTCTACTATTAAAATTTGTAACAGTTTAAAAATTTTAGAAGTCAAAACAAAACAGAACAAAAATAATAAAATATCGATATTATTACTTATTTATAGCAGGAGGGTGTATCTCGATGATGGGACTTCCTAGTTTTTAAACGCCAATTCCCCTGATAATAGTATTTATATATTTGAAATGCTCGGCCTGCCTTTTCGAGCTTTGAACATCAAATCTTCCTGCAAGTAAACGGAAAAGACGTAACAGGGTAAGGATTAGCCTGACAGGACGTAACAATTCAGCGAACGCTTCGACAAAGAGCCTTCCTCAGCGAACAAATATTACACAAATAAAACGAAAATAAAAATGTATACATTATTTTTATATACGTTTTATGTTTATATAGAGAAAAAACAATATAAAAATAAAACGTATATAAAAATAATGTATATATTTTTATATTCGTTTTATTTGTGTAATGTTTGTTCGTTGAGGAAGGCTCTTTGTCGAAGCGTTTGCTGAATTGTTACGTCCGGTCAGGCTAATCCTTACCCTGTTACGTCTTTTCCATTTATTTATTTATTTATATGCCTTATTGCAGTCTCGCCCCAATTTTGTTCATTCCTCTTGCACAAAACCAAATGATCGTTCGGGTCTTTTACTAATATGTTAAGATTGAATGGAGGTGCACGGGCTAATATATTACCGAAAAGGTTTACTGGATATTTTTGGAATTTTAAATAAACTAATATAAATATCAGTAGTTTTTTTCTATTTCTCGTTAGCGATAACATCTATTATCTATCGGGTTGAAAAAACGTATAACGATGGCTAATAACATTTAGAATAATTTACGAAAACTCTTTTTCGGTTCGACTGCCGTACTTTTAGCAGCAATTTTCATAAAGATCTAGATCTAATTGCTTTTTAAAAAATTTAGTTTAATAATTATTGATTTCAAATGACTTTTAATAGAATCTAGGATAGTTAATAAGGTTTTCCCGCTTTGTGAATTCTGATTTTAGACTGCTTCGCGACGCGCATTTTATTTAATAACTCTTGTTGTGAATCTTGAATGATTTCCTTGAATAAAAGGAAATTCTTTGTTGGGAATTGCATTTTAATACGTATTCGAGTTTTGAATTGCTTTTTTTCTGCACTATGATTATTCATACAAAAACAGTTCTCTTATTCTTTTTTTTTATTTTTATTTATTTTTTAATTTTTTTTTTATGGCCATCTGATCGTGCATTAATCTTTTCTAGGTAGGCTAATAATAATAATTCAACTGTTATGTGAATTTTGTAAAAAATGCAATACACTTTTTAAGAAACCTGCTGATTATACTGCTCCAGTGACTGAGCTTGAGAGTGGCAGTTCAAGTGGGGTATCTTCTATATATATTTATATATATATATTAAGACTGCGGAAATTTACCGATTAATTTCTTGATTAATCGGTAAAAAATTTTATCTCTTAAAATTATTTTAATCGATAAATAATAAGATAAAATTGCAATTAAAATTAAAGAAAATGTTTCAATTTTTTTTTTATTTATTAATAATTTTTTTTTATAATTTTTTTTTTTGCGTACAAACTTCTCCATCTAAAGGAGGCATGACAAACGTGAAAACTTTAAGTTAACTGTTATATAAGAACAATGATATAAAAAACACATTGTTTTTTGTTTGTTAATTAACAATAACAAAATTTAAATTCTTTGACATTATATTTAACTTTTTATATTTAAATATATCTCCTACAATATTATAGTTTTATAATTAAATTAAATACATAGCTATTGGCTTTCTAAAAAATAACATAAAACTCACCAAGGTGTGAAGGAAGACAACAAAGTGAAAAAAGTGATTACGAGGTCTTAGAAAAAAATCATGACTTTTGAACCACTTGGGATAAAAAGATGATCTTTATGTTTTTGTTTATCATCAAACAAATTCTATATAGCTGTATTATTTTGATAATTTAAAATTAATTTCAAATTTTCATCCAAGTGCCTAAACTTTAATACGTTAATGAGCTTATTTTTATCGCTATGTCCTAAAAATAACTCAATTTAAAAAAATCAATTGCCTCTTTTTATTACTTCCCTTTAAACTTTTAGTTTCATGACGTCATACATGTTTATTTTAAGCCTTAACAAAATTATCGATTAATTAATCGATAATTTTTGAAAAGTTAACGATTAAATTTATTTTAATAGATAATAGCCCTAATGTATATATATATACACACACACACACACACACACACACACACACACCCACACACACCTCCCAGGACGGTCTTCATTTTGCCCCTTATAGGGGCGTCAATAAATGACGTCAAACACCAGGGGCAGAGGGGAGTCACACATTTGACGTCCCATAAAAACGTGTAACTTAAAATAAAAGTTTCACTTAAATATATGATTACCGACATTTTATTTAATGGCGCTTTACGTGGCTACACGCGTGTTACAATATTAGAGTGCAGAAAAAAAACTGCATAAAAAATAAATCATTTCCAGCGTCCACATTAAATTGTTCCATATGGAAATTAGATTTATTTTTTAAAATCACTTTGTGTCTCCATTTTCGGAATCTTTTCTATATGGCTTTCAGGCAAAAGGGACAATTACAAAAAGTGTAATATATTTATTTTGAAAACTTCCATCATTTTTGACGGGTAATGCACTAGTTATTGTAGTATCATGTAATTTTCAAATTAGCGCTACTCTGCATGGTTGCCCTCATACTGATTATTTTTCTTGATCAATATTTTTCACTATTGACTTCCACTTTGATAATTAAACGGTATCTTTTTATTATTAATAGGTAGAGGCCGATTCTTGCTCTTTAGAATATGGATCAAATGAGCGAAAATTAATAAATGATGCCTTGGCAAGAGATTTGGATCATCCTAAATATTTTGGGCCACATGACCATGGTACCAGTCATCTCTCAGTTATTGATAAATTTGGAAATGCGGTCTCCTTAACAACCAGCATTAACAATTAGTAAGCATTTTCCTAAAAATATAACTTTAAAAGCGTTGCTATGTAGCATATTATACAGAGATTTATTATCTAATAGACGATTTTTAGAAACCATGATATTTATAATTGGTCATAACCAATATTAAATTTTACTCAAAAAGCAATAGAAAATTGTATAACTTTTTAAAAATGCTATTTTCTGTATAAATACATAAAACATTTATTTAGACTAAATGCTGTTGGGCTTTCAAATTTTTTCAGTTTTGGTAGCAAACTACGTGGTACCAGAACGGGAATTATTTTTAACAATTCCTTAGAAGACTTTTCTGGAAATAGAACAGCCGAGGATCTCACCCAAGGAGGAAAAAATATTGTTGGCCCCGGAAAAAGACCGATTTCCTCCATGGTGCCCACAATTGTCTGGAATGAGGCTTTGAATAAAGTAGTCTTTGTAACAGGAGCAGCTGGTGGAACCAAAATAGTTACAGCCACTGTTTTAGTAAGATATCTAATTTGACTATTTAAATACAAGAACAGTTCTTTTTAAGTGAATATATTTCTGAATATTTACAAAAAGTTTTTTTTTCTAAAATCCAGTTTGTTGGCATATACAGTATGTGAGATATCATGAAAGTATAATACAATAAAATAAATTTGAAAATTCGGGAATATATTTGTATTTCAAAATATAGCAAAATGTTAGTTTGCTTGCTGTTGAGTACGGCGACGAGCGCCCAATGTTAAATAGAGGGTGCTCGCACAAAATACGGAGCCCCAATGTTAAATATTACTAATTGTAAACTACTACTCTAGCCCTAATGTGTAATTACAAATTGTCTAGGGGAATACATATAATTAATAATTAACGCTAACACCTCTGCATAACAAACACAAAGAAAATATTTAATACAGATATATATATATATAAAAACAGAATAAATTACGAAAAAAAACGTAGAAACTCAAAGGGCCTTATTGTTAACAAAAACAATATAAATAGCTACTAGGCACTCTAGCTTAAAATTTCAAATTAAACCTACTTAAACATATAGCATATCATTGGAAAGAGCTTGCTTTCAGCTTTCCAATGACATTTAAATCATTCTTCTATCTCTTAAAGAAGAGTTACGAATTTTTTAGTGAATTCATGTTCCTCTTTATTTACCTTTGTAATTAATTCTAAACACTGTGATCCAATTTTAGCTCTTCCCACTCTATTTTGTTCAAAACTTATTAAGTAATAATTATTCACCAGTCGACACCTCAAACCTGGCGCACTGCGAATCTTCTGAGAGAGAGAGAGAGAGAGAGAGAGACAGAGAGAGAGAGAGAGAGAAAGAGAGAGAGAGAGAGAGAGAGACTGCTGAAAGGTGTGGGTACAGGGTTTAAGGACCCCTGGCCTAGTGTGGGTCAGCGGACCGTTCTAATTTGATTGGTCAGTTTGCGTGTACCAACTGTTTATTACGCGCTGACATTCATGCCTTCGAGAACTTTCGGCCACCTTCCACGTGCTAGTCCTATTACTAATTACATGAAATTTTCCATTGTCCATATTGAATCTTTGTCCATCTCAAGGTAAGCGTCCCTGTTGCGTTGATGGACCTACGTCTACGCTCAACGCTTCTACATTAGTACAGGTTCTCAAATTATAGTGGGGAGGGATTCAACACATGCCAAGTTTAATTAATTAATAAATAAATAAAGCAAAGAAAACATTGATATTTTTTAAAAAGAGCTTCCAGAGTCTTTGCTAAAGATTATTCAAAACGTACTAGAATAAAACCATTAGTTAAGCCATTAAACCTTGAAACACTTAAAGATAGATGAACGAAGAGTAAAGTAATAATCAAATTTATATATGTCTTAATGTAACGTCCGTCACACTACTATTGTTAGATAGCTGCGCACCAAATACACTAAAAAAAAATATATAAGTTGCAATTTATGTCCCGATGACGCTACTAATTTTAGAAACCAGCGCACCAAAAATAATTAAAATTGTTACTGAAATAAATAAATAAGACAAAAAATTATTTTAAAAAATAGATTTATGATGTCATTAAAATGAAAATTTCATAAAACGTCCATAGCTTATGTATGTCTTGAATAAAAAAAATATAGCAGTATTTTTAAGAGATATATTTAAATATAATTAGTTCAATTTAATGTCAATAAATTTAAATTTCATTATTGTTCAGTAAAAACAATTATTATTTTTTAATATTATTTTCCTTATACAAACTGCTTAATTTTACTGACATATATTACCTATTAATCGTTCCGCAGCCTTAACTTTAATACATAGCTCATTTATTGAAGAATGTAAAATTGGAAACTCTTTTAATTTTAATCTGCACAGTTTAAGATATATATTTTTGCCATTTTTTGTCGAGATCAGTAATAATTGAATGGGGAATAAAAACGTATAGGTTTTAGAAAGCAAAAATCATGTTAAGCCTGGTCCCTATTGGAATTCAGGATGTGTTAGCGCATTTTCGTATTATGTATCAGTACTTATGTTAGATATCAGCATTATGTAGTTATCTTTAATTGTGTTTAGATTTTAGACATATTTTTATGAATTTTCTTGTGTAATGAATATACCTGACATTTTTTTATATTTAAAAGTCATTTCTTTACATTTAAAGAAAAATTATTTTCTCTTTAATCTAACTACAAGTCCCCACAAATGATGACGTAAAACTCTCTAAACTTTACACATATTCTAATGACGTCAACTAAAAAAAAACAACTAATTCTTTTGCACCCTTTCGCACCACTCTTCAATGCCCGCAGTATGAAGCATTCGACTTCCGACAATGGCGGCCGTTCCCTGCGCTAGTGTTACCTCTCGACTCGAAATATTTTTTGGTTGTTTTAACGGGTTTTTTTTTAACGGATCGAGTAACTGAGTGTGGATGCACAAATGGCAGGTCAGGGCATACAAAAAACATATATACATCATGGGTCTAGGACTTATAGATGCTGAGATCAAGGGTGATGACAGACGGACGGACGGACGGACAAAACGGGTGCAATAGCGCATTCGACTTCTCGAAAATGCGCTAAAAAGCAGTTAGTGCCCGTGGCCGCGAAGGAATGCTCACTAAGAGTTCAGTGTCCTATAGTATTTTATCATTGGCTGTATTAATTTTATACATTATATTTGATTAAGATCCATCAATTTACACAGTAGCCAAATCTGAAACTAATTTTATAGGTCATGTAAGCAAAAGTTGACATTTAGGGTACCCGCGCCCCATGAGTGTTAAATATAGAAAGTTATGCAGCCAGTAATTATAAAGGGATGGTACTAAACGATCGGATGCATGGTTTAAAAAGGACATGTACACGCACACACACTCGCACACACATACATACTTTTATTTTCATATATTGGATGAATGGTTTAGTTAGCTGTAGAAGAAACACAAACACATTTAAATTAATGTTTATATTATATGTATTGACTTTCTTTTTCTGATGATCATTGTTCAAAATAAAGATTCATTTTTAACATTTCGTCATTTTTGACGGGTGATAACCTAGTTATACATTAAAGCAATAAAGTATATAATTTCTTATTTAGAAATACAACTCAAAAATCACTTAATACAACCGTCAGTAAGACATAAGGGTAAAAATACCCTGCTAATTCTGTATGCAAGTACAAACTCATTCTAGCTCTCGTTTTTCCCGTAAGAATGCAAACTAGACATAAATTATAAATACGCGTAGGGTGCAATAATACTCTTTATGGATGGGGCGTAAAAGACAGGTAGCATATGGATAGAACCGCCCAGTGTATCGCAAAGCCAGTTCAATGCGGAATTGAATTTCTTATTTTATTTCATTTTTTGTCTCAATAGAGTTGGCTTTCTATGCCGTATGGATACCACACTTAATAAATAATAATTATTGAATTAAAAATGGAAAATAAATCTCAGGTCTTGATTTTTAGGTAGAGGTTCATTAACAATATTTAATGAGATTTGTTGTTTGAAAAGTATATAAAATTGCAGGATTTTGTGAATTTCCTTTGAAATTATTATAATGTTCAAAAATTCTTTGTTATTTGAGTAACATTTCTGGATAAGTTTGGGTGAGTGGCCCTCCATAAAGTACGTCACGCTCCAGAGGTGGTGAGGGGATGTAAGAAAGAGTGACAGTGACACGCGGGGGTGGGTCTAGACATGTGTGACGTTACGCTATTTTATATTAAATTTTAATTATTTTGTTTAAAAAATAAATTTAGCTCGAGAGTGTGACGTAGCCTACTTTGGGCCGGAGTGGGGGAGATTTGTGATAGTTTTTTACAGGGGCGCAGGGGAATCAAAATTGGTCCAAAATACTGTGATGTACTTTATGGACGACCCTTAATTTATATATTAAATATTGAACATTTAAGAGTCTTTTATTTTACCCTTTGAAGAATAATGTTAGACTGATTTCTTATTAATAATTAAAATTATTATATTTAGTGAATTTAATACATTGTTTTTTTTTCTCTTTCTTTAAATACAACAGAGTCTAATGGATTTTATTTGGTTCAATGAAAGACCAGAAGTATCCATTAAAAAGCCCAGATTTCATTTCCTTCTGAAGAGCAATGAGGTTAAAGTTGAAAAGCATTTTCCTTTGGTGAGAATTAATTTACTTGGAAATAATTTAAGTTTTGGCACTGTGAAGACACTTCCAATAAAAAAAAAATATTGAAATAATGCAAGCCCTATTATTTTAATACTACAATCTTGAAACTGTATGAATATGATAGACATATCTCAGAGGCTTTATGGATGAGGAAAGGTAGAGTTAGATATTTTCACATTACACATCTCTTGACCCAAAATGCCCACAGGACCACTTTAGGTTAATGAGGTGCACTGATCCTGCTTTATCGGAATAACAAGCTATGATTGATATGCATCTATGTTATGTGTACATCATGTTGTTTATGTTTAAGCTGATTTAGGGTGTCTTTTAAAAAAAAAAAATTGAAGTAATTGTAAGGCGCCGTTAGCCCAGACTTAGGCTGAAGTACTGAGGTGAATATGAGCAGTCAATAAATAAATAAAGTTTAGTAAAAAAAATACTATTCAGTTTCATTACAAAAATTTAAAAACTTTTTCAATTTTTACAAAATACGTTTCCTCAAGTTGTTTGTTTTAGTGTATCAATAAAAACTCATGTTAAGCCTGGTCCCTTTTGGAACTCAGGACGCGTTAGCGCATATTCGTATTATGTATCAGTACTTATGTTAGATATCAGCATTATGTAGTTATCAGTAATTGTATTTAGATTTTGGACATATTTTTTATGAATTTTCTTGTGTAATGAATAGACCTGAAATTTTTTAATTTTAAAAGTCATTTCTTTACATTTAAAAAAAAAATATTTTCTCTTTAATCTAACTACAAGTCACCACAATTGATGACGTAAAACTCTCTAAACTTTTACACATATTCTAATGACATCAAGAAAATAATTCTATTGCACGCTTTCGCAACAATAACCAATGCTTGAAAAATGATGTATTCGACTTCTGGCAATGGCGGCCGTTCCCTGCGCCAGTGTTACCTCTCGATTCACAATGTTTTTTGGTAGTTTTAACGGGTTTTTTTAACGGATCGAGTAACTGAGTGTTGATGCACAAATGGCAGGTCAGGACATACTAAAAACATATTTACATCATGGGTCTAGGACTTATGGTTGCTGAGATCTAGGGTGATGACAGACAGACAGACAGACGGACAAAACGGGTGCAATAGCACATTCGACTTCTCGAAAATGCGCTAAAAATAACAGATGGCTTTATGCAAAGAAGTTACATAATCTATGGCTAAAAAATGTTGCCTTTTTTTGAAATAGGCTTTAGGGTTTCATATTTTAAGTGTATAGCTGACAAATATTAACTTACATTTGTTAAAATATATATTACATAAGCAAAACAATGAAATCACTGTTTATCTGAAGTAAAAAATTTCACAGCGCAATAATAACAGATGTACTGGTATTTCCTATAAAATAAAAACATAACTCATATACTTTGTACTTGACACCATGCTTAAAAATTAAAATAACTTTGCATATTTCAAAGTGGAAAATTTTAATGAGTATATAATGATGTTTACAAATTTATTTCATTTATTTAATCACAATTAATATTGAATTAAAATGAGCAAATCTAAAATTTCCCCTAGTGGCTACGGGAAGGCCTAGAAGCTAAAGGCCACATTGTAAATCTCATGAAGGGCATTTCTGTTGTCCAGACAGTTTCTCTAGAATTTGCTTACATTGGATGCTGGGACCCCCGAAAAAGAGGTAATCCAGTGTATACATGCCATTTATTTAAAAAAAAATAACTTGTTAAGTTTGATTGTTAAATACTTCAACAAATATTTAGTACGTAGGCTCCATATGGAATTAAACAAATCCATAATTGTTCATCTTCCCTAACTGCAAAAACGTTTTTCCGTTGTTGTTTTCACTGAAACTTTAGATACGCCAACTTCTTAATTCCTATATCATATGTCCTTGTTTGTTTTTGTTTTCCCTTTCTTTTATTTTTAGCGCATTTTCCGGCTCTTATGTTATACTTAAATTCAATTTAATCGAAAATAAAAACTTTATTGCATTGTCACTTAAATTTCAAAACCCGATTTTTTTTGCCCCTCTTCCCCCCCCCCACTTCCTGGAAAAATGCCTGGTGAGAGAGAGAGAGAGAGAGAGAGAGAGAGAGAGAGAGAGAAAGAGAGAGAGAACACTTCAAAGTTTGGCTTGGATAAAAATTTGACTGCTCTAGCCTTGGTTGTGTCAGACTGCACCGAAATTCCTAGCAAATTTCCCGTGGGTGGTGTGGGTTAGCATGCAACTCTTATTTTGATTAGTCGGTCATCATGTAACAAGTCCCTAGCATGTGCTCACATGCATACATTCAGGCATCTGATTCGTGATCACATGTTCCGTAACAAAGTACTTGTAGCATCCAATTTTTTTTTACATGATTCATCATCAAATTATTCAGAATATTTTTCCAACTCAAGGTTAACGTCTTCTAATACGTTGGTGACATCAACCCCATGTGACATTGATCTATTTCATACTGTAATTTTATATTGTAATTAAAATACAACTTTTTTTCAAATCGGGTGTGTTATTTTGCTCATAACATTCTGATTCATTTTAATTGACCACTTAATTTGAACTGTTTTAACAATATCGCTAATCCACAGGGACTTTGAATGAGTCAAATGTGTCCACAAGTACTGAAAGAGGTATGAATCATAACTTCAAATGAAAATGTCACTAAGTAACCAGCTTTGTTCAATCCTCTTTAAAGAAAGTACATTTATTTTTTGTGTGAATTTATAGTTCAGACGATAACTTTTTAGACGACTAATGACTAATATCCATAATAACATTAAAAAAGGCTAAAAGTAAAGACAATTCATTTAAATTAGCCCCATATCATACTTCTATGTGTCTTTTAGTAACAGAGAAGCTTTACAACCCGTGCAATGTAGAGCTTAGGCGAGTTAGATTTGGCTCAAAGGTCAGGCTTACTTGGCTGAGGCCAATTTTGAAATGGAGCTCAGTCTTCACTTACATATAAACCTCAACCTGGCTTGCCATTGAGCTTTTATTTGTGTATAAAGGGTTCCATATAGGGGTTGGCCTCTCAGTGGTATGGATCATGTATAGAGCAACAGACCTGACATACACTTGGGGGCAATCCCGATTTTTCGGGTGTTTCAAAGTTGCCGTTCCTTATCCCTTACTTGGATCTAGTGATTTGTGAACTCAGGATTGCCGTTACGGTTTAGCTAAAGGAACCTTGAAGTGGATAGCAATGTCGCTGAATTGAATGGGGATAATTCGCTTTGTTGATCACTTTGAAGTTCCGTATTGAGAGACAGTCTTTGATCAATGAGACTCGTATGCTGGAATGGCACAGGTAGTAGTAAGTTGAAGTAAGAAAAACCCACACCTCCTTTGTCAGTAGGAGGCATTTTGACCATGTTAGTGGATGCCCAGGCAACCGTACTGTGGGGTTTTCTAGCTATTAGTTAGTTTTAATTGGGTAGGGGTTATAATTACTGGTAAAATTTACCATAATAGCCTTATGCTCAGGATTGCATACTTACTTCCACATTTAGGATGTGTAAAAAATATTTAAAATATTTTGAAACTTATATCATTGACAGGACAATACCAATCCACAAATACTGGACACAAATTAACCACCCAGAGACTTCTTGCAAGGCTAGGACAAGTAACTCCTGCGGTAATAATTTGCTACAATTACTATAAAAACACTATTATGAAAATTTTCTTAATTAATAGACGTGGCAATAAATTTGAGCAAAATAATTGCATAGAAAATGATTAAGTTGAAGTTTAAAGAAACTCTCATTATTAACATTATTTAACATTCTGCATTAAATAATTTCCTTATTCAAAGTTTTTAAAAATCTTTTCTTGATTGTTCTATTTCAGTGACTACATAACAAACACTTTATACAACTTTTGCATGAAAATCAATTAAATATACTGCTCATACTGATAATGCACCAATCATAATGTCAAATGTTGATTTCATTTTTAGACCCCAAGAACATGCGCATCAATAAGCTTTACAAGGAAAAGAAAAGGAAAGACTTGTAATGGCTTTATATACAAAGAAGATCTATGCCATTCTCATTACAGTAAGACAACATGCTTTTTATCCTACTATTACTCTACGCCAGGGTATCTGAGATCCATTTTAAGTATACACAATTTTTTTTTAGAGCTGCATTGTAGCGCAATTAAAACTGGCAAGTAAATCTTTTTAAAAAAAATTAGACACGCAATACGAGCGCAGAAGAGCCACGGTTTTGTAAACTTAGGTATTTTCAAATATGATCCCGTTTAATGACGGGGTCTCATTCCTCTTTAATTAATGTGGTGATTTATCGAAGGCATCAGAAATCAAGTAGTATTCTGATGCATAATGAAATCCCATTCTTGATCAAACTTTTTCACCACTTTTATCCCGTTGAATATGCTAATCCCATGCTTTTTTGAAAACCTTTAACCACGGAGATTGCATATTTTGCAGGAATAACCGCAGTATGATCCTAAAAAATCCCATTTTCGTAAAATATCTTCACACGATCGGATCCCATGCCTCATTTTTGTATTGACCCCTGTATGATCCTATAGCATTATGATTTCCCATTGTCTGTCATATCCTATACTGGATTTTTAATTAATTTATTTATCTATATGTATCTTGTTAATTTTTAGATTGAGTGTTGTGGTGCATATTATGTCCAACAACCTTTCATGTTGCGCAATAAGGTGCGCATTACATTGACAAAACGTTTTAAAAATATATTCACGATCGATGAGCATTTATACGTTTTACGAGACAAAAATAGATTTTTGTATTTTCGGATAATGAACATCCTTATAGTTATATCTCGTATATAAAAGATTTATAGTGAAAAACTTAGTTTGTCACGGTTTTTAAAATTTTTAAATCCTTTATATTAACTTGTGGTGTCTGAGCACGTGCGACCGACCACCGACCGTGCGTGCTTGCTTGCCGAAAAAACTTTGAATAAATTTTTAACAAACTTTCCCGTAAATGAAAATATTGCAGACAGACTAATGCTGATAATAAAAATGATGTAGCAAAACTTTAGATCGATCAGTAATTGAATTATTGAACTTTTACATTATTTTATTTATTTCTATGAATCATGTTCAAGTTAAAAGTTAGGATGTTCAACGTTATGGTGAAACCAGTGCTGCTATACGGAGCTGAGACATGGAGAACAACGGCTGTAAACCTGACCAGAATCCAGTTATTCGTTAACTATTGTCTAAGAAGAATTCTCAGATTTCACTGGCCAGACAAAATCAGCAACCAGGAACTGTGGCAGCAAACGAAACAGAAGCCCATTGAGGAAGAAATTCTTCAAAAGCGGTGGAGGTGGATCGGTCATACACTAAGGAACCCAGCTTCTAACAACGAGGCAAGCCCTGAAATGGAACCCACAGTGTTAACGAAAAAAAGAGGCCGTCCAAGAAACACTTGGCGCCGAGAATTGGATGCAGACATCAAGAGAATTGGCCATGAATGGAAGAATCTGGAGAAACTGGCACAGGATAGAGATGCCTGGAGGTCTATTGTAGGTGGCCTAGGAGAAAGTGCAGACGCCGACGATGATTGGTGGATGTCCCTCGTGGACGAAAAGGCTCAACAGCAACATGAACTATGTTAATTTTTTAGATAGGGTTGTGGTGCATATTATGTTCAACAACCTTTCTTGGCGCTCAATAAGGTGCACATTATATTGTCAATACTTTTTTAAAAAAAATATAACGATCGGTGCGCATTATATTAAAAATGTTTTACGATACAAAAATAGAATTCCGTAATTTTGGATTGTTTTTCCCTGCGTATTATAATGCAAATCCTTATAGCTATGTCTCGTATATAAAGCATTTAGAGTAAAAAAATTGTTTTTTTACGAGTTTTTAAATGATTTTTTCTGAAAGGCTGTGGGGAGTCTTTAGGAGTTTGCTTTGAGGGACGAATCGCTATCGACTACCGCACAGAAAATATCCATTTACTATCTTATGATTTTCAATAGAGTTTTGTTTCTTGATTATCTTTAAATTTGTAGAGATGGCCAAGAAATTGATTGAACAAGACGAGGAGAAGGAGACGAAAACAGATGATGGGCTGGACAAGAACGACAATGGACCATCAACATCTGCCAACTCTTAAGTCACCCACACTTACTATTTAAGAACTTCATTAACGAAAGCATCATCATGATCACTGTCATCTTCAGAAACTATCATAAATTCATTTGAAGTTTTAATACTTAAATAGAACTAGCTAATTACCCGCGCTTTGCAGCGGTATTTTAAGATTTCAGTTAGCGCTTAGGACCGGTAAACACTAATTCAATATCCCTTTGATTTCAATCTAAATCGTGATGGATATGCTAAATATATTAACTAAACCGTCTTGGAACAGACGTTAAAAGTTCATAACCCCATTGGAAATTGTATTATTTTAAAAATCTCTTTTGTTCAATAATTTATCCATTAACTCAATAGACAATTTTTACATTACCTTTTACATAACTAATGTTAAAAATAACAAACCGGTCTCCAGTCCTAAAATGTGTTTTTGCTATTAAAAATTAAAACTTATTTTTAAAAACTAAAATTTGGGTCCGTGGCCCTATGGTTGCAAATTGTATAGTTCAACACAACAGCTTATTTCCATTTGGATCATGATGAATATGTTTGTTAGTCCAAATTTGATTTAAAAAATAGAGTGGTAACGAATGGTAAAATGTTTTAAACGTTAACGAAAAAGAGATTAGGGGCCAAGGGTCACAAAAGATTGAAAAAATATTATTTTATTGACCAAACGAATTTTAACATAGGTCTTCAAATTTGTATCTTCCGAGTTTTTAAAAAAAATGCATTTACAGAGTATCCAAAGTTTTTGTTTATTTGTAATTTAGCTAATATAAGGTGAAAAAACTGCAATTGAGTGATAAGTTTGCCTGCTACCATCCCAAATATGCATGCTTTTAC
>MUZC01004687.1:5600-36907 GCA_002072015.1 Radix auricularia | reverse complement strand
TATTTTAATATTGGCTATCAAGAATATAATTGCAAAATTTGGTTAAGATCCATCAATATAGCAAGTAGTTAGCGCTTAAACTAATTTTTATATAGCTAATTTAAGCCAAAAAAAAAAGACATTATCGGCCCCCTGCGCCCCTTTAGTGTTAAATAGAGAAAAAAAGTAGCAGTTACCATACTTTAAGGTAACTCATCGGTCACAAACATTTTCATGACGTTGGGATACATGTTTTAGTCAGCTTTAAACGACATACACTCACACACACAATATAGAGATAGATATAGAAGAAAAACATATTTAGTAACCCCCAGCCACATTCAGTGCAAGATATCAATTTAAAAAATCTGTTCATTTTTATTCCATTTCGTTATGAATATATTTATCGAGATTGTTAAAAATGAATGGAAAAAATATCTTTAAAATTTAAGAAAAAGACATTTGGGGCCCCCCGGCCCCGATGAAAAGGACATAAGAAGTTCATTGCCCTTTATTATGTTAATATGGTAAACAGAGTTTTTTATAAAAAGTTTGGTTAAGATCCATTCATTTACTCAGTAGCTAACGCATAAACTAATTTTTCTATAGCTCATATTAGAAAAAAATGAGATTAAAGGCCCCAGGGGCCCATTCAAGGGAAGATATAAGCCGAAAACTGCAATTTTATTCAAGAAATGAAAGGTTTTAGCTGAATTTCTAGCATGATAATTTGTGGTGTTGTTATTATCATTTTCTAATAAATACTTTTTATAGCAATAACATAGTTTTGTCTTTGAAGGGGGCAGTCTTACAGACTATCTCTTTAATTTTATTCTATACTTAAAAACTACAAGAAATCTAAATAAACTATTGATCACGTTTTTAAATTAAATACATATTTACATGAAAACCTCTGTCTCTGTTTTCTATTCATCATCAAATATTCAGCAGCTGATGTCCTTGTAGTTTCCAGTTAGTTTTAGAAATTAACTAATTGTGCTCAATGGTCAGTTTTCATCTGGCCGATTAAGCTCTTGTGACTAGAAACATGTTTTATGAAGGGAATGCGGTTGCTTTTTAGGGTCAACTGAAGGCAAATGTTCTGGCTAGTAGTGTGTGTGGTCACGAGTCAAGAGGACAGGAGAGATTATGCAAGCTGTGTAGTTGAGAGGAGAACAAGTGAAGTGAGTTGAGAAGTTGGAGGGTAGAGTTCAGGCTAGTGGAAACAAAATAACTTTTTGTATATTGTGAAATAAGTAAATATATTTGATATTTCATCATTAAAGGGTATTTTCCCTGGCTTTAAATGGTGCAACAAATTAGTGTGATCAAGACAATTTTGAAAGGAATAGACTACCAGTAGAAGTTTCTGTTTAATGAAAATACTGACATTAATTGTACAACTATTCATCCTTCAGATATTAAGTATTTTGAGACGTGTATGGGGTGCTAAGGAGGGGTAGTACCTCTGGTGGGGGGACACGTCTTACTCTCTAGGGGGTAATTCTCCCACTCTTGGTCCCCACTTGACACTCAGCTCTCACCAGTGGCTCCTAGAAACTGTAGCGTGCGCAGTGGCCACACCCCGGACAACAGCTTCGACTGGCTGGCTAAACCTGGTGAGGGTAGCCGTGGGTCTCAAACCCTCGGTGACCTAGGTATGTCTACCTGTGCACGTGAAGACTGGACTCGATGGACTGAGCGGAGGAACCACTAGGTGGTCAACGGTCAAGAAGGCGAGTCTCAGCAAAGTGTGGTGGAACGCTAAGGGCATGACAAGACAGACAGGACATCATGGCCATCCACTGCACCCGTCTCCATCACCAGCCGTCTCGACTCTGAGAGTGATATCGACGAACTGCGCAACTCTTTCTCACTTAAATCCAAGTCACCGCGCAAGTCACTTTTTCATCCATCCCATCCCATAACTCACCTCATTACCAAGTCCTGTGGTAACAGGCAAGCGACGAAGCGGCAGGTGTGGGTACACTGGGAGCCGTAGTCGCGACCCTGCACACAGGCGGCCCAGGGCATTGGGTCGTTCTTCACCGACACGGAGCAGAGGTGGAGTCCGGCAGCCCCCTGGGTGACTGAGCAGCCCTTTTTAGGAATGTACTGCTCACCTCCATGGCACGAGGAAGGGGCTAGACAAGGTGCCTGCTCCAGCCTTCCTTAGCCAGCTTACCGCGGCTGGTGGGGACCCTATACCAGCGGTCGAAATATAAAAAAGAAATTGAGGATAATTCCTCTCACATTGGGCGCACCCTCCTGGACAGAGATGATGCAAATAGACCTCAAAGGAGAACAGCCTTGATTGGTAAAGAACTCGCCAGGTATAACATAGACATCGCAGCCCTGAGTGAGACAAGGCTTGCGGGCGAAGGTGAGCTCTGTGAAAAAGGCTCCGGCTACACATTCTTCTGGAGTGGAAGACCCAACGAGGAGCGGCGTGAAGCAGCAGTTGGCTTTGCGGTGAGGACAACCCTTGTCGGAAAAATGACTGGACTACCCAAGGGACTGAATGACAGGCTAATGACCATGAAACTTCCACTGTTAGCTGGTAAGAAGCATGTCACCATCATCAGTGCATACGCCCCAACCATGACCAACCCAGAAGATGTCAAGGCAAAGCTTTACGAAGAACTTCACGCACTCATTGCCGACGTTCCAAAGGAGGACAAGCTCATCTTGCTAGGTGACTTCAACGCAAGAGTTGGCAAGGACTACTGTGCCTGGGAGTACTTGGACACCATGGAGTGGGCAAATGCAACAGCAATGGCCTTCTTCTGCTTCAGACTTTTGCTGAACATGAACTGCTAATCACCAACATGATCTTCCGCCTCCCTACCCGCAAAAGGACATCATGGATGCACCCCCGCTCGAAGCACTGGCACCTTATTGACTATGTCATCGTTAGGAAGAGGGACAGACAGGATGTAAGAGTGACCAAGTCCATGTGCGGTGCTGAATGCTGGACAGACCACCGCCTCATCCTCAACATTCGTATTCAGCCTAAACGGCGCCCGCAAGGGAAGAAGGCCCCCAAACGGCTGAATGTTGCCAAGCTGAAGACCACCAGTGGCAAGCAGTCATTCGTGATTGCCCTGGAGGAGCGCTTAAGATCCACATCTCCGGAAAACCAGAACGTGGAGGCAGATTGGACATCGCTTAGAGAGCTGATTTACACCTCAGCTACAGAGACCCTGGGGCCCCAGACCAGAAAAAATAAGGACTGGTTTGACGAGAATTGCGAAGTCATCAAGCAGTTACTGGATGAGAAACACAAACTCCACCAAGCTTACCCCAATAACCCAAAATCCACTTTAAGGAGAGAAGCATTCAACAACATACGTAGAATTGTACAGCAGAAACTCCGTCAGATGCAGGACGATTGGCTCAGCAAAAAAGCTGATGAGATCCAATGCTATGCAGACAGGCGTGATTATAAGCACTTCTACGAAGCCTTGAGAGAAGTGTATGGCCCAACGTCCTCAGGCTCAAATCCACTTCTCAGCGAAGACGGCAACACGCTCATCTCGGACAAAGGGAAGATCTTGGAGAGGTGGGCTGAACATTTTAATAACATCCTTAATCGCCCATCGGCAATCAATGAAGAAGCCATCAATCGTCTCCCCCAAGTGCCAACAAAAAGGCACTGGATGACCCACCTACCTTCCTCGAGACCCAGAAAGCAATCTGTCTACTTTCAAGTGGCAAAGCACCTGGTTCAGATGCCATACCAGCTGAGGTATACAAGGAAGGGGGACCAGCCCTAACTGAAAGGCTCCACCAGCTATTTCTCTTGATATGGAAGCAAGAGAGGATCCCGCAGGATTTCAAAGATGCATCCATTGTACATCTTTATAAAGGAAAGGGAAATAGACTGGTTTGTGACAGCCACAGAGGCTTATCCCTGCTTTCTATCGCAGCAAAGATCCTAGCCAGAATCCTGCTAAACCGCCTCACAGCTCATCTTTACCAAGGACTCCTGCCTGAAAGCCAGTGTGGATTTCGAAGAGAGCGAGGAACCATCGACATGATTTTTGTTGCCAGGCAACTACAAGAGAAATGCTAGGAGCAGAACTCTGACCTTTTCTCCACCTATGTTGACCTAACCAAGGCATTCGACACAGTTGGCAGAGAGGGTTTGTGGAAGATCATGGAGAAGTATGGTTGCACAAGCAAATTAATTTCCTTGGTTCAACAATTCCACGAGGGCATGCAGGCCAGAGTCCAGGACAGAGGAGAGTCATCTGATCCTTTTCCTGTCACAAACGGAGTCAAGCAGGGATGCGTCCTGGCCCCAACGCTATTCAGTATCATGTTCTCTGCCATGCAGACAGAGGCCTTCAGAAACGAACATGTTGGTGTTAAGCTGAGGTACCGTACGGATGGCAAACTGTTCAACCTTCGGAGGCTTCAGGCAAAAACCAAGGTCAGGACAGACACAATCAGGGACCTGCTCTTTGCATAAAATTGTGCCCTCAATGCTGCCTCAGAGGATGACATAAAACGCAGTGTTATCCTGTTCTCCAGCGCCTGCACTAACTTTGGTCTGACAATTAACACAAAGAAGACTGAAGTCCTTTATCAACCCGCGCCTGGAAAGCCTTATGTTGAGCCCATCATCACTGTCAACAACCAGAAACTCAACGCAGTGAAACGCTTCACATACCTAGGCAGCACACTGTCACAAAATGTCACCATCGATGACGAAGTGAATGTCAGAATTGCCAGGGCCAGCTCCACTTTTGGCAGGTTGTACCCAAATGTCTGGAGCAGAAGAGTCATTACCATCGAAACCAAAGTGGAAGTATATAGGGCAATTGTGCTCCCTACACTGCTTTATGCATGCGAAACATGGACCGTATATCAACGCCATGCCAAAAAGCTGAACCACTTTCACAAAACAAGCCTCAGAAAGATTCTGGGCATAAAACTCCAGACAAAACTCCAGACACCACGGTACTAACCAGAGCTGGCCTCCCCAGCATCTTTACCCTCCTGATGCAGTCACAGCTTCGCTGGGCAGGGCACCTAACCCGAATGCCAAATGAGAGACTACCAAAGAGACTCTTCTATGGCGAGCTCCAGCATGGCCAGCGGTCCCATGGTGGACAAAAGAAACGCTTTAAAGACACATTGAAAGCGTCTCTGGAAGCCTTTGCAATAAACCCAGACACGTGGGAGGAAGCTGCGTTGGACCGGTCCACCTGGCGCCAATCCATCAATGAAGGTGCCAGGACATGCGAGGCAAACAGGATTAACGCCGCAGAAAAGAAGATACAAGCCCGAAAGGCCCGTGCTGTCAATCCTCCATGAGACAATCAACTCTTCCAATGTCCCTTCTGTTCCCGAACTTTCCGTGCCAGGATCGGCCTTGTCAGCCATCTGCGCACACATAGGCAAAACAAGTCTCAGCAACCCTCGGATGACTAAAGTGGTCCTCGTCGATTCGACGGACGAAAGAATATTTTGAGACAGTGAGAGTAATTTATTATTTTAACAGGTAAAAATTGTTTGACATAAGTGAAGGACCAAAAATAAGTATTAGCAGTGACCTAGGGGGAATACATTCAATAAAAAATGGAATATTATTAAAAAAAAGTAACTTCCATAGCTAAGTAATTTGGATTAATTGGCTAAGAATTACGTGAGTTCGTTGAAGAGAAAGTAAAAGGAGCCCAAACAAATGAAAATGAAGAAAGAAATACACGATAGGAACAACTAAAAAATGGAAACCTGAAGCTACACATTGACTTACAAGAAAGAGACCACGGTCAAGGTAATAACACTAATGAAAGATCAACATCAAATGAAATAATGGTCACGAGTTCGAATCCACGCGAAGGCGAGGATTTGTTCCCGGGGCCTGAGGAGTCCCCGAGTCACCCAGCTCGGAATGGGTACCTAACTAGACAATAGTTAGGCGGCTGGGTAATACGTGGAACCCTTATAGCCGTGGCCTATGACCACTGCATCACTTGCCAACAGATCATCTCTTATGGTCTGTGGACGCAACTACTTTCTGCATAGAAGGAGCGTCTGTATATCTAAGATAAGATAAGATAATTAAAATTAGTGTCACGTGAGACATTTGCGATGAAAGGAATGCAGTGGTGTGTCAGGGTCGAATGAAGGCCAATGGTGTGTTCAAGAGAAGAGGCAACACGAGACTTGAGCGAGTTGGTTGGAGGTGTGAAGAGTGCACGCAATTTAAAGCTGCAGAGTTAGAAATTAGAAGTTGAGAAGCTGAAAGACAGAGATGAAGCTAGTGGAAGTGAAAGCAACATTTTTCCTGGATTCTATTTATGAATTGAATTATTGTGTGAAAGAAGATAATGTTAGATAAGCCCACAAAGAAACACAAAATAGGTCAATCACGAGAAAGTGAGAAAACGGGGCCTCGGCCGTGACATAAAATCGTATCAGAAGTGGGCACACTGTTACAGTTTGAAATACAAAAGAGAAAAAAGACAAAAATAGATGTTTATCTAGACTATTTTGAATCTGTTAGGAATTTAAAAGGGTATGAAGAGAAAGATCGGCTCATACAACTCATGTCGAAACTCACAGTTGAAGTTTACGAGGCCTATAAAGGCATATCAAACAGGACAGAAACATTTACATTTTTATTTTTTAAAAAGCCATGTTTTCCACTTTGGAAAATTCCGAAAATGATTACAGAAAGAATTCTTCGAGAAAATAATAAAAAGGGACAAAGACCATTAAATGATAGTGCATCAAGCACAAGTAAAATTGACAAAATAGCTAGAACTAGCAGTCATACATATAAGCGATCCAAAAGCCATATTAGACTTGGTGTTATTTGATTATTTTGTAGAAAACGTGACAGCAGCGTTATTTACATACGAGCTCGATGCTAGTGCTATGCTACAGAGTGGGCACTATAAAAATAAATATATTTCGTTTTTGAGTCTCAAATATCCCTATAAAAATTTAGTGATGAGTATAAACGTATCACTAAATTTATATAGCTAAATTTACCCTGCTGGTTTAGTTTGAGTTATCAAAAAGTATATAAAGGTTACTTTGCCACAGTGTTCACGCCATCTAGGATATTATTGATTCCAGCCCCTACCAATGAAATTGTCTTTTAAAAATTCAGAAATGTGCAACTCAATATAAAAATAACCGTTTCAATTATTAGCAACACTCTTACAACCAGTGGCGTAGCTAGGGGGGCAAAGGGGGCGGTCCGCCCCGGGTGGCACTCATTCAGAGGGCGGCACTTGTGGGCATTTGAAAAATAAACCCAGACATTCTGAAAACCGAACCTTTCTTTTGAAGGGGGAAACCCATAGTGAAACAAAAACATCTCAATTTTAAGTTAAAATTAACTGATTCGTGCAACATTTGTTTGATTACATAATGATTGTTATAACTAACGCAAAACAGTTTAAAAATTTAAAATCGCTAAAAAAATTTAACTATATGTTTGCAAAATTAAGCGGTATACGACACAGATGGTGCTTTTGTAACCAAACTGAACAAAATACAACACATCAACGCTGGTCCGAATATATGTTGTATTAATATCGCACACAAGTTTTAGGGTGGAATTTCTACATTTGCAGAATGATGCCCTATCAAGGATCTACGTGACATAGTGGTTCAAATATTGTGTTTAAATTTCAAGAAGTAAAATATATTACTGTTTCAGGTTTTATAAAATTATTGTAAGGCAACTTATTAAAAATTAAATTTACTTTGATTTCATTACATTAAATTAACACATATAGCTTGTATTTTTCATTAATATACGGCTATTCATTAAAAAATGAACGATTTTTCATTAAAAATGAACGATTATTTATTTCTCCGTTAATAAACACCACAAAAACATAAATAATTCAGAAAAAGACATAGTCGACTTAGAAATTTCAAGCGTCTTGGAAAAATTGACATTTGAAGTAACCAGTATTAGCTAGTAAAACGAGATCAGATGCTGGAATTTTACTCAGTTCATGGCAATCTTTTACTTTTCAATGGTATCTCAATGGGAACCAGTATTTTTTTAATTAATGCAAACTAGGCAAACCCATTTGATAAAACAAAGATGTGTCCTAATACAGAACGCTGTTACAGAGAGTTGGAAATATCGACTAAGTTAAAAGGAGAAAAATATGAGTGGGGAAAATTCAGAAGACGTGCTTTTATCTATAGAGCAAGAAGTACAACGAAAAATGTTTTTATCCATTGAGATTTTAGATGTAATTATGAAAGAAAATAAAAGAACGAGGTGATGAGTTACATGTCCTTGCAAAAAAATATTCGTGTATAATACTATACAGTCGAGGATTCTTAATGAAGAATTTGAACATCAATTAAATTTCTTTATTTACATTGATAAAGATATGTTTGAGATTGAATGAGAAAGGATCCAGGTTTTTTATGGCAGTACACGGGGCCGGTCTTAGCTATTGCGGGCTCCTATGCAGCTTAGTATGCGAAACTAATTCCGTGGGCCCCAGTTTTGGTATGGATAAAGTATTAATAAGTATAATAAGTGAAAATTATGATAGGTTGGGCCTATGAAAGCGCTGGGCCCACAGCGACCGCATAGGTTGCAGGACCAAAGACAAGCCCTGGCTGAACCTACACTAAAAGAAGAGACATTATGTTTAAAAAAAGAGGGGAAATAACCCTTTGATCTATTAAAATATATTTAACAGTAACTATTGGAAAATTTTTTATCCAACATTAGAACTTTGCTAAGAATTTTTTCAACAATTGTTATCAGTATATATTTCTAGTTGTGAAAGGAGCTTCTCCAAACTGAAGTTGAAAAAAATATTTTCGCCCCACATTAAGTGATTTAAGACTACAAATATTGTAATATTGTCCATAGAACATGGTTTTCCAAATAATATAAATTTTGATAACATAATATACTATTTTTCGACTATGAAAGTTAGGTGAGTAGGTAAATTTATAAATAATTTAAAAAATATGTTTATAAGCTGATGTATACATTTTTTTTTATAAAAAAGCATATATTTATGAATAAAAAAATAAAAGCATATTAATTGTTATGCTTATGTGTGTAAATTTGGAATATCTTTTGTCTCATTTGGGTTGGGGAGGGGGTCTATGACCATATAACTTTCTTTTGGCCTTCAAAACAATTATCTTGCATTTTTATAATGTTTATTTATAGGTTTATCATCTTATGCGACCTCTTTTATTACTACTTACATAGATAGGGCATGCAATGGTAAATATTGTTCCCCACCTTTAGCAATGTACTTCGTTTCAATTACAATTATTGATTCATGCTTATTAATTTTAAAAAAAAACGATCATATGATTAACTTAATTAAGGGGCCGTCCATAAATGAGTTCACGTGGTTTCAGCTGATTTTTCACCCCCTACCCCTTAGTCACACGGCGTAAAGAAACGAAAACTTAGACCCATTGCTCATTGTGACGTCACAAAGTCCCCCCTCCGAAAATACAAACGGTATTTCGTATTTGAAAATGGGCATGTTTAAAATCATTTTTTGTTTGTTTGGTCATTTAAATATGTTTTTAGTTTAAGGTTGCACTCTAACATCGTAACAAGCGTGAAACCTTGTAAATCGTAATTGAATAAAGTTTGGGTAATTAAATATATAAGTGTAGCTTTTATTTAAAGTTGCGCGTTTTGAATGACATCAAATGTGTGACTCCCCCCCCCCCTAGGCGCCAGTGCGTGACGTCATTTATGCGCGGCCCATAAAAGGGCGGCATAATGGGAGACTTCCCCGGGCGGCAAAAGCTCTAGCTACGCCACTGCTTACAACCATGCATACAATTCCTTCATTTAAACTTTATTTTTACTTTAAGAGTAAAGAGCTTTTTTTAAAATCAATTATTTCCTTTGGTGAGTTTATGGAGCAATCTTTACAGAAAAAAATTACAAACACTATTTAAGTACCTAAGTTTAAATAAATCTTCAACCTCAAAAAAACTTTCATTGTTTTAGGCATTAGTTCTTGATGTTCAGAAACAAATGGTCTTCTGCGTCCATTTTCTAATTTAAATTTAATTTTAGAAATTAGTAGTTTTTTCTCGCTTGCCTAAATTTGACTGATTTTTTGTTAAAAATAATACCAGCTTGCAATATAATATTTTCTGATGCCAAAAAAAAAAAACCCGGTCAAGACGTAAATTCAAACAAATATGCATGGTTTAGGGAAATTAAAAACTGATATTCTTGTTAGAGGCAGAATATCAGAAGACATAGAAATAACTAAAGCACATACGTGTCACATGATAATAATTAACATATTGGTAATAAAAAGAGATCATATGACGAGAAAATGATAGAGGGCGCTAGGGGTATTTAAGAATGGAGAGAAAGTATGCACGAAGCCGGCTTGGCTGTCAACTATTATTTTTCACGATGTACAAAGGGTAAATACTATTGGTGTTGAATTAAAGATTCATAGTTAACAAAGGAATTATATGAATTCATAGAGGCAAGGAGTCTGTAAGGGATGTACGCCTACAATTGCCTAGAATATACAAGTAACTAGTTACATATGATTTATTAATATCATAAGAGTCTAAGAGATAACACGTGACATTTGATGTCAGAAAGAGGTGTTACAATACACTCACCCATATATCCCCCAACACACACACACTTGCACCAATAGACAACGCTACAGTTATTAACCAAAGCACGTACGATGCAATCAGATTATTCTAGAAATATTCCACATGTTTTTGTTTTTTGTTTTTTAAATTTATTTTGTTCTAATATAAGCTTTATTCTTCGTCTACCCTTTAATACATAACATTCACTCCTTTCTGTTCATGAATGACCTTTAGTCAGGACAGATTGGATATGTTTTTAATGAGTTATATAATACTTATGTGACTATTGAGGCCTTGGTTAGGGGAGGGGTTGGAATATTGTTGATTTTTTAAAAGACAGAGGTTGAATGGCAAGGTTTGGGCTTACATTTACCATGCTTGTTAAGCATAACTATATAAAAAGAATATCTCATAAACCCATGCCTCTACAAATGAAAAGCCCCCTTCAAATTTTTCACAAATTTGCTCCTCTTTATAGAAATAACTATTCCACTTCTTAGCCCCACTCTTACCCCAATGTATTTAACACGTATACATATTCGATTTTCTTATTTAAAATTTCTGAGCGTTCAATTCCAATACACTTTTCCTTGATGTCAATTCATAGAGAAATCGATTCAAAACACTCAGTTATATTATTTAAGTAAATAAGATTTTTAAAAAAAGTCTTACACCTTAGAAATATTTGCAATTGTTTTTATGACAAATCACTTATTAAAGGCTTCAAATGCGGTTCCGCGTGCTTATTTACATTTAGAAATTTCATGTTATGTAATTTTGATTTTGTTATAAGCCCGTATAAAATTTGTCTCAATCTAATTGTATACGTAGTTGTATAAGAAATTATATTAAAATGTTAGTTTGATAATTATGTCATTCATATTGGCTCCCCGTTTTTTTTTTTTTTGTTGTTTTTTTGGATTAGTAACAGTTCATTAAATTTGCAGATATTTGTTCCTCTAAGTTACACGGATTTTTTTTATCTTTGTATTACATCCAAGGTTATATAAAAATCATTATTAATATCTTTTTTTGCATTGTTTTTTTCAGCTTATTGTTTCTACTTGTTTACTCTAATCTTCAGACTGTAAACACTCTTGGTTACTTCTTGTTTAAACACCAACTCCAAGATTGGTATACAACTAAATTCTGTTTAATTGCTTACTTCTTTAATTATGGTTACTCTAACACTTGTCCCTTTCTCGGAGTGTGTCCCTATCTGTCTGTGTTCCTCCGTCCCTATTCCTATCTCCCTCTGTATATGTGTGTGGTCAGTTCTAATCAGTGGGTCCCCTCTAATACCCGTCAGTCCTCGCCCCGAACTTCTCATTGTCCTAAAGTCAACTGTCAATCATTTATGCAACCCCTCATAAGAAATGGTGGGGCTGGTTTTACGTTACCAATTCCTAGGGAGACCGACACCCCCAGGCCAGATGGACCATGTGTTACCTCGCTATTTCAACCTCCGTCAGGTCCCTGGGCTAGATGTATGGTCCGTGATCAGTTGCCGTCTAAATCAAAGGACCCAGTAGTGTTGCTTCCGTTCCTCGTCCGCAACCCTAGCTTTCCCCGAGATACATTTCGAGCCAAAACGTCACATTCTGCACTTCTGGTCTTTTGATCCTCTGGGCTCGCCTCCCCCCTCCTGCTTCAAAAAACACCGTCTCTCCAGTGGCATAGCTATAGCTTTTGCCGCCCGGGGCGGTCTCCAATATGCCGCCCTTTTAGGGGTCACTCCTAAATGACGTCACGCACCGGGGGGGGGGGGCAGTCACACATTTGATGTCATTCAAAATGCGCAACTTTAAATAAAAGCAACACTGAAATATATGATTCCGTAAACTTTATTCAATGACGATTAACGTGGTTTCACGCGTATTACGATGTTAGAGTGCAACCTTAAACTAAAAACATAGTTAAATGACCAAACAAACAAAAAATATTATTTTTAACGTGCACATTTTCAAATATAAAATACCGCTTGTATGGGGGGGGGGAGACTTTGTCACGTCACATTGAGTACTGGCATAAAACCTTTCTCTTTCTATCTCGAACATTTCTTTTTCAATGTAAATAAAGAAATTTAATTGATGTTCAAATTGATCATTTAGAATCCAAAATGGTATAGTATTATACACGAATATTTTTTTGCAAGGACATGTCACTCATCACCTCGTTCTTTTATTTTCTTTTATAACTACACCTATGGATAAAAACATTTCTCGTTGTACTTCTTGCTCTAAAGATAGAACCACGTCTTCTAAATTTTTCCCACTCATATTTTCTCCTGTTAACTTGGCATCTAGTTGATAAAACGATATTTCCAACTCTATGTAACAGCGTTATGCAGTGGCGTAGCTAGAGCTTTTGCCGCCCGGGGCGTTCTCCAATATGCCACCCTTTTAGGTTGCCGGGGGGGGGGTGGTGTTAGTCACACATTTGATGTCGTTCGAAACGCGCAACTTTAAATAAAAGCTACACTGAAATATATGATTACCCAAACTTTATTCAATTACGATTTAGGTGGTTTCACGCGTGCTACGATGCTATAGTGCAGCCTTAAACTGAAAACATATTTAAATGACCAAGAAAAAAAATGATTTTAAACATGCTCATTTTCAAATACCGCTTGTATGGGGAGGGGGCGGACTTTGTCAAGTCACTATGAGGAATGAGTCTAAGTTTTCGTTTCTTAACGCCGTGTGACGAGGGGGCAGGGGGTCAAAAATCAGCCTAAATCACGTGACGTCAATTTAAGTTAACCATATTATCGTTTTTATAAATTAATAAGCATGAATAAATAATTGTAATTGAAACGAATAACATTGTAAAAGGTTTGGAAAAATTTTGCCATTGCATGCCCTATTTATGTAAGCAGTAATAAAAGAGGCCGCGTAAGATGATAAACCTATAAATACACATAAAAATACAAGATAATTGTTTTGAAAGCCTCGAGAAAATTATAGGGTGGCAGGTCCCTCCATCCCAAATGAGACAAAAGATATTCCAATTATTTTACACCCAAAAACAGTAACAATTAATATGCTTTAATGTTGTTGTTTTTTAAATAAATATATGAATCGTTTTTAATAAAAAAAAGAAATTGTATACATCAGAATGTAAACATATTTTTTAATTATTTATAAATTTACTTACTCACCTAACTTTCAAAGTCAAAAATCGTTAATTATGTTATCAAAATTTATATTATTTGTAATATCATGTTTTATGGACAATATTATACGATTTTGTTGTCTTAAATCACTTACTGTGCAGCGAAAATATTTTTTTCAACTTCAGTTTGGAGAAGCTCCTTGCACAAATAGATATACTGATAGCAATTGTTGAAAAAAAATAAAATCATGTTAAGCCTGGTCCCTTTTGGAACTCAGGACGTTTTAGCGCATTTTCCTATTATGTATCAGTACTTATGTTAGATATCAGCATTATGTAGTTATCAGTAATTGTGTTTAGATTTTAGACATATTTTAATGAATTTTCTTGTGTAATGAATATACCTGACATTTGGTTTATTTAAAAGTCATTTCTTTACATTTTAAAAAAAAAATTATTTTCCTCTTTAATCTAACTACAAGTCACCACAAATGATGACGTAAAACTCTCTAAACTTTTACACATATTCTAATGACGTCAACTAAAAAAAAACTAATTCTTTTGCACGCTTTCACACCACTCTTCAATGCTTGAAAAACTATGCATTCGACTTCCGGCAATGGCGGCCGTTCCCTGCGCTAGTGTTACCTCTCGATTCGAAATATTTTTGGTAGTTTTAACGGGTTTTTTTAACGGATCGAGATGTAATAATAAAAGAAAATAAAAGAACGAAGTGATGAATTACATGTCCTTGCAAGAAAATATTCATCTATAATACTATATTATCTATGATTCTAAATGAAGAATTTAAACATCAAATAAATTTCTTTATTTACATTGATGAAGAATTTATTGATGTAAATAAAGAAATTTATTTGATGTTTAAATTCTTCATTTAGAATCATAGATAATATAGTATTATAGATGAATATTTTCTTGCAAGGACTTGTAATTCATCACTTCGTTCTTTTATTTTCTTTTATTATTACATCTATGGATAAAAACATTTCTCGTTGTACTTTCTCTAAAAATAGAACCACGTCTTCTGAATTTTCCCCACTCATATTTTTTCTCCTTTTAACTTGGTATCTAGTCGATATTTCCAACTCTCTGTAACAGCTTTCTGTAATAGCACATATCTTTGTTTCATCAAAGGGGTGTGCATAGTTTGCATTAATTTAAAAAAGACGGGCTCCCATTGAGACACTATAAAAAAGTAAAAGATTGCTATGAACTTAAGTAAAATTCCAGCATCTGCTCTCGTTTTACTCGTCACTTCAGATGTCAATTTTCCAAGACGCTGGAAATTTTTAAGTATGTCTTTTTCCGAATTATTTATGTTATTGTGGTGTTTATTAACGGAGAAATGAATAATCGTTCATTTTTTAATGAAAAACACAAGCTATATGTGTTAATACAATGCAATAAAAACAAAGTAAATTTAATTTTTATAAGTTCACTTACAATAATTTTATAAAACCTGTAACAGTAATATATTTTACTACCTTCAATTTAAAAACAATATTTGAACCACTATTTCATGTAGGTCCTTGTTAGCGCATCATTCTGCGAATGTTGAAATTCCACGCTAAAACTGTCGTGCGATTTAAATACTACATATATTCGGACCAGCGGTGATGTGTTATTCTTATAAAGCACCATCTGTGACGCATACCGCGTAATTTTGAAAACTAATAGTTACCTTTTTTTGAGCGATTTTAAATTTTTAAACTGTCCTGCGTGATTTATAACAACCAATTTGTAATCAAAAAAATATTGCTCGAATCCGTTAATTTTAACTCAAAATTTAGATTATTTTTGTTTCACTATGGTTTTCACCCTTCAAAATAGAAGGGGCGGTTTTTCGGAAATGCCTGAATTATTTTTCAAATGCCCACAAATGCCGCCCTTTGAATGAGTGCCGCCCGGGGCGGACCCCTCCGCCCCCCTAGCTACGCCACTGCGTCTCTCTGTGTGACGATCAGCCACCCTCAGGGCCTCGACAATACTGTACTATATTGGCTTCGTGGCTCTAATGAATCAATTTTAACATAAGTATACATATATCGTTTAATTTTCATAGGGTGATCTGAAAGGTTCCATTATAAATATAAAATAATTCAAGAAGATCCGAGATGAAATTTATGTATGACATTGATTACAAAGTATAATTTTAGTAAAATAATATGGTAAAAAATGTCTTTACAACTGGTATGAATTCGAAATGATGTTCCTTCAATGCTTGATCAGGTTCTTAAAATTTAATAATTCATGAACCATGATCATGATCATTGCCATTGACAATCTCAACTCCAGCATCTTGAGCAGGTCTCTTGGCTTCTGAGATGGCATTTTTGCTTCCAGATAATTCAACAGAGCTTCTGCCAGTTGAGTCACAGTCACGAGCAACTTTTATCCGACAACCACTGACTGCTTCTATGTCCCTGATTCTAATTCCTCCACGACCAATAATTCTTTCTAATTCATATGATTCCACATAAATCATCTCTGAAACCACGGCCTACATCACTTCTGCCTTATTCGACATTGTCAATAGGTGCTACAGTGTCACTGTCTCCTTTGTCTTTTCGATTTATTTTTCTCCTATTATCCATGTCTTTCTTATCCCTTTATCTCCATGTTTGATTGTAATTTCTGTCTCCGGAATAAAAACAATATCTACATCTCCATGATCTCTTGATCATAAATTCTTAAGCTGAACTTTTGATTACATCTTCCTCTCCTTGATTTTCTGTCTTTCCCTTTAAAGGGACTCTGGCCGTAACTTGATTCTGTTTTATTCCGTGTTGTACTGCTATTTATTGACATCACAGCTGTCTATCTCTTGTTGAAATAGCATGTCTTGCTATGGGTCCTCTCTTGTCGCAGCAGTAGCAAATAGTTTGTGGTTTGTTATGTTGGACACTTGCAATGAAACCATGTCTTTTATCCATTTTGACATCAGGATGGGAATCCTTAAAAGTTTGTAGAGCACTTATTAATTCTGTCTTTGACCAAAATCAGACAAAATTGCATGATGAAAGAGGATAAACTCAAACCCTTAACAAAGGCAGTAAGTTATGAAAACTAAGTTTTGTCCATTTAGAGTTAAAGAGTTTGATTTTTTTAGCCAGTTAAATCCATATAGACTATATGTTGCGCCTAAGCGTGACCGTGTGAAGTCGCTTTTCCCGGCAACTCTTGAAATTTTTTTCTTTTTAAATTAAAAATATACACGTAAAATAATGATTTTGGTTTTGAGATTAGCACGGCGTTTGGTGTTGCCTGCCTTAAAAAAATATATATGGTGTGACGTCATGAATCTTTTATTATATTATATGACGTCATTGTTTGAGATTTTATTATAATAAATCGGTTTAATTGATGTTTCTTATTAATACTTTTTATGTTCATAAACCGAGTGTGGGGATAGGCATGTGCACGAGTGTGTGGATAGGCATGTCCGCGAGTGTATGGATAGGCATGTGCCCGGGTGTGGGGATAGGCAGGTGCGGTAGTGTGTGGATAGACAGGTGCGGAGTTTGTTCATGTATGAGTGTACGTATGTGTGTGCGTGTTATGGCATTAATTGTGAACTAGCGATTATCTTCATAGATTGTTAAAAGTGAAATTAAAGATTTAAAATAAATTACCAGGTCTTTTTAAGAAGAAATGTGTTTATGGATGGTTACAATAAGCATGGGTTAAAAACAATTCCGTTTACTTTATGTACACAAGTGTCTGCCCATGCATTCTTGTGGTTGATTGAAATCATGATCACGAAAATTCATTGATTATAATTTTAAAAAATTTAAAGAGAAAATCTATCTCTAATAATTTTTTTCAGATATTGTTTTATGTTTTTATGTTTCATTTTAGAAGATATTTAGCCCATGCGCATTAGTTTGACGATCGCTTTCATCAGGGGCGGATTAAGACTGCACGGGGCCCCTGGCTGCAATCAATCGGGGCCCCTATCCAACCAGCGTTTCTTAAAATATGATTGCTAATATAAGACTGTAACTAAATATTAATAATGAAAAAAGAAACGAACACGAAGAAATAACTGTTTAAAATGTTCGCCGGTGTGTTAAAAATTGAGTGTGAAAAGAAAAACTTTTAAATTCCACCGCTGGAGATCGAACCTGACACCATTTGCAACACAAGCCTATGACCTTTCCACACGACCAGCGGAGCTTGTCTAAATTGAGAAATTTTAAAAATTTAAACTATATTTTATCCTATATTCTCTAAGTGAGCCAAGTTTTATAGATTATTAAAAGACTGTCAGGTCTGAATCGCGAAGTGTTAAGAAATCGTAAGAAATTTCCCGAATCGTGTTTTTTTTTAAGCCAAACTTTTTAAAATGGGAATTTAGGATTTTATAAGGATTTTGCCCAACATATGGGAATTTATGAGATTGACAATTTAAAAGAAATTAATTACATTCTTGGATGAAAATAAAATAACATAATTTGAAACTTGCTCATTTTCAAATAAGAAATACTTTTTTTGTGTTGGTGCGAGGCTCTTTGACGTCATATTTGCTTATTTTTAGCGTGTCTAGGTTTTTTATTTTGGATCTAGTTTTTTTCATGACGTTTTTGCTAGATTTTTCCCCAAAATTGTCAGTGACAGTAGACTGCAGACAGTTACAGTCAGATTGTGTAAATGTATTACAATAAATAATATAATTAATTAGTCTGAGTCCTAATTATCATAAAATGTTTGTAACAAATAAAGTACCAAATCATTAATAATATGTAAATATATAACAATCTATGTAACCATGTATGATTGATTCATTATTAATAAATTTCGAAACATTCATTTTTAAAAATATATTTTTATCGATCACAGACAAATTAAAATTACAAGAGTATCCAAATAACTTTTTAAAACTTCATGATGTTAAAATTTAAAAGTATAACCTATATTTTAGCTTTTTAGCCAAGTTGTTAAAAAAAAGTAAATTGAAAGTAACCTATTGAAAATTGCTTTGAAAATGAAAAAAAAAATCATGTTAAGCCAGGTACCTATTGGAATTAAGGACGTGTTAGCGCATTTTCGTATTATGTATCAGTACTTATGTTATATATCAAAATTATGTACTTATCAGTAATTGTGTTTAGATTTTAGACATATTTTTATGAATTTTCTTGTGTAATGAATATTTGTGACATTTTTTTATTTAAAAGTCATTTCTTTACATTTAAAAAAAATTATTTTCTCTTTAATCCAACTACAAGTCACCACAAATGATGACGTAAAACTCTCTAAACTTTTACACATATTCTAATGACGTCAACTTAAAAAAAACAACTAATTATTTTGCACCCTTTCGCAAAACTCTTCAATACTGGAAGAGTTGGGCATTCGACTTCCGGCAATGGCGGCCGTTCCCTGCGGTAGTGTTACCTCTCGATTCGAAATATTTTTTGGTAGTTTTAACGGGGTTTTTAAACGAATCGAGTAACTGAGTGTTGATGCACAAATGGCAGGTCAGGGCATACAAAAAAATATATATACATCATGGGTCTAGGACTTATGGATGCTGTGATAAAGGGTGATGACAGACGGACGGACGGACAAAACGGGTGCAATAGCGATTTCGACATCTCGAAAATGCGCTAAAAATATATATTACTAGATTGTGCCGGGGCGCCGTGGCGCCTGCGGCGCCCCTTTTTTTAGGGCGCCTACGGCGCCAACCTTTTTCAAAAGCCCAACTAACTTGTCCTTTTTGGAAAATACGAAATAATAAACTTTCTGAAATGTATGCAAAGTATCTATATAATAATGCGCCTAAGCACATTTCCGTCCGTCAGTGTGTGTGTGTGTGTGTGTGTGTGTGTGTGAAGCCCCTATACCACGCAACTCTTGCTAACTTTTTTAAAAATGAAAATATAGACGTAAAATCATAATGATTTTGGGTTTGAGATTAACAGAGGATGTGGTTTTGCGCCGTAAAAAAAACAATTAAGTGGCGTCATGAAGCTTTATTATATTAAGTTATTTGAAGTTACTTTTTATCCTGATTATAATCCGAGTGTGTGAATATGCATGTGTGCGAGTGTGTTTATGTGTATGTGTGTAAGTGCGTCTGAGTGTGCGTGTGACTGTGTGTTTGTATTAGTTGTGAAATAACGATTTAATTCATAGATTGCTAAAAGTGAAATTAAATATTGAAAAGACGTTACCACGTAATGGGTTATGTATAGTTAAAATTATGCACTGGATTATGAAAAATTCCGTCAATTTTATGAACACAAGTCTATTTATAGTTTTAATATGTAATTGGATAAGATTGAGGCTAATTAGCGCTAATTAAAAAAATGCAACCTTTCTAAATTTTAAATTGTGTTTTACAATAATAAAATCACACGAAGATGGGTCCGACTAATTAATTTCCCTAAGTCACTGTTAAATAACTATAGAAATAAATGTGAAGAAATTATTTAATTGCAGACGAAATATCAATTTTACATTTTAATATACATCTACGTATATAATCAGATAGAGGCAAATATTCTACGGGCTTATAACAAGTCAAAATTACAGAAAATGAAATTTCTTAATAGAAAAATTAACACGGAACCGCTTTTAAAACATTTAACAAGTGATTTATTATAAAAACAATTGCAAATATTAATTAGGAGGAAGATTTATTTCTCTTAGGTGCTTATTTTATACAAGTAAGTGTTTTGGATCGATTTCATTATAAAATGACAATAAGGAACTTCGTATTGAAAGTAAACGCTCAGGGATTTAAAATAATAAAATGGTACGTGTATAAGCGTTTATACACTGTTGTAAGAGTGGTGTTAAATAGCGGAAATGTAATTTTTTTAAATAGAGGAGCAACTTTGTAGACTATTTGAAGGGTGCTTTTTGTTAAGTAACACAAGAAGTAAATTGAAGGGCGCGCGTTTGTAATGGTTCCAACGCCTGCGAGGTGCATTGTTCAGGTTATCGACATTTTTTTATTTTAAAAAATAATTTATTTTTGTTATCACAGTGAAAATCTTTGAGCCACTTTAATATATACATCTTTAAAACCCAATTTAACTTAGGTCCTTTTTAAGTGTGTTTGGGATATTAGTTGAAATTCTTTTTTAAATTTCTAATTCATAATATACCAAAAATAATTTTAAAATAATAATAGTAACAAAGTGGTACATTATAAATGAGAAAAATCTCAGTTTAGAAACAAAAGGGTCGAAACGTCCGGGGTGAAAACGCCCTAGGGTCGAAAAGTCCCGTGGTGGAACTGTCCGGGATCGAATAGCCCGGGATCGAATCGGCCGGGGTCGAACAGTCGGTGGTCGAACCGACCAGACTCGAAACGACCTGGGGACAAAACGCCTTGTGGTCGAACTGCCAGGGTCGAACCGACCGGGGTGGAATCGTCCGGGGTTGAAGTGTCCAACCACCAAAGAGAAAATACTTTTTGCACAACTAAAGTAAACCAGCAGGGTACATTTTCAGATCAAACCTTGCGATTTAAGGTGTTACTTTAAAACAAAGTAACTCATACATACCTCAATTTAGCATCAATATTCACATTATTAATATTTGGCGCATACAAAATCCTATTCATATGACTAAGGCGATGCTTAGCCTAGAAATAAGGTTTTTGGAGAGCTTTTCCCATGAAAAAAGTAATCTTAAGGCATGCATTTTACTCTAAGACCTAACGAATGATGAAACATCCATTTTAAAAAAATTGGGTACATTTCTCGAACGATGCGGTTTCATGACATACGCTTCGGGTAAAAACTGTTCTTTAAGGTGAAAATATATCAAGTCAAAAGAAATATCACGGCTATTACGACTTATAAATAGGATCTAGCTTAAGAAAGTGCGTGTTATGTCGAAAAAACCCACTGACAACAACTCATTTTGGGCCAAGCTGTTTTGAATTCATTAGATGAAAGTATACAACGGGAATAAAGATTGATATAAAGTGAATTGTTACTATTAGAAAAAATGTGCGGGAATATATAATGATTTACATAAAATTTATAAGGAGATCAATTTCTCACCATTTTCTTAAAAATCAGCATTGTTCTTTTGTTTTTATTCACGTTAAAGTAACATGAGCCTTGAAAACAAATAAACCATATTTTCCACTCTCCCCAAGTCACAATATTCACAAAGAATATCTGGCTAAAAATATCCTATTCGTCTAGAACGAATTTCATGCTTAGAGCCATCTCTAAGAACCAAAGGAATCATTTGGAAAGATATTGTTTTCATGTTTTGATTCACATGAAAAAAAAGTGAGCCTTGCCCGTTAGATTTTTTAAAACTGTTAACGACATTTGTTATTCACGTAGAATATATAGCATGCGTTATTAAAGGGGTTCGAGCATGGTGATAAAAGCCATCAATCGATATGAATGTAAGGATGTGGTTGAGCAGGCCGGGGCCCTAACATGGGCTGTAGCTGGAAGGATGTGGTAAGCAAGCCAGTGCCCTACATGGGCTGTAGAGACACGGATGATAATGATGATGCTATATGAAAGCAGGAATACCAAAGTTGATGGGTAATACTTTAATTAATAATATTTTTATTTTTCTCGACACACATATCGTTGTTTTTATCAAGAAGGGGTTTGATTTATCACTACCCTAATTTCCAAATGCGTTTACATTCATTTTTAAGGAGAATTTGTGACCCAAAACTAAATAAAATTATTCTTATTGTGCCTACCCCGTAGCGTAGCACGGGTATTTTGCTCGTCTATTATATAATGCGCCTAAGCGCGTCCGTCAGTGTGTGTGTGTGTGTGTGTTTCAAGCCCCTATACCACGCAACTCTTGCTAACGTTTTAAAAATTGAAAATATTGAGGTAAAATCATAATGATTTTGGGTTTGAGATTAACAGAGGGTGTGTTTTTGCGAGCCGTAAAAAAAAGGAAGTGGCGTCATGAAGCTTTTATTATTTTAATTCATTTGATGCTACTTTTTATGTTGATAATCCGAGTGTGTGAATAAGCATGTGTGCGAGTGTTTTCATTTGAGTGTGTGTGCGTCTGTGTGTGCGTGTGTCTGTGTGTTTGTATTAGTATTAGTAGTGAAATAACGATTTATTTCATAGATTGCTAAAAGTGAAATTAAATATTGAAAAGACGTTACCACGTAATCTTTTATGTATAGTTAAAATTATGCACTGGATTATGAAAAATTCCGTTAATTTTATGAACAAAAGTTTCTGCCGATTAGTTCTTCCTCGGTGCTTGAATAAAAGATAACGGGAAGTCATAGAATGTGACTTAAAAAACTGTTAATGAGAAGATCAATCTCCAATAATTTTTTAGAGATGGTTTTACTTTATGTTTCATTTTAGAAGAAATGAGCCCTTGCGCATTAGTCAGACGATTACTCGCATGAATTGCCACAATGGGAAATAAACAGTGAAAAGAATTTATAGTCGCTGTTGAAATTGCATTTTTATAGTTATAATATGTAATTGGGAAACATTGAGGCTAATTGGCGAATATTTATTTTTAAAGAAAATGGAACCTTTCTAAAATTTTAAATTGTAATTCACAATAAAAAAATCACATGAAGATGGGTCGAACTAATTTCTTTTAGTCACTGTTAAATAACTATAGAAATAAATGTGAAGAAAGTATTCAATTGCAGACGAAATATCAATTTTACATTTTAATATAAGCTTTTATACATCTATGTATATAATCGGATGGAGGCAAATTTTATAAGGGCTTATAATAAGTCAAATTTACAGAAAATGAAATTTCTTAATTTAAAACATAACACGGAACCGCTTTTAAAGTTTTTATCAAGTGATTTAGCATAAAAACGATTGCAAAAATTTGTTAGGAGGAAGATGTATTTCTCTTAGGTGCTTACTTAATACAAGTAAGTGTTTGGGATCGATTTCATTATAAACTGACATTAAGGAAATTCATATTGAAAGTAAACGCTCAGGGATTTAAATAATAAAATAGAACGTGTATAACCGTGCATACACTGTTGTAAGAGTAGGGTTAAATAGTGGAATTGTAATTATTATAAAGAGGGGCACCTCTGTGAAAAATTTGAAGGGTGCTTTTAATTTCTTGGGTCATGAGTTGATAATATTGCCGAGCCCTGAGTGGCACTATTATATAAGAATTACGGACATTTCCACTCCGGACGGTTCGACACTGCCAGTTCGACCACAGAACGTTTCGACCCCAGGACGTTTTGACTCCAGGAGATTTTGACCCCGGTCACTTCGACCACGGATTATTCGACCCCGGGCGATTCGACCCAGGACAGGTCGAACACATGACGTTTCGACCCGAGGGTGTTTCGACCTCCGGACGTTTCGATCCCTATCTATCTAAACCGTAGAAATTTATTATGTTTTGTTTATATACTTTGGAAAATTTAGTTTTTGGTATAAAAATAATTCAACATAATATTATTATGCATTAAAAATTAAATTCAGTTTGAAATAGTTATTTGTAACGTTTAATTTACGATTATTTGAAAAAGTACGTACACCTATAACCAGTCAATATTCATCGTACATTTATGATTGTGATAATTGCGCGATTCAAAACCTATCTAAATCCACCCCAAACTCAATCAGATGTAATCGGGCAATAAAAAGGCAATAGGATCATTATGTCCTGTCTAAAGATGCCTACATTCTCGCTCTGCCCCCACCTCACTTTATTTACTTTTCCCATAACCTTCGCCAGCACACGGCGTTATGTGGTGGTCACTGAGTCAGCCTTTGTAACATCTTTAAAAATACATACGACTTTGTACGTCTTATTAAAATCAGTGTTTCTGCGAGTGAGGTCTTCACATGTTAAGGAACACAAGATGAAAATTGAATGGCTCGCGTTGGTAATGGTTACAACACCTGCGACATGTATTGGTCCGCGTATCGACATTTTTTTAAAAGATCTTTTTTTTTTTGGTTTTTATCACAGTGAAAATCTTTGAGCCACTTAAATATAAACATCTTTAAAACCCAATTTAACTTAGGTACTTTTTAAGTGTGTTTGGGATAGGAGTTGAAATTCAGTTTTTAATTTCTAATTCATGATATACCAAAAATTAATTTAAAATAATAATAGTAATAAAAACAAAACACATTATAAATGAAAAAATCTCAGTTTAGAAACGAAAGGGTTGAAACGTCCGGGGTCGAAACTACTCGAAACGCCCTAGGGTCAAACCACCCGTGGTCGATTCGACTGGAGTCGAAATGACCTAGGGACGAAACGTCATGTGGTCGAACTGCCAGGGTCGAACCGTCTGGGGTCAAATTGTCCGGGGTCGAAGTGTCCCACCACCAAATAGAAAATACTTTTGCACAACTAAAGTAAACCAGCAGGGTACATTTTCAGCTCAAACCTTGCGATTTAAGGTGTTTCTTTAAAACAAATTAACTCATACATACCTTAAATTAGTGTCAATATTCACATAATTAATATCTAGCGCATAAAACAATCATAGTTATTTAACTAAGGCCATGCTTAGCCTAGAAAAAGAAATAATGTTTTGGAGAGCTTTTTCCATGAAAAAAGTAATCTTAAAACATGTATTTTACTCTAAGACCTAACGAATGATGAAACATCCATTTTGAAAAATTGGATACATTTCTCGAACAATGCGATTGCATGAGATACGCTTCGGGTAAAAACTGTTCCTTAAGATTTAAATATATCAAGTGTAAAGAAATATCACGGGTATTACGTCTTATAAATAGTATCTAGCATAAGAATGTGCGTGTTATGTCGAAAAACACACTGACAACAACTCATTTGCTGCAAAGCTGTTATGAGTTTATTAGATGAATAGTATACAAAGGTAATAAAGATTGATATGAAGTGAATTGTTACTATTAGAAAATATGAGCATGAATATACAATGATTGACATAAAATTTATAAGGAGATCAATTTCTCGCCACTTTCTTTAAAAAACAGCATTGTTCTTATGTTTCTAATGTTTCACATTAAAGAAACATGTGCCTTTACAACAAATAAACCATATTTTCCACTCTCCCATAGCCATAATATTCACAAATATTATCTGGCTAAAAATATCCTATTCGTCTTGAACTAAATTTATCCTTAGACTATAAATGAAATAAGTGTTTAGCGAGGTATTTCTAAGAACCAAAGGAATCATGTGGAAAGATATTGTTTTCATGTTTTGATTCACGTGAAAAGAAAGTGAGCCTAGCCCGTTTGATTTTTGTAACTGTTAACTATATTTGTTATTTTGATAGAGTATATAGCATGCGTTATTAAAGGGGTTCGAGCATGACGAAAGAAAGACATCAATCGATCTGAATGGAAGGATGTGGTTGAGCAGGCCAGGGCCCTACTTGGGCTGTAGCTGGAAGGATGTGGTGGAGCAAGCCAGGGCCCTAAATGGCCTGTAGAGCCACGGATGATAATAAAGATGCTATATTAAAGCAGAAATACCAACATTGATGGGTAATATTTAAATTAATAATATTTTTATTTTTCTCGACACACACATCGCTGTTTTTATTTTTAAAATGTTTGATTTATCAGTACCCTAATTTCCAGATGCGTTTACATTCATTTTTAAGGAAAAGTTGAGACCCAAAACCAAATAAAGTTATTCTTATTGTGCCTACCCCGCAGCGTAGCACGGGTATTTTGCTCGTCTATATAATAATGCGCCTAAGAGCGTCCGTCAGTGTGTGTGTGTGTGTGTGTGTGTGTGTGTGTGTGTGTGTGTGTGTGAAGCCCCTATACCACGCAACTCTTGCTAACGTTTTTTAAAATTGAAAATATAGACGTAAAATCATAATGATTTTGGGTTAGAGATCAAATGAGGGTGTGGTTTTGCGCGCCATAAAAAAACAATTAAGTGGCGTCATGAAGCTTTTATTATATTAATTTATTTGATGTTACTTTTTATCTTGATTATAATCCGAGTGTGTGAATATGAATGTGTGCGAGTGTGTTTATGTGTATGTGTGTATGTGCGTCTGTGTGTGCGTGTGACTGTGTGTTTGTATTAGTTGTGAAGTAAAGATTTATTTCATAGATTGCTAAAAGTGAAATTAAATATTGAAAAGACGTTACCACGTAATCTTTTATGTATAGTTAAAATTATGCACTGGATTAGGAAAAATTCCGTTAATTTTATGAACACAAGTTTTTGCCGATGCGATCTTTTTGGGTGCTTGAATAAAAGATAACGAGAAGTCATTGAATGTGACTTAAAAACTGTTAATGAGAAGAACAATCTCCAATGAATTTTTCAGAGATGGTTTTAACTTTATGTTTGATTTTAGAAGAAATGAGCCCTTGCGCATTAGTTAGATGATTACTCGCATGAATTGTCACAATGGAAAATAAACTGTGAAAAGAACTTATAGTCGCTGTTGAAATTGCATTATTTATAGTTAAAAAATGTAATAGGGTAAGATTGGTGCATTTTTATTTGTAAAGGAAATGGAAACTTTCTAAGCATTTTAATTGTATTTTACAATTGATAAAATAATACTAAAATGGTTCGAACGAATTTCCCTTAGTCACTGTTAAATAGCTATAGAAATAAATGTGAAGAAATTATTTAATTGTAGACGAAATATCAATTTTACATTTTAATATAAGCTTTTATACATCTATGTATGTAATCGGATGGAGGCAAATTTTATACTGGCTTACAAGTCAAAATTACAGAGAATAAAAATTTCTTAAATAAAAATTAACACGAAACCGCTTTTGAAGCATTCAACGAGTGATTTATTATAAAAAACAATTGCAAATATTTGTTAGGAGGAAGAGGTATTTCTCTTAGGTGCTTACTTATTACAAGTGAGTGTTTTGGAACGATTTCATTATAAACTGTCATTAAGGAATTTCGTATTGAAAGTAAACGCTCAGGGATTTTAAATTTAAAAAAATGGTACGTGTATAATCATTTAGATCTATACACTGTTGTAAGTTAAATAGCGGAATTGTAATTTTTATAAAGAGGGGCAACTTTGTGAGCTATTTGAAGGGTGCTTTTCATTTCGTGGGTCATGAGTTTATAATATTTCCGAGCCCTGAGTGGGACTATTTTTTAGCCACTAATAATGTCCTTTTTGCAAAGATTAAGAAAACCAGCAGTGTAAAATTTTAAACCCAAACCTTGCGATTTAACGTATTTTTTTTAACAAATAGACAATATTAAAAAATCCCCCAAACCCTACGCATCCCAATCATATAAGTATTAAACAGCTCAATAAAATAAATATAATTTGTCCTAAATAAAGGTCATGCATAAACTGTAAAGGAATGGATGTTGTGGATTAATTGGTAGATGAATGAAAAAGCTTACATAAAAAAGACTTATTGCTGGAATAATGCAATATTATGGTACGTGTTATGGTTAAAACTGTAGAGTTTTCTATTGGTGCAAGTTTGTGTGTGTGTGTAGGGGGGAGGGGCTATGTGCGTATGTGTGTGCGATTTGGTTATTTCTACGTCTGCTAATGTTGCGCCTCTAACATGACAACCAGTATTTTTAAAATTATATATACAAACAAAAATAATAATAGTTTTCTATGGTGTAGATAGAAAGGGGTTGAAACGTTCGGGGTCGAAACGTCCCTTGGCGGAATTGTCCGGGATCGAATCACCCCGGGGTCGAACCTTCTGTGGTCGAACCAACCGGAGTCGAAACGACCGGAGAAAAAACGTCCTGTGGTCAAACTTCCAGGTTCGAACCGTCCGGGGTCGAATCGTCCGGGGTCGAAGTGTCCAACCACTAAATAGAAAATACTATTTGCATAACTAAAGTAAAGTATCTGGCGCAAACAAATGTCCTATTCATTTGACTAAGGGTATGCTTAGCCTAGAAATAGAAATAATATTTTGGAGAGCTTTTCTAATGAAAAAAGTAATCTTAACACATGTATTTTACTCTAAGACCTAACGAATGATGAAAAATCCATTTAAAAAATTGGGTTCATTTCTTGAAAAATGCAGTTGCATGATATACGCTTCGGGTAAAAACTGTTCTTTAAGGTGTAAATATATTAAGTGTAAAGAAATATCACGGATATTACGACTTATACAAAGGATCTAGCATAAGGAAGTGCGTGTTATGTCGAAAAACACACTGACAACAATTCATTTTGTGCCAAGCTGTTCTGAGTTTATTAGATGAATAGTTTACAACGGGAAAAAAAGATTGATATAAAGTTAATTGTTACGATTAGAAAAAATGTGCGGGAATATATAATGATTGACATAAAATTTATAACAAGATCAATTTCTCACCATTTTCTTAAAAAGCAGCATTTTTCGTATGTTTTTATTCACTTTAAAGGAACGTGTGCCTTTAAAACAAGTAAACCATATTTTCTACTCTCCCCAAGCCACAATATTCACAAATATTATCTGGCTAAAAATATCCTATTCGTCTTGAACTAACTTCATGCTTAGACTATAAATGAAATGGGTGTTTAGCGAGCTATTTCTAAGAACCAAAGAAATCCTGTGGAAAGATATTGTTTTCATGTTTTGATTCACGTGAAAAGAAATTGAACTTTGCCCGTTATCTTTTTGTAACTGTTAACGACATTTGCTATTCTGGTAGAGAATATACCATGCGTTATTAAAGGGGTTCGAGCATGGTGAAAGAAAGCCATCAATCGATCTGAATGGAAGGATGTGGTTGAGCAAGCCAGGGCCCTACATGGGCCGTAGAACCACGGATGATAATGATGTTGCTATATTAGAGAAGAAATATCAAAATTGTCGGGTAATATTTAAACTAATAATATAATGTTTATTTTTCTCGAGACACTTATCTTTGTTTTTATTAAGAACGGTTTGATTTATCACAACCCTAATTTCCAGATCCGTTTATATTAATTTTTAAGGAGAATTTGAGACCCAAAACTAAATAAAGTTACTCTTACTGTGCCTACCCCGTAGCATAGCACGGGTATTTTGCTCGTCTATTATATAATGCGCCTAAGCGCGTCCGTCAGTGTGTGTGTGTGTGTGTGTGTGTGTGTGAAGCCCCTATACCACGCAACTCTTGCTAACTTTTTGAAAATTGTAAATATAGTCGTAAAATCATAATGATTTTGGGTTTGAGATTAACAGAGGGTGTGGTTTTGCGCGCCATAAAAAAAAACAATTAAGTGGCGTCATGAAGCTGTTCTTATATTAATTTATTTGATGTTACTTTTTATCTTGATTATAATCCGAGTGCGTGAATATGCATGTGTGCGAGTGTGTTTATGTGTATGTGTGTATGTGCGTCTGTGTGTGCGTGTGACTGTGTGTTTGTATTAGTTATGAAATAACGATTAATTTCATAGATTGCTCAAAGTGAAATTAAATATTGAAAAGACGTTACCACGTAATCTTTTATGTTTAGTTAAAATTATGCACTGGATTATGAAAAATTCCGTTAATTTTATGAACACAAGTTTCTGCCGATGCGATCTGCATGGGTGCTTGAATAAAAAATAACGGGAAGTCATTGAATGTGACTTAAAAAATCATGTTAAGCCTGGTACCTATTGGAACTCAGGACGTGTTAGCGCATTTTCGTATTATGGATCAGTACTTATGTTAGATATCAGAATTATGTAGTTATCAGTAATTGTGTTTAGATTTTAGACATATTTTTATGAATTTTCTTGCGTAATAAATATACCTGATATTTTTTTATTTAAAAGTAATTTCTTTACATTTAAAAAAAAATATTTTTTTCTCTTTAATCTAACTACAAGTCACCACAAATGATAACGTAAAGCTCTCTAAACTTTTACACATATTCTAATGACGTCAACTAAAATAAAAACTAATTCTTTTGCACCCATTCGCACCACTCTTCAATGCTTGAAGAATTATGCATGCGACTTCCGGCAATGGCGGCCGTTCAATGGTGTTACATCTCGATTCGAAATATTTTTTGGTAGTTTTAACGGGGTTTTTAAACGGATCGAGAAACTGAGTGTTGATGCACAAATGGCAGGTCAGGGCATACAAAAAACATATATACATCATGGGTCTAGGACTTATAGATGCTGAGGTCTAGGGTGATGACAGACGGACGGACAAAGCGGGTGCAATAGCGATTTCGACATCTCGAAAATGCGCTAAAAACTGTTAATGAGAAAAACAATCTCCAATGATTTTTTCAGAGATGGTTTTTACTTTATGTTTGATTTTATAAGAAATGAGCCATTACTCATTAGTTGGATGATTACTCGCATGAATTGCCACATCGGAAAATAAACTGTGTAAAGAACTTATAGTCGCTGTTGAAATTGCATTATTTATAGTTATAAAATGTAATTGGGTAAGATTGGTGCATATTTATTTGTAAAGGAAATGGAATCTTTCTAAACATTTTAATTGTATTTTACAATAATAAAATCATACGAAAATCGTTCGAACGAATTTCCCTTAGTCACTGTTAAATAGCTATAGAAATAAATGTAAAGAAATTATTTAATTGTAGACGAAATATCAATTTTACATTTTAATATAAGCTTTTATACATCTATGTATATAATCGGATGGGGGCAAATTTTATACTGGCTTATAACAAGTCAAAATTACAGAGAATAAAAATTTCTTAAA
>MUZC01004686.1:1007767-1048688 GCA_002072015.1 Radix auricularia | reverse complement strand
TGACGTCACCCACCACCGGAAACTAGGTCAAAGGTCACACCACTACCACAGTGGTGGTGTCAAAGGTCAATAATACCTGTTTCCTGCAATAAATACTACTCATAGATAAGTTATATTTCATTAAACCGTAGTTCTTATTGAATTGCAATACTAACATTTTGTTCCTGTTTAGAAGTTAAGTGGCGTGCCACTTAGTTAAAATAAATTTGCTTTTTTGTTCATCAAAATGGAGTGAAATCTTAGCGCGTACAACATAATAAGTCAAGCATATACATTAAAATAAACATATAATGAGCGCAGTTTTCTAAATTAAATTAAACACGATTTTTAAATCTATTTTGTAAGTCAAATTTTATGTTGCTATTGATTTATCAAGGTTTTATTTATAGATTAAATAACATAATACAGGAAAATAAAAACACGTCTCGTAAAACTTCTAATTATGATTTAAGAAATTTTAAAAATATATCCATCAATAAGCCTTCATTGAGTTTACTCTAGTTAATTTTAATAATTGCATCTGCACTGGTGCTTTTTGGTGCGTCGATGACAAGAAAGACATAAGGCAAAACACTTTAAATTTTTCTAATTCTCATTTTGCCTAACTGAAATTTGGACTTGGAATAGGTTGTTTAACAAAAACAGAAAACCAACAACGAAAATCCTTTTATATTAAAGTATGAGAATTATAATCCATGTTAGACACAAAGAATGAATAATCATTTGACGCGTACATTTACTTTAAGGAAACAGCTTCTATAAAAGATAATTCAAGATACATTTACTAAACATTAATTTGTTGAGTTTTACAAAGGTCTTTCTTAAAATTTGATACAGCCTTTTTAGTAATGAACCCAAATCCTAAAAATATTTAAATGTTGCTTTTATGGATTTCGAGCATATAGAAACTATTTAGTGAGTTATTTTTTCGTAACTTTTTTTTTAGCAGAGAATAAAAGCACATAGACTAGAGAATATCGTCACTTAAAGTCATTTTGTACCGGCTCTCTGGTGGAAATTTTTTTTTTTTGCTAGTCATACAGCTGTAGCAATATCTGGGAAGCATAAAATCTTTAAAAAATGAAAGTTGAAATAATGATGTTATTTATTTATAGATGAACGTGTAACATAATGGCTCATGTTTCGCTAGTGTTGGTGTCACCTGGGGCGGTAGCTTGTGGTGTCACCCGGGGTGGTAGCTTGTGGTTTCACCTGGGGTGGTAGCTTGTGGTGTCACTTGGGGCGGTAGCTTGTGGTGTCACCCGGAGCGGTAGCTTGTGGTGTCAACCGGGCCGGTAGCTTGTGGTGTCACCTGGGGTGGTAGCTTGTGGTGTCACCTGAGGCGGTAGCTTGTGGTGTCACCTGAGGCGGTAGCTTGTGCTGTCACATGGGGCGGTAGCTTGTGGTGTCACCTGGGGCGGTAGCTTGTGGTGTCACCTGGGGTGGTAGCTTGTGGTGTCACCTGGGGCGGTAGTTTGTGGTGTCAACCGGGCCGGTAGCTTGTGGTATCACCTGGGGCAGTAGCTTGTGGTGTCACCTGGGGCGGTAGCTTGTGGTGTCAACCGGGACGGTAGCTTGTGGTGTCACCTGGGGCGGTAGCTTGTGGTGTCAACCGGGCTTGTGGTGTCAACCGGGACGGTAGCTTGTGGTGTCACCTGGGGCGGTAGCTTGTGGTGTCAACCGGGACGGTAGCTTGTGGTGTCACCTGGGGTGGTAGCTTGTGGTGTCAATCGGGACGGTAGCTTGTGGTGTCAACCGGGACGGAGGCTTGTGGTGTCACCTGAGGCGGTAGCTTGTGGTGTTAACCGGGACGGTAGCTTGTGGTGTCACCTGGGGCGATAGCTTGTGGTGTCAACCGGGACGGTGGCTTGTGGTGTCACCTGGGGCGATAGCTTGTGGTGTCAACCGGGACGGTAGCTTGTGGTGTCAACCGGGACGGTAGCTTGTGGTGTCAACGGGGTCGGTAGCTTGTGGTGTCAACCGGGACGGTAGCTTGTGGTGTCAACCGGGACGGTAGCTTGTGGTGTCAACTGGGGCGATAGATTGTGGTGTCAACCGGGACGGTAGCTTGTGGTGTCAACTGGGACGATAGCTTGTGGTGTCAACCGGGACGGTAGCTTGTGGTGTCAACCGGGACGGTGGCTTGTGGTGTCACCTGGGGCGATAGCTTGTGGTTTCACCTGGGGCGTTAGCTTGTGGTGTCACTTGGGGCGGTAGCTTGTGGTGTCACCTGGGACGGTAGCTTGTGGTTTCACCTGGGGCGTTAGCATGTGGTGTCACCTGGGGCGGTAGCTTGTGGTTTCACCTGGGGCGGTAGCTTGTGGTGTCAAACGGGATGGTAGCTTGTGGTGTCAACCGGAACGGTGGCTTGTGGTGTCAACCGGGACGGTAGCTAGTGGTGTCACCTGAGGCGGTAGCTTGTGGTGTCAACCGGGACGGTGGCTTGTGGTGTCACCTGGGGCGATAGCTTGTGATGTCAACTGGGACGGTAGCTTGTGGTGTCAACCGGGACGGTAGCTTGTGGTGTCAACCGGGAGGGTAGCTTGTGGTGTCAACCGGGACGGTAGCTTGTGGTGTCACCTGGGGCGATAGCTTGTGGTGTCAACCGGGACAGTAGCTTGTGGTGTCACCTGGGGCGAAAGCTTGTGGTGTCAACCGGAACGGTAGCTTGTGGTGTCAACCGGGACGGTAGCTTGTGGTGTCAACCGGGACGGTAGCTTGTGGTGTCAACCGGGACGGTAGCTTGTAGTGTCAACCGGGACGGTAGCTTGTGGTGTCACCTGGGGCGGTAGCTTGTGGTGTCAACCGGGACGGTAGTTTGTGGTGTCACCTGGGGTGGTTGATTGTGTTGTTACCTGGGGCGGTAGCTTGTGGTGTCACCTGGGGCGGTAGCTTGTGGTGTCACCTGGGACGGTAGCTTGTGGTTTCAATTCGGGCGTTAGCTTGTGGTGTCACCTGGGGCGGTAGCTTGTGGTTTCACCTGGGGCGGTAGATTGTGGTGTCAACCGGGACGGTAGCTTGTTGTGTCAACCGGGACGGTAGCTTGTGGTGTCAACCGGGACTGTAGCTTGTGGTGTCACCTGAGGCGATAGCTTGTAGTGTCAACCGGGACGGTAGCTTGTGGTGTCATCTGGGGCGATAGCTTCTGGTGTCAACCAGGACGGTGGCTTGAGGTGTCAGATGGTGCGATAGCTTGTGGTGTCAACCGGGACGGTAGCTTGTGGTGTCAACCGGGACGGTAGCTTGTGGTGTCAACCGGGACGGTAGCTTGTGGTGTCAACCGGGACGGTAGCATGTGGTGTCAACCAGGACGGTAGCTTGTGGTGTCAACCGGGACGGTAGCTTGTGGTGTCAACCGGGACGGTAGCTTGTCGTGTAAACCGGGACGGTAGCTTGTTGTGTCACCTGGGGCGATAGCTTGTGGTGTCATCTGGGGCGATAGCTTGTGGTGTCAACCGGGACGGTAGCTTGTGGTGTCAACCGGGACGGTAGCCTTTGGTGTCAACCGGGACGGTAGTTTGTGGTGTCACTTGGGGCGGTAGCTTGTGGTGTCAACCGGGACGGTAGCTTGTGGTGTCAACCGGGACGGTAGCTTGTGGTGTTACAGGGACGGTAGCATTTGGTGTCAACCGGGACGGTAGCTTGTGGTGTCAACCGGGACGGTAGTTTGTGGTGTCACCTGGGGTGGTAGCTTGTGGTGTCAACTGGGGCGGTAGCTTGTGGTGTCACCTGGGACGGTAGCTTGTGGTTTCACCCGGGGCGGTAGGTTGTGGTGTCACCTGGGGCGGTAGCTTGTGGTTTCACCTGGGGCGGTAGCTTGTGGTGTCACCTGGGGCGGTAGCTTGTGGTTTCACCTGGGGTTGTAGCTTGTTGTGTCACCTGGGGCGGTAGCTTGTGGTGTCACCTGGGGCGGTAGCTTGTTGTGTCACTTGGGGTGGTAGCTTGTGGTGTCACCTTGGGCGGCAGCTTGCGGTGTCATCTGGGGCGGTAGCTTGCGGTGTCACCTTGGGCGGTAGCTTGTGGTGTCACCTGGGGCGGTAGCTTAAGTTGTCACGTGGGGCGGTAGCTTGTGGTGTCAACCGGGACGGTAGCTTGAGGTGTCACCTGGGGCGGTAGCTTGTGGTGTCAACCGGGACGGTAGCTTGTGGTTTCACCTGGGGCGGTAGCTTGAGTTGTCACGTGGGGCGGTAGCTTGTGGTGTCACCTGGGGCGGTAGCTTGGTCGTGTCGTCTAGGGCGGTAGCTTGTGGTGTCACCTAGGGCGGTAGCTTGTGGTGTCACCTGGGGCGGTAGCTTGTGGTGTCACCTAGGGCGGTAGCTTGTGGTGTCACCTAGGGCGGTAGCTTGTGGTGTCACCTAGGACGGTAGCTTGTGGTGTCACCTGGGGCGGTAGCTTGTGGTGTCACCTGGGGCAGTAGCTTGAGTTGTCACGTGGGGCGGTAGCTTGTGGTGTCACATAGGGCGGTAGCTTGTGGTGTCACCTAGGGCGGTAGCTTGTGGTGTCACCTGGGGCGGTAGCTTGTGGTGTCACCTAGGGCGGTAGCCTGTGGTGTCACCTGGGGCAGTAGCTTGTGGTGTCAACCGGGACGGTAGCTTGTGAAGTCAACCGGGACGGTAGGTTGTGGTGTCACCTTGGGCGGTAGCTTGTGGTGTCAACCGGGACGGTAGCTTGTGGTGTCAACCGGGACGGTAGCTTGTGGTTTCACTTTGGGCGGTAGCTTGAGTTGTCACGTGGGGCGGTAGCTTGTGGTGTCACCTGAGGCGGTAGCTTGTGGTGTAACCTGGGGTGGTAGCTTGTGGTGTCACCTGGGGCGGTAGCTTGTGGTGTCACCTGAGGCGGTAGCTTGTGGTGTCACCTGGGGCGGTAGCTTGTGGTTTCACCTCGGGCAGTAGCTTGTATTGTCATCTGAGGCGGTAGCTTGTGGTGTCACCTGGGGCGGTAGCGTGTGGTGTCACTTGGGGCGGTAGCTTGTTGTGTCACCTGGGGTGGTAGCTTGTTGTGTCACCTGGGGCGGTAGCTTGTGGTGTCACCTATGGCGGTAGCTTGTGTTGTCACCTGAGGCGGTAGCTTGTATTGTCACCTGAGGCGGTAGCTTGTGGTGTCACCTGAGGCGGTAGCTTGTATTGTCACCTGAGGCGGTAGCTTGTGGTGTCACCTGAGGCAGTAGCTTGTGGTGTCACCTGGGGCGGTAGCTTGTTGTGTTACCTGGGGCGATAGCTTTTGGTGTCACCTGGGGCGGTAGCTTGTGGTGTCACCTGGGGCGGTAGCTTGTGGTGTCACCTGGGGCGGTAGCTTTTGGTGTCACCCGGGGCGGTAGCTTTTGGTGTCACCTGGGGCGATAGCTTGTGGTGTCACCTGGGGTGGTAGCTTGTGGTGTCACCTGGGGCGGTAGGTTGTGGTGCCACCTGGGGCGGTAGTTTGTGGTGTTACCTGGGGCGGTAGCTTTTGGTGTCACCTGGGGCGGTAGCTTGTGGTGTCACCTGGGGCGGTAGCTTGTGGTGTCACCTGGGCTGGTAGATTGTGGTGTCACCTAGGGCGGTAGCTTGTGTTGTCACCTGGGGCGGTAGCTTGTGGTTTCACCTGGGGCGGTAGCTTGTGGTGTCACCTGGGCTGGTAGCTTGTGGTGTCACCTGGGGCGGTAGCTTATGGTGTCACCTGGGCTGGTAGCTTGTGGTGTCACCTGGGGCGGTAGCTTGTGGTGTCACCTGGGCTGGTAGCTTGTAGTGTCCCCTGGGGTGGTAGCTTGTGGTGTCACCTGGGCTGGTAGCTTGTGGTGTCACCTGGGGCGGTCGCTTGTGGTGTCACCTGGGCTGGTAGCTTGTGGTGTCACCTGGGGCGGTAGCTTGTGGTGTCACCTGGGCTGGTAGCTTGTGGTGTCACCTGGGCTGGTAGCTTGTGGTGTCACCTGGGCTGGTAGCTTGTGGTGTCACCTGGGGCGGTAGCTTGTGGTGTCACTTGGGCTGGTAGCTTGTGGTGTCATCTGGGGCGGTAGCTTTTGGTGTCACCTGGGGCGGTAGCTGGTGGTTTCACCCCTTTAAGACAAATGAGGCCGTCCATATGACGCCACGCCAGTTTTCCGATTCTTACCCTATCCTTCCCCCGCATCATACTTTTACACAAAAACTTTCACCCCCCCCCCCTCTTTTTAGTTCGATAGGACGTTACAAAGCATTTACAACACAAAAACAATATATAAAATAATAAATAATAAATATATAAAACATAAATAAATTTTTTAAAAAATCAAAAAAAGAAAAACTCGTGTTTTCTGAACGTAAATTAGAGTGGTGCAAATTATTTTTGTCACTTAAACAATAATATGTATTTATTGTATGTCTGCAAGCGTCATAAAATAAATGGTTAACAATAAACTATTTTATTGGAACTTTGATTGCAAGTTGTGCGTCTTTGTAATGTGACGTCACATTTTTAAACACACGGGACCCCCTCCCATCTGGGCTCGTGTATTCATTTATGTACGGCCCCTAAACTATAGAACTATAAATTTATTATAATAATAATTTTTTTACTATAGTTTATTATACTTTCTTACATTTTATAAAATATTCATAATAATATTCCTTCATAGAAGTTTACTCCATTAACATTTCATAAAGAGTTCATATGTAAAGTGCTTTGTAATGTGTCAATGACAGGAAATTAGAAGGGATAAAAACATATGTTTAATTTTCTGTATGAAAGAACAAACATGTAGTCTACAAATTCTCGTTTTGTGAGTCTGAACTTGGGACATGGAAATTGCTTTCCTAAGCAAACAAGGAAAACAAACACTCTATAAGCAATTACAATGCAAATGATAAGGCAAATTAGACATATGACATCAATAAGTATTTGGCGAAATAATCTCCTTTATAAAAGGATTGTCTATAATCAGTGGCGGCGTTAGGTAAGCGCGGGGCCTAGTGCCAGCAATGACCCCGCGGGGCCTAGTGCCAGCAATGACCCCGTGGGGCCTAGTGCCAGCAATGACTCCGCGGGGCCTAGTGCCAGCAATGACCCCGCTGGGCCTAGTGCCGGCAATGACCCCGCGGGGCCATAGTACTAGTAAAGATCGCTAAGCACCAGTATGCTATGGTATTTAAAAATATGAAATATCTTGATTATTGTGTAATTTTAATACCGCGTGTCACCTTTTTATTAAATTATTAATAGTTCATTATTTTCTCTGGTCTATAAACAACGGTTTACTCTTATCGAAAAATGACGTGCCGGTTACGACGTGATTTAAAATGCAATTCATTGGCAGACAATTTACAATCGTTTCCAGCTTACGTTCTACCATCCACTCTTTGGTTCTACATGTATAGGCTATTAACCAGGACGAGACATGTTCAGGACCGAAACGCGGGGCCTACCTAAGCGCGGGGCCTACCTAAGCGCGGGGCCTACCTAAGCGCGGGGCCTGGGGCAGTCGCCCCAGTTGCCACCCTCAAACGCCGCTCCTGTCTGTAATAGATAAATTAGTTAGATAATTAAACAAGAATAAAAATTTGACGCAATAATCCCCTATAGAACATTTTAATTGTGGTGCTTTTTTTTCCTTTTTTTCCCCTTCACTTTTGTAAAATTTGTTTTGTGTTATATTATTTGATTTGATAAATACTTGAGACACACCTTAAGACACACCTTAAGACACACACCTTCTCCAAGTCACCCAGTGACACATGACTGTAACATAAGAGATTTTAAACTTTGGTTTCATCCCTCTTTATTGTTTAACCCTCGTGATGTGTCACTCATCCTGATGGTGTCAACCCCTCGTGATTGTATCATTCCTCGTCATGGTGTCAACCCCTCGTGATTGTATCATTCCTCGTTATGGTGTCAACCCCTCGTGATTGTATCATTCCTCGTTATGGTGTCAACCCCTCGTCATTGTATCATTCCTCGTTATGGTGTCAACCCCTCGTGATTGTATCACCACTCGTGAAGATTTCACTCTTCTCTAGATCGTGAAAGTGATACCTATTTTATATGGACCGCTTTCTTGTTATGTATATGAACGTCACAGGCATTTGACCTAAAATCACTACAGTGATATCAAATCTCAAATTTTCTAAAAATTACTTGGTATTCGCTAGAAGAGGGGTATGACGAGTACGGTAAGAACCCCACATTTGCACAGGAAACGTAGGGTGACATCTTGTGCGTCGCAAAACATAGTTATTCCGGCGAGTTGAAGACTGAAAAATACAATGACGTTTTTATATACCATTTGACTATATATACCATTATACTATATTTAAAATTATACTATACATGCCATAATACTATATATATATTATTATACTATGTATACCATTATACTATATATACCATTATACTATATATACCATTATACTATATATACCATGGTACAATATATACCATTATAATATATATATCATTATACTATAAACACCATAAAACAATATATATTATTATACTATATATACCATTATACTCTATATAACATTGTACTATATCTACTAGTATACTATATATACCATTATACTATGTATACCATTATACTATATTTACCATTATCCTATGTATATCATTATACTATACATATCATTATACTATATATACCATTATACTATATATACCAGTATACTATATATACCATTATACTATATATACCATTATCCTTTATACACAATTATACTATATATACTATTATACTATGTTTACCATTATACTATGTATACCATCATACTAAATATACCATTATACTATATAATAATAATAATATTAATAATAAAATGATAATTTATATAGTGCTGTATCCCAGCAAGGAGCCAGGCTCACAGCGCTTTACATGGAAACAAAAAATACATTTATAAATAACAAGAAACATTCATAGCATATTAACTACATTATACTATACCATTATACTATATATACCATCAACAAATAAATTTTTAACAAATTATTTATAATAGTAGTTCAGTTGTTACGCTTTGCTAGAAAACAAATATTTGTAACCACATGCTATGTACCCATGTAGTGAACACAAAACATTTTTTTGCTTACAAATTTTAGTTTATTTTAAATTTTATGTTTACAAAGCTATAAACAATAACACATGAATATTACTATTACAAGAAATATTTATGTAGTAATTGTTGAGATACAGAATTTAATTGTCCTTATTAAAATCAAAACTGATATGCCACTTGTATAATTGAAGACGCTAGTGCTAAAAGTACTTAAGTGACATTTTTGTCAAATGCAAACTAACCAGTGGGCATTTAACATCTGGTTTAGACCAATCTACTGTATAAAGTTCAACACAATACAATGCAACTAGGTACAATTTTTTTAATAGCCAAAAAAAAAAAAAATTAAAATGCAATCGTCAAATAGAATTTTTTTAAAAAACTAAACTATCTCAAAATGAGCAATTTGCGACTTAGTTACTTTTAGCACTAAGCTCTTCAATTCAAATGAATGTAAAGTAAACATACGATATAAAGTAAAAGCGGAGCTGGATTTAGCTATAAGCTTGAAAGTTAAAGCTTATGGTACTCACTTACTTGGGCTACCTTGATTTTTTTCAGAACTTTGTCAGACAACACGCCTGAAGCCATTGAAAACGTTATTAAATAAATAGCAAGCATAGAATTATGGTAGTTGTGTACACATTTAATTTAAAGAGTTGTTGCTTTTTTGTTGTTGTTGTGGTGACGTCAAATTTCTTTAAACTCTCCCTGAGCATCGTCACAAATTCTAGTAGCCCCCCCCCACCCCTAGGCGCGTGACATTATGTATGGATGGTTTTTAGGGTCATTTCATTGGTCTGTGATATAAGTCTTTAAATTAAATAAATTAGTGTTAAAAAAAAAGAAGTACACATTTACACAACCAATCTTCCATGTGTGTCCCAAATATCATCTACATATGAAATAATATTTTTATCATTTTAAAAAAAAGTTAGAAATTTCGCCACCTAATTAGGAGATCAAAATTTATTTACAAATATGTCTGAAAACGTACATGAAATTTCGTGTAATAAATAGATAAGTAACTGAAATATTTGAGTAAATTTTTTTAAATAATAAGAGAATGTAGAATGTAGACAATTTAAAATAACCGTAAGTATAAGTTAATATTATATAGACTGTGATTTAATTCTTAAAAGTATGTACCTTTAAGGGTACAAAAGTACGCCATTACCCACCTAAACGTCCACACAACCTTGTTACAAATGATAACTTTTATAGAGTAATTTTAATTTTTTTCAAAAATTGTGAAAATTTGACACCTAATTTAAAGAGCTCGAAATGAAAAAAATCACATTTCTTAAATCTCTCATAATCGTCTTGTATTAAAGGGATGCTGAACTTAAATATTTTAAAGATTTACTAAATAATAATATACTGTAGACTGTAGATATCTTTTAAAGCAATATTAGATAAAATAATCTAGACTGTACACTTTGTCAATGAACCTTTGATAATAGTTAATAGATTGTAGACCGTAGACATTTTAAAAACAACCGTCAATAGTAGATAATAGAAAATAGACTTTAAATTTTCAAACAACCGGTAGTATTAGATACCTAATAACGTAATTATTGTGGGGCTTGTTTATAAAATTGAAATTCTGCTCATTAAACCCTAGTCAGTGAGAAAGTTCTATGCTGCTTTCCAGGATATTCCAGTTCAGAAGGAAAAAAATGAAATAATAATTTTGATATTAAATTTGTATTAAAATATTTGTCCAGGGGCATGAGAAGGAAAAAATAACAAACTTAAACAGTTGTAAGACAGCAAACAAAACCTTGGATTAAATGATAAAGACCTTTAACACTTTACCACCCAAACGTTAATGGCGTCCTTATGGAAGTACAACTTATTATCACCATATTGGAAGACATCTCAAAATCACTTTACACTTTAAGTTACTAATTTTTTAAAGGATAATATAAAAGCTATTGAAATTAGCTGTTTTAAATTGGGATAACGTTAACATAATCCTTCGAGCTCTTTGAAGATCAATCCTTAATAAAAAGATCGAGATCATGTGATTTTTCATTACTCATCCACAACTGTTATAGCCAGAATGTTTGGATGAACAAAAATGTGTGCATACAGAAAATGTTTGGTTCACTTCATATCAAATGATTCCGATTGTAAAATATAATTTGTAACTCATCTGTCATTGAGGTTTACATTCTTTTTAGTTACATTCAAAATAATATTTAAGTAGCATCCGTAATTAATGCTCTGTCTCATAAAATGTGAACTATAAAATTATTAGTTCTTGTCAGCTATGTGCTCTCAAAACGTTCTCATATTTAATATACCAGTAGGGTGTGTTATGGTGGGGCGCTGATGGGAAATAGCATTTTAATGCACATTCAATATCATAACGCAAGTTTTAATACACATTGTTTTATCTGTTTAAAAAAAAAATCGAATTTGTGTTTCTTTATTAATACTTAAAAAAATAATTAATAATACTATCAGTCACTATTGAATTTATCAAAATATAACTTTAAAAAATTTAATCTAGCAAAACTGACATATATTAGTCAATAAATAAATATGCCTTTTTAAAACAAAAATTGAGGATAAATTAGTTTCTTATAAAAGATTTGTTTGTAAACACCAACAAGAGTGGATGAAAAGGTTAAGATAAACCAAACATTTGTTGTTCAGGATGAAAGATTCACATAACATTTGTAATAGTTTTAATGTCACTTTTCCGATGAGCAAACAACTTGGTATCTGTGTTGTACTTCTATAAGGAATATCGAAAACTTAAAATATATAAAATGATTGAATGCTGCTTGGACAAATTTAGTTAAGAGATGATAAAACCCGTGAACAAAACACCGTCCTAGAATTGATAGTCACTAGCAGGACAAGGGACACGGTTGATTAGTTTGCAGCTTGGCTATGTGCTAGCATTGTCCCCATTAACATAGTTGAAAAAATCGTGATCTCCCAAGCACCTACCATAAAAACATCTCCATAACATAAAGTTAGCTGAAATAATGGTCAATGTTTGATTCTTATATTCTGAAAATCAAGCACGAGGAAAATAGATAAAAAATAATTAGTTAATAATTCATAGTCTCTGTCCTCTCCATTCAATGACCAATGTGCTCCAACAACAACGTCATGCATTTGCAATGTAGTTGTTTTATACTTCTATCAGCATATGATAGGTTCTGATGGTCTGTTTTGAAACTTTTATCACTTAGAGAAACTGAGATACAATTGTACACAAATAATTTAGTAAATAAACAATTTTTTTTAAATACCACATTATATGAAGGCAAACAAACATCACCTGTTAGTCAGCCACTTATTAAACAATTAGATTCACTTAAGTCATCCCGACTGCAAGCGTCAAAAAAAAAAAAAAGAAAAAAAAAAAGCTCTCCATTCAAAGAAACAATTAAAGATAATAAGAATAATTCTTAACTTGTGTCATGTTTAAATTGATCGACTGAAAAGATTATGAACGCTTCAAAAGCTAAATTATTATATTGATGTTGTTTTGTTCAAAAACTTACGAAGTAACGGGTTCTTAGTGTTAATAAGTGTAACTTTTTGTTTGGTGATTTTTTTTCTTCTATTTTCTCTTTGTTTTTACCCAGTGCAAAGATTCATTTTTTAAATTGAGTTTCGGTACTTATAACGGAACATACAATTTCAACAATGTGAAAATCTAATTGTGATTTTCTTTCTCGTTAAATTGTAAACAAAACAAGAAAAACGATATATAAAACTATTCATTAAAAAAAACAGTTCTCTTTGCCCTCTTTATATAGAGCCTTTCGACTTATCTTTCCATTATTTAATTGATTTATTAATATCTTTGTGCAGATCGTGAGTAAAAGCTTCATTGAAATAAATATTTTGTTGTATACTTTTTTTTAGACGTAGTGCAATTAGACACATGGATCAGCACACATGCTCAAATAACAAATGTTATATACATTGGCAGACAAGCTTGTAGGTCAACACTCATAATGTTATTATTTATTTACACATTTAATTCTGTTTTTTTTTTAAATTGCTTAATTACTCTCTTCATTGAGTCACGTTTACTTGAGTTGTTTTGATTGTTTCGAGCTGATGTTTGTGTCCTGCCTCTCTGCACTTTCTTTGCAAATATTTATGAGCTATTCTGCGGCGCAAGCTACGCCACTGGTCGAATGTAATATGACATAAGACGTTCTTTTAGCAAATGAGGCATCTTTTGACTTTCTGAACCAGTGGTTCCAATACTTTGTTGGCCTATTTTCCAGAAGAAAAAAAATTACTTAGCGCCTTCTCTCCCCCCCCCCGGTTTTTTAAAAATCCTAACACGGGGATGGGCAAACTTTGGTACGCGGGCCGCAAGCGGCCAGTCATAGTATTATAATATGATGCGGCCTGGAGACAGGGGCGGTTTAAGACTGCACGGGGCCCCGGGCTGCAATCAAACGGGGGCCCTATTCAGCCAGCATCCCTTAAAATAAGATGATTGTTAACAGCTAACATATGACTGTAACAAAATAATAATAATGAAAAAAAATATATATAAACGAACACGAAGAAATAACTGTTTGAAGTGTTTGCGGTATGTCACAATTGAGTGTGAAAAGAAAAATTTAACTTTCCACTGCTGGGAATCGAGCCCGACACCGGTTGTATCACGCGCCTGTGCCCTCTCCACACGGCCAGCGGAGCTTGGCTAGGGAGAGAAAATTTTAAAATATAAACTATATTTTATACTATGTTCTCTAAGTGAGCCAATTAAATCACGTTTTATCGATTATTGAGACCGAATACGATCAGTTGTATGGATAATATTTATAAATAAATTAATTTATTATATTTTCAAGGGTTGTGCAAACATTTGTACACTTTTATTATAATTTATAGAAAATTTGGGGGCCCCAAACCGTCACGGGGCCCTGGCTTTAGCCCGCTCAGCCCCCCCCCCTTAATCCACCATAGGCTGTAGACATATAAATTTGGCGATCGTATGTGATGTTACTTTTCTTTCCTTAAATTTTTAAAATATATTGTTTGTAATTTTATTCTGAGTATTGATTAAAATCTAGAGTTGTATATGTCATTATGGCTCCAGAATAATTAATAATTAATTATTCACATACCTATTCCAATTTACTTTTCAGCTCAACGGGAATAGGGTTTTGTTTACAATTTACATTTGGATTTCTTCCGCTTGTATCTCTATACTAAAAAACAGGTATTACTATTAATGCTCTATCAGAGTTGCTTACTGTCAGGAGTGGCCCAGATCTACATTATTCATCCAGAAATATTTATGATGTATACAAGCTACTTCATTTAATCCTTGGAAAAGTTCACAAACGAAATGCAAATCATGCACAGACAATACGGAGCTGTGCAGGCATAACTATATATTAGTTACCCAAATGTCTAGGAATAGTAGCAGTGCAATCTTAGAAAATTATTAATAATATGATATAAGAAAAAGACATGTTCAAGCCCCTTGGCCCCATGTCAAAATGGTGCTTAACGTATTTTGCTTATCCCAGAGGTCGGCGAACATGGGTAAATTATGCTATATCTTGTAAAAAGGAACTTTTTGGGGATAATACAGACTCATTTGAGACATATACAATCCACTAGAATCCCCCAGATATACTTAAATCACATGTATTAAATGTATACGTGTATCCTTAAAACATCACTTTTTTGAGCCAGTTCCTTCCAGAAATGAATGTTTAAATTCGATATCTATGTCAATTTCTTATCTACGTACCTTACAAAGATAAGAATATTCTCTCAAATGTAATTTATAATGTCAATATTCTTAATGCACATGACTTAACTGTATCAAATGGCGTTTCTGTGACATTTCATATCAATGACTTAAACCTTAGCTAACATGCTTATTGCCTGTTAATTAGGAAGCCAATTTAATAGTGAACTATTTTATGAAATGTACACATAATTTGATACAATTTTTAAATACATAACTTTACACACAATTGATGAGGAAAGGTTTGAGAATTGCGATGTCAAGTATTTGATGTATTCAATAAAGTTACTTAATACCATGAAAGGAATAGTTTCAGATGAGTAAATTTCTCATTGTATCTAGAATGATTATATCTGATATACCTAAAAACAATACAACTATATTACACTGAAAACGTTTATAGCTGCATCAAAGATATTCCCCATACAATTTGAATATCCCGTGTCGTTTTCACTTAAAATATCTACACGTAACCCTATTCAGGTCATTTTAGACACTTTACAAGCTTCTAAAACTACCATTTGCGTTTTCGGCTGGGGCTTGCAATACTCCCCAAAAACGCCCGAGTCAAGTGGGAAGAGCTACTAGCGCTCAGGGGTAGCATCAACATAATTGGTGTATATTTGTACATTAGTGTGCAAAACAGTTTCTCACCCCTGGCGTAACCACGTAATTTTTAATTTGAATTATTATGGATATATGTGCGAGATCGTGTAAAATTGTATGGCAGTAAAGGTCTCATACGTTTACAGATAAATAGGAGTTGGCATTTAAAATTCAATGCCAAATGTATTTTAATATTGTCAATAACATTTTTATGTCTTATTTTTACTAATAATCCATCTGTTTACTAGGTAGACGATTGTTAAAATGATTGTTATTTATATAAAATATAATAAAAGGCAAAGCAAAATATTTAGCCACATGTCTACAATATGAGATACATTTTATTTTTAATTTTATTCGAATGCCAGAATTTTTTCAGAAGTGTCAAACACGTTATAAAGTTTATAAAGAAATACATCTGTTTAAAATTAGCACAGAAGATTTTAGAAACATTTAAATTAAATTAAATCAAATTTTACAGATTATTTTAGAATAATGGCGTTTCCTGTTTTAAATGACCCCACAGTGCATTTATCATATTTTAGAATATTTATTATCATATATACATATATATTAGTTGTTTTTGTTTTTGTCTATTTGTTATTTAAAGAATCGATCGACTTTTTTCTGATCACATGTCCTAATATTTATTTTTATCAATGTTTATATAACTTGTCAATTCCATTTAACATAGGTAACATAACTGTAGATGAGATAGGTATACATTCACTCCTAAAAAACTTAAAAATAAACAAAGCTACTGGCCCAGATGAATTACCTGCCAGGTTATTAAAAGAATTAAGCAATGAACTGTCCCCAATCCTTGTAGTTCTTTTTCAAGCCTCTCTAAACCAGGGCAAAGTGCCCGAGGATTGGAAATTAGCCTATGTAACGCCGCTCTTTAAGAAAGGTGATAAGTCAGACCCTGGTAATTACAGACCTGTATCACTTACTAGTATCACATGTAAATTACTGGAACACATAATATATAGCAGAATAGTTAACCACCTTGACAAATATAATGCCCTATGCCCACACCAACATGGCTTTAGAAAGAACAGATCATGTGAAACACAATTGATAGGCCTAATAGATGATCTATCAAAAGGCTTAGATAATAATGATCAAATCGATACAATATTACTAGACTTCTCTAAAGCATTCGACAAAGTTCACCACCTTAGTTTACTCAAAAAACTTAAATACTTTGGAATCTCAGGTCCCTTGCATCACTGGATCCAAGATTTCCTATTGGGTAGGGAGCAAACTGTAATAATTAATGGTTCTAAATCTACACCAATAAAGGTTAACTCAGGAGTTCCACAAGGAACTGTCCTAGGTCCCTTACTATTTTTAATTTATATAAATGACTTACCCAACAATATCTCAACAGGAACTAAAGTTAGGTTATTTGCTGATGATTGTATAATCTATAGAACAATCAAGTCAGAACAAGATAGCAAAATTTTACAAAAAGACTTAGATGAATTAATAAAATGGGAAACTAACTGGAGTATGTCCTTCCACCCAGAAAAATGTCAACTGCTAAGAGTAACAAAGAAAAAGAAACAAATAAATTCAAAATATTTCATTCATGGAAAAGAACTAACCCAAACTAAAGATGCGAAATACTTAGGAGTCATAATAAATGAGAAACTATCTTGGAATCCCCATGTCAATGAAGTTATTAAAAAATCAAACAAAACCTTAGGCTTTATAAAAAGAAACTTTTACAAATGTAACAAAGATATAAAACTAAAATGCTATCTCACCCTGGTGAGACCTATACTAGAATATGCATCATCAGTATGGGACCCATCCACCAAAGAAAATATTGATAAGTTAGAACAAATCCAAAAAAGAGCTGCCAGATTCATTACTGGAGAATACTCAAAACTGACAAGAGTAACACTATTAGTTAAATCATTAAACCTTGAAACACTAGAGGATAGAAGAACCAAGAGTAAATTAGTAATTATACATAAGGCAATTAATTCTAATTTAGAAATACAACACAAAAATAACCTAATACAACCCTCAAATAGACATAAAGACAAAAACACCTTTCTTATGCCATATGCAAGAACAAACACATACAAGTTTTCTTTCTTTCCGTCCGGTATTCGGGCGTGGAATGGGTTGCCTGAAGAAACCAGGAAAGCCACCACTTTATCATCTTTTAAAACTCTAGTAAGAATACAGGACTAAACACAAACCATAGAAATACGTAGGACGCAATAATCTTCTGTACAGAAGGAGCGTCCGTAACATATAAGATAAGATAAGATTTAGTGTCTTAAAAGAGTCTTCAAAAAAGTTAAATTTCTGGGGAAAAAATCACTGTTTTAAACGATTGGTTTCCGAAAAATGTATCATTTTGATTTCTGTTTTGTCTATCTCCAACGGTATCAATTTTTTTATTTCTAATAATTAAATATATTTTCTCATTGCAGAAATATCCTGTTTTTTTCAAAATGAATAACACACGATTTATAGTTTACAGTGAAAGTACTTTTGAAATTTCAACGGCTACATCTAGCAACAACAATGTCTCCTTGCTCGACATTGCAATGACAGCTGAACTTGCTTTAAACTGCATTGTAAATTTCATTCTAGGTGTAGTAGGAATAATTACTAACATTATTAACATGTTGGTTCTACTACGTCATGGTATGGAGGAATCTACAAATATTGTTCTATTTGCTTTATCTGTATCTGATTTGTGTTTTTCGGTTTCTAAAACGTATGCACGAATTATTTCAATATTTTTAAGAATTGATTTAATTTGGGCGTACAGACTTTGGCCATATTTCCTAGTTTTTTTTCTTGTCCTTGATTTATATTCTATGTGTACCAGTGTGTGGCTGGTGTCTCTTATATCTCTTGAGAGAATGATTGCTGTATGTTTCCCATTTCACGTTTCAAGACTTATGTCCCCTAGGAGAATGTCTTTTATGGTTGTTTTTATATTTGTACTCTTTGCTTTTATCTTTAGTCCGTCATGGTTTAGATGGTATTGGGACATGGCTTATAATCCATTATTTAACACAACAATGTTAATGGTTTTTGAAAGAAAAGAATACGATGATAATAATGTGTTTATATGGATCATAGACACTATTATTAAAACAGGCCTTTGCTCTACTGTCCCAATGGTAACTATACTTTTTTGCACATTTGCAACCATATTAAAACTGATAAAGACAACCAAGAATATTGGTCATCTGTCAATATCAAGAACAAATCGAGTCAAGGAAATGAGATCTGTTAAAATATCACTGATTATTTGTTGTTGTATGGCCTTTTCAATACTAATACCAAATGAATGTCTTGATGTGTGTATAACAATGTTAGGGGATAATTTCCCAGATGATATTTTTATTCTAACCAGAGCATTCACACAAGTAGCTGTACAAGTCAACGCTACAATGAATTTCTTTATTTATGTGGCACTGAGTTCAAAATTTAAATCAACTTTTTTAGATTTTATTAAATGCAAAATATAGAAATGAAATAATTCTTTAAAAGTTTTTTTACAATTGTATTGATCCAAGGAACCACAGCAAACTGTAAATTAATGACTAAAGCTAAATATATAATATCTATATCTATATATATATAAGACGCATTTGTTGTCCATATGTCCGTCTGTCTGTCTGTCTGTCTGTCTGTCTGTCTGTCTGTCTGTCTGTCTGTTCCCTAATAACTCAAGATCCAGACAACCCAGTCAAGTGAAATTTAGTAAACGTACACACAATTATATGGGGAAGGTTCTTAAATAGTTTCGTTCCATAAATTCACACTCAGGGGCGCCGGGGGGGGGGGCCCAACAACTTTTTTTCCTAATTTGAGCTATATAAAAAATGAAAATCAACAATTTTTCTATTTATCGAGGAGGCAGAAGCATGAAATTTTAGGAAATTGTTTAGTATACTTTTGCAATGGTCACAGGCAAAAATATATTTTAATTACCTTTTTCTGGGGGCTGGGGGCCCAAATTTAGTTTTTTTCCCTTATATGAACTATATAAAAAACAAAAAAAATCACTAATTATCCTATTTTACGGATAGTTAGAAGCATGAAACTTTGGCAAGTGGTTAAGTACGCTACCCCGACGATATTTTGCGATAAACAATTTTTAACTTCCCACTCATGGGGAGCCGGGGGCCAAAATGTAGTGTTTTTTTAAAACTTATATACGCTATATGAATACTGAAAATCACCCATTCTACTATTTCCCGTGTAGGTAGAAGAATGAAACTTTGGAAAGTTGTTAAGTACACTCTCCTAACGCTAATTTGCAAAAATGAATTTCAAACTTAGCACTCATTGGGTGCCGGGGGCCCAAATGTTTTTTTTCTTATATTATAAACAAACTCATCCCTAATACTCCAATGTACCGTGTCGTAAAAACATGAAACTTTTGGAAATTACTCTCCTGGCAATAATGGCAAAAAATAATAAATAAATAAAATTCTAGCTTATGTGGTCCCGGGGGCCCAAATGTACTTTTTCTTAAGTGGGCTATGCTAACAAAATGTAGACAACCAAATACAATCATATCTCAAGAAAGATCAGGTTTCTGATTAGGTGGAACACATACTGTACAGAAATTGTCGAGTACAACCCCGCAGTGGTAATAGGTGAAAAAATATTTAAATTATCACTTACTGGGAGCCGGGGGCCCAAATGTAGTTCTTTTTTTTTTTACTAATATATGCTATATAAATACTGAAAATCGCCCATTCGACTATTTCCCGTGTAGGTAGAAGAATGAAATTTTGGGAAGCTGTTAAGTAAACTCTCCTAACGCTAATTTGCAAAATAGAATTTTAAAATTCCCACTCAGTGGGGGCCGGGGGCCCAAATGTAGTTTTTTCTTATATTAAAAACTCACTAATCACTAATTCTCAAATTTACCGTATAGGTAAAATCATTTAACTTTTGGAAATTCTTGAGCATACTCTCCCGACAATAATGGCAATCGTTCCATAAATTCCCACTCATGGGGCCGGGGGGGCCCAAAAACGTTTTCCCTCCGTTATTTGAGGTATATAAAATTGAAAATGACTAATTCTCCTATTTCCCGAGTAGGCAGAAGCATGAAATTTAAGGATATTGTTTAGTACATTTCCCAAATAATTACAGGCGAAAATATATTTAAATTATTATTTTCTGGTGTCCAGAGGCCCATATGTTTTTTTCCCTATATGAGCTATATAAAATTGAAAATCACCAATTCGGCTATTTCCCGCGTAGGTAGATTCATGAAAGTTTGGCAAGTTGTTAACTACACTCTACCGACGCTAATTTGCAAAAAAAAAAAAAAAAGGATTTTAAAATTCCCACTCTTGTGGGCTAGGGGCCCAAATGTAGTTTTTTCTTATTTTAAAAACCGTCTTATGTGATTCTAAAATTTACCGTATTCGTAAAAAATGAAACTTTTGGAAGTTATTGAGCACACTCTCCCAACAAAAATGGAGAAAAATTATTTTAAAATTCTCATTCAGGGTGGGGCTGGTGTTCCCACATGTATTTTTTTCCCTCATATGAGCTGTTTTTCACATCTCCAATGGTAACAGGTGAAAACATATTTAAATTATCTCTCTAAGGGGGCCGGGGCCCAATGTAATTTTCTTCTTTATATGATCGATATAAAAAGTGAAAATTACTAATTCTCCTATTTCCCGGTTAGGTAGAAGCATGATACTTTGTGAAGTTGAGAAATACATAACTGCAATTGTAAGAGGAGTAAAAAAAATCACTCATCTGGGGGCCGGGGATTAAATTTATTTGTTCTGATATAAAAACAGACTCATTACGTAATCTCTAATTTTCGGTGATGGTAGAAGCATAAAAGTTTGGAAATTTGTTGAGGAGGCACTCATGATGAATTTTAACAAAGCAAAATTTCAAACTCCTGCTCATGTGGGGCCAACGTTTATAAAATTTAAAAACCGCTAATTCTCCTAATTCCGAGTAGGTACAAGTATGAAATTTTCGAAAGTTGTTGAGTACAGTTCTGCGATGGTATCAGGCGAAAAAAATATTTATAACACTTATTGGGAGCCTGGTGCCCAAATATTGTGTTGTTGTTTTTTTTACTCATATAAGCTAAATTAAAATTGAAAATCTTTAATTCTACTATTTGGAATAATGGGAATTCGGAAAGTTGTTAATTACACTACCACGATGCTGCAGTCTTAACTGGTGAGCCAGAGTCTTGGGATTGCTGGTATAGAATTGCAACCACTATGCTTTTCTGATAGGCCAATGTATTTGACCTGCTTTAAGATAAATGTACTCTTTTANATACTACATATTTAGCTTTTGATATATCATAATTTAAAGTAATGATTCAAAGATAATAAGTTTCGTGGGAATGTAAAAAAAGATTTTAAAAGTTTTTTTTTTTAAACTATTTTCTTTTTGATACAAACACTGTTTCGTGTAACGTTCACTGAAAAGTTTTATTATCTAAACAATCAAGAAATTTTTGTTTCAAAACAATATAAAAACATACTATGATGATCTAATATGCATTTATTGTAAGAAAATATGTGCCGTAATATTAATTTTTAACCATAGAAAACAAAATGAAACTAAGCAATATTTATTTGGGGTTCGGAAATTAAAGATTAGTTTCTCGATTATTCGTTACATTTTTATGAGGATTAAATTATTTTTTAACGATTAATTGATCCATCGCTTAGAAATTATTGCCAGTCAAAAAGTAAAATAAAATAAATTTAAAAAAAACATCGCGGCCGATAAGTTATAAATTTCCTAAAGATTACACGAACATTTTGGTTTAAAACTATTGACTGAGGGGAATGAGCAGAATGGTGATAAAGTTTGCCTACCATAGTGCTAACACTTATAACCGATAAAGTCATTCCATGCCAAGACCTTTTAGTGCATACCCGTTACCTCAGTTGCTTTTAAATAAATTGTCCAGCTCGGCTGGTTATATTGTCATTTAGACCCGCTCATCACTAGAATCAAATAATGTCAACACACTTGTCTTTTTGCGTAGTTGGTTAAAAGATGACATAATATTTAAGGAGACAATCCAGTGTTATTTAAGTTTTCTACATGAACGTTTAATAAATGCTACTTATGACATCATAAATTTTATTCTTTTGCTTTAATCAAAGATATCGATTTATTAATCGTTAATTTTTCTAAAGATAACGATGAAACTTAAAGTAATGGTTAACAGCTCTATCATTTAAATACCTTGTTTATGTCTCAATTACTATATAAGATAGCCTATTTATACATAAAATGTTAAAAAAAGCAATGGAAAAATGTACAACTGAAAAAAGTCTCAGTCAATAAAAGTTATAATATATTTATAAATAACGAAAATATTTTATTTTGCCTGAATATAAATATACCATTTATATGTAAACTTATACTTGTATCTGTAAAAGTCGAATTTTAAATATTTTTAGCGCATTTTCGAGAAGTCGAATGCGCTATTGCACCCGTTTTGTCCGTCCGTCCGGCTGTCATCACCCTAGATCCTAGCATCCATAAGTCCTAGACCCATGATGTATATATGTTTTTTTTATGTCCTGACCTGCCATTTGTGCATCAACACTCAGTTACTCGATCCGTTAAAAAACCCCGTTAAAACTACCAAAAAACATTGCGAATCGATAGATAACACTGGCGCAGGCAACGGCCGCCATTGCCGGAAGTCTTAGTATTATCAAAAGTATTAGTTTTTTTTGTTGACGTCATTAGAATATGTGTAAAAGTTTAGAGAGTTTTACGTCATCATTTGTGGTGACTTCAATCAAGATCTTAGCGGCCCAGGGGCAGAAATTGAAAACTTTTTCGAAACAAGCTTCAACATTCAACTACTTTCACCAAGATTGGCAACCACGATCTATCAAACAACAATTGACGGAGTATTTGGGCGATTAGCTGATTACAATTTAGAATGTTTCATTTATGAGTCCTATTTCAGTGACCACAAACCACTTGTAGTTAGATTAAAGAGAAAATAAAAATTTTTAAAAAGTCAAGAAATGACTTTTAAATAACAAAAATTTCAGGTATATTCATTACACAAGAAAATTCATAAAAATATGTCTAAAATCTAAATACAATTACTGATAACTACATAATGCTGATATCTAACATAAGTACTGATACATAATACGAAAATGCGCTAACACGTCCTGAGTTCCAAAAGGGACCAGGCTTAACATGATTTTTTTTTCTCTAGTTAGTAGCTTAACCCTAGCCATGTTTTTCTTTTCAACAATGGATTTAAGATGAACATTTTAGCTATTTATATAGATCGGTACAAGTTTATAAATACACTTTAAAAAAAAAGTTTAATACTAAAATTTGTTTTTAATCATTGTCGTTTTTATCTTTTAAAAAAATATTTTTTGTACATTTAGAATGTATCATTTGCACAAATGTTAACTGAGCATATTCTCCTGTCAACTACTAAATTCAATGTTAAAATTACACCTTGCAATGAGCTCATTCAATTGCAATTGCATATTTTAAAAAAAATTCTTCCTGGAGGAGTCTGTTATTTGATCTACAAATCAGTGACAATAATTTATTAAATAGTTAAATTCTCAAGAAATAAATTTAACATTTTATGTGTCTAATAAATTACATGCCTTTTAATAAATTTTATAAAACAATTATAAGCCTGCTTTGATGTATCATGTGTAGATAGTGTGCTCAATGTGTTCCACCGTTACCAAGTAGTGACAGCCGATGCTTAATTGATTAGTTAGAAATGTAGGAAGTAATAGGGCTGTCCCGATACACTGTTGGGCTAATCGGTATAGGCTGACTTTCGTAAATTTTGAAATACTCGGCAATCGGCCGCGTAAGTGATCCCGATGACGAAAATTACGTAATTGCTCCAATACAAAAGATATACATAGATTCGCATGTCTAAAAATTCCTTTTCGAATAGAATAACAATATGTACCGCAGAATTGTTGTTATTTACAACCACGCATCCTTCAACCTAATTTAACTCTATTAGCATTGCATTGTACCGGGTACTTATTGTTTCATCCATAAAAAATGGCCATGCGCAAAAGCCATTATACTGTTGGTTAGAATTAATTATGAGTCGATGTTGAGAATTGAAATGGAGTTCTTAATGTTTTAAAAACATTTTTATCGAAGTTCAAAACAACGCGTCATGATAGATCATGTGAACACCGGAGAAACTTCGATTAAAATTTTTTTTTACTGTTTTTACAAAGTTAAATGAGTTGTTATTGAAATATATTTTAAAAAGAATACAAAGAAAATATAATTTTATTTATAGCAAAGTTCCTAAAAATTAAACCGTTAGTTTAACGAGAGAAAAAAATGTCTGACGAAAACACTGGATGACGTCACAAAATGTAGGTTAATAGCAGGTTAATAATTCTCTCAGTACTCGGTATCGATATTCTGTGTCGGCAAAACATGGCCACGACTACTCGGTACACCACTAGGCAATAGTTGAATAAACCTTAATTATTAAAAATGTAGGCAGTAGATGATTAATCTTCACCTGGTGGGAATTTAAGCTGTAGTTGAGTAATCCTGTAGTGGTTATCACGACCGCCTTACAAGCAACATGGTCATGGGTTCAGGCCTCAGGGAAAATATTATATTTTAGTTTTTAAAAAAAATGTGAGTTTGTGCCCGTTCCTTCCAAATTTTGCTAAGAATAATGGACTAGTGTCGGCGAATCACAGTTTATGGTTGTCAAGCTAGGGTGGTGAATGTTAGTGGGCAGGTAGATAACCGCAGAACGAATATTTTAGTTTTAAAAAAAAATGTGAGTTTGTGCCCGTTCCTTCATAATTTTGCTAAGAATAATGGACTAGTGTCGGCGAATCACAGTTTATGGTTGTCAAGTTAGGGTGGTGAATGTTAGTGGGCAGGTAGATAACCGCAGAACGAATGTATCGATACCAAAAAATGCACTTGTGGCTCCTCCTCACCAACGTTCACTCATGTTGTTTTGATTTATTCGTCTGGTGGTTTGTGTCCGTTCTTTCCTTCTTTCATTGTTCTATCCATGAGAAAGCCTGCATATCTAGTATTGATCAACTTTTTTAAAAGTTATTTTTATAAAATGTTTAGTTATTGCTATAGAAACATAATGCTAGCACCATAAAAAGTTAAATAAAATTATAGTCTACTTTAACTTTAGGTTTCAAAACGATCCGACGACAATGATCTGATATATGTACGTTGAATTACAACAGAAAGGAAAGGAAGACGGAATAAAATAAAAGTGACAGAATCATAATATTAATGCGACAATGCCAAGGAATTGGGGGAGGGAATGGGGTGAAATCCGTTAAATCAAAATAACTTGGTTATGAGATAAACTCCACAAAATCTCGTTGCCCGTCAAAAGGCCGATTGTCTCTGATCATTTAGTTAAACTACTTAATACACAGTGGCATTTAATTGTTTTACTTTGATAATAAAACAATCTTCCAATAATTTTCCAACAATTATCCTTCATTATCTGTCATTCCCTAACTGACGTGTGCGTTTCTTTGTTGCTGATGATAACAGGTGGGATGACTAAAATAAATAATTAATTTTTGACTCACATGTGAGGATGTTGTTGTTTATTTTTTTTCTTTCTTGAAAACGCAACAGTAAACATATTGACATATTATAGTAATAGAAGATTTTGAAAAAAGTACAACTTTGCTAATAAAGAAAATCGTACTCATCTGCTTTAAAGTCTTCTTCATGCATTTCTCTAACCATAATCCATTTATATATTAAATCTTAGATCTTAATCACGCAAATATACAAACATTCATAAACACACCAACACACAAAGAATCACACTAAGACACGTATGTTGTTGTTGAGCCTTCTCGTCCGTGAGGGACATCCACCGATCATCGTCGGCGTCTGCACTTCCTCCTAGGACATAGGCCACCTACAAGAGACCTCCAGGTATCTCTAACCTGGGCCATTCTCTCCAGGATCTTCCATCCATGGCTAACTCTCCCGATGTCTGCCTCCAACCCTCGCGCCATCTTGCCTCCCGGAGGGCCTCCTCTCCGTCCACCCTGCCCTGCTATACTAGAAGCAGGCTTCCTTAGTGTATGACCGATCCACCTCCACCGCCCTTGAAGAATCCCTTCCTCAATGGGCTTCCGCCCAGTCCGCTGCCACAGTTCCCGGCTGCTGATTTTGTCCGGCCAGTGAATTCTGAGAATCCTTCTAAGACAATTGTTAATGAAGGACTGGACTCTGGTCAGGTTTGCAGCCGTTATGAAACTCGTTGGTTGTGTATAAGACACATATGGTACGAATAAATACATACAGACGAGAGGTGTATATCGGTTTGGTGTCGTCCAGGGAGGTAACCCATGGTGTACCCCCCCTCACGACTTACCCCAATAGACCTTCGAGTCTGCCTGTTTGGTGTCGTCCAGGGAGGTAACCCATGGTGTACCCCCCTCACGACTTACCCCAATAGACCTTCGAGCCTGCCTGTTTGTTGTCGTCCAGGGAGGTAACCCATGGTGTACCCCCTTCACGACTTACCCCAATAGACCTTCGAGCCTGCCTGTTTGGTGTCGTCCAGGGAGGTAACCCATGGTGTACCCCCTCACGACTTACCCCAATAGACCTTCGAGCCTGCCTGTTTGGTGTCGTCCAGGGAGGTAACCCATGGTGTACCCCCCTCACGACTTACCCCAATAGACCTTCGAGCCTGCCAGTGTCAAATAACGGGAACGTAAGGAATTTTATATTTTGGTGAAAACATTTGTGATGAAGTGAAGCGCAGAATAAGATAGGTGACGATTGTTCTCATAAAATAGATGCTAATTTTTTTCAAGATTGGGTATCAACGAGGTATGGCGTTCTTATACATTATTTTCCTCTTTTTCATTAAAAAAAAAGAACAAAGAAACCCATATTTTTTCCTTTTTTAGCACCCCCCCCCCAGCCGTCGTATTATTTTCCCACGCCTGGTACCACCTTTCCCTGAAGTGGTCCATTAGCCAGGTATTTGCCCCGAGATAGGAGTTCTGGTTGGGGTTGGGCCGTAGTCCTCCCGCTTAGACTATTGTCAAGTATTCCAGCCATAATAATGAATGAAATGTGCTCTATTTATATTACCTTTTCCCGGTGAGAGCATTTCACCATGCACTCATCTTTGCCCTGGGAACTAGATTGTTAAGTCGAATCCTTTTCACTACGCCACTCATACATGGTTTTGTGTCCGTTGCATTAAGCAAGTAATCCTTACAGACATATTTGGTGGCGTTGTTCGCCAGGTTTGTTGGTGCAGCAGGTTCCACACTTTACTCATAATCCGGGCCACGTAGAGGCCAACCCTTTTCGGATCGCTTTTTCTTACTCGCTCACTCAATCACTCATCACTAATTCTCCAGTTTCCGGTGTAGGAAGGCGCATGAAACTTTACGAAGTTGGTGAATAACCTCCCTATTTTGATTTGATGTTACGCGGGTTCTCAACGCTAACTGAAATATTAATTTACCACTGCAAGTGCGGGTAAATTGCTAGTATCTATACTAATAAAAAGGAAAGCCCTGACTGACTGACTGACTGACTCACTGATTCATCACTAATTCTCAACTTCCCGTGCTGTAGAATCATGAAATTTTGGGAAGTTATTGGGTACCCTCTCACGACGAAAATTGGCGAAAAAGAATTTTAAAATACTCCCTCATGTGGGGCTGGGGGCCCAAAAACATTTTTTAAAAAAATGGGCTCTATAAAAATTGAAAATACCCAATATTCCTATTCCCGTGTAGTTACAAACATGAAACTTTTTGAGTACATGCTCTCGGCGATAATTAGATGAAAAAAAGTTAAATTTCCCACTCATGGGGGCCGGCGAAAGTTGGTGTAAAAGAATTATGAAATACACACTCACGGGGGTCGGGGCCCCAAAACCGGTTTTTTTCACTCATGTGAGCTTTATAAAAATTGAAATTCTATAATTCTCTTAGTAGGTAGACTCATGAAACGTTGAGCAGTTGATAAATACACCTTCACAATGCTAGCATGGGAAATCACATTTAAAATATCCCTTACTGGGGACGGGGGCCCAAATTTTAAAAAAATGAAAAACCACCAATTCTCCCATCCCCATGTATGAAGAAGCATAAAACTTTAGGAAGTTGTTGAGTACAATCTCCCGATGATAATTGGCATAAAATAATTTATAATCACAATCATGGGCACCGGGGCATCAAAATCACATTTCTTTCTTATATGAGCTATATACAAATTGAAAATGAATCATTGTCCTATTTCCCTTGTAGGTAGAAGCATGAAACTTTGGAAAAAAATTTAGTACAAGCTCCCGACAAAAAATGGCAAAAAGAATGTTAAAATTCCCTCTAACATGGGACCGGGGGCACAATTATATCTTTTTCTTATATTAAAACCCGAATCATCAATAATTCTCCAATTGTCCGTGTAGGTAGGAGCATGACACTTTGGGTAATTGTCAAGTACCCTCTCACGACGAATGTTGGTGTAAAAGAATTTTGAAATACACACTTATGGGGGTTGGGGCCCCAAATTTTTATTTTCTTATATGAGCTTTATAAAAATTGGAAATCACTAATTCTCCTATTACCCGAGTAGGTACACTCATGAAGCACTAGGGAATAGATATTTACACTTTCACAATGTTAGCAGTTATAGTTGTTTTTTTTTAAATATCCCTTGCTTGGGGCCAGGGGGGCCAAATTGTAGTTTTTTCCTAATATAAACTATTTTCTTATATTAAAAACGGACTCATCACAAATTCCACAATTCATCGTGTAGGTAAAAACATAAAACTTTTGGAAGTTGTTGGGTACCCTCTCACGACGAAAATTGGCGTAAAATAATTTTGAAATGCACACTCATGAGGGCTGGAGTCCCAACAACGTGTTTTTTCCTTGCATGTGCTTTATAAAAATTAAAATTCACCAATTCTCCTATTTCCCGAATAGGCAAATGCATAAAACTTTGTTTTTTTAAAAATACACTTCCACAATGGTAGTAGGTGATCAATTATTTAAAATATCCCTTACGGGGGGCCTAAATGTAGTTTTTTCCTTATATTAACTATATAAAAAGTAAAAATCACTAATTCTCCCATTCCCATGTAGGTAGAAGCATAAAACTTATGGAAGTTGTTGGGTACACTCTCACGACGAAAATTGGCAAAATATAATTTTAAAATTCACACTCATTGCGACCGGGGCCTCAAAAACGTGTTTGTTTAAAAATTACTATGTGCTATATATAAATTGAAAAGCAGTATTTTTCCTATTTCCCCAAAAAGGTAAACGCATGAAACGTTGGGGGTTTGTTAAATACACTTACACGATGGCAGCAGGTGAAATTTTTTAAATTATATCCCTTACTGGGCCCAAATATAGTTTTTTTATGCACTCACTCACTAAATCATCACCAATTCTCCAAATTCCCGTAGCAAAGCGCGGGGAAATTGCTAGTATATATATATATACAAGTGTGTGAGGGATCATGTGTGTGTTTGTGAGTAGGTGTGGGCGTGTATTGTTCTTCCCTTAAAATGTAAACATACATACGTCTGTTAGACTGGTGGTCATATGTTATAGTATTTGGGCAGTGGTGGTCATATGTTATAGTATTTGGGCAGTGGTGGTCATATGTTATAGTATTTGGGCAGTGGTGGTCATATGTTATAGCATTTGTCTGTGGTGGTTATATGTTATAGTATTAGGGCAGTGGTGGTAAATGTTATAGTATATGGGCAGTGTTGGTATATATTATAGTATATATATATATATATATTGGGCAGTGGTTGTCCTAGGTTATAGTATTTGGGCAGTGGTGGTATATGTTATAGAATATGGGCAGTGACATAGGTATATAATCTCAAAGAAATCAAAGAGACCAAATCAACCAAAGTAAATACGCACAACAAATATATTAAGAGTTTCTCCATCGAATTGTTCATGTGGTTAGTCTGTGAAGGTCGTGCAGTTCAAAAAGTTCACATGCCTGTATACAGCTTTTCTTCTTTAGACGGAGGAATGTCGTTACCGACTGGTATGGTAAAGTTGGGGAGCTATTTTGTTTATGTTACTCCCCACATTGATACAAAAAACGGTTGGAGATAATCAAACCACGGTTTAGTTTATCTCATACCAAGCTCGCCACTTAATTACGTTACGGGTTGCTTGCAGTTTAATCTGTTTTTATTCTCTCTCTCTCTCTCTCTCTCTCTCTCTCTCTCTCTCTCTCTCTCTCTCTCTCTCTCTCCGTATGTGTGTGTCTGTGTGTGTGTCTCTGTCTCTCCCCTCTCTATTAGCATACGATACGTGTCCAGTTGCACTTTCGCCTGGGTACGCGGTAAAATGTTGAACTTTCAAAATGCTGGCCAACTGGTTGCAGACTTGTCACACGACTGAAACTGTGTATTTATTGAAGGGTTACACACCTCGTGAGTTGTCTGACCTTTCTACCAAGTAACGGAGTTCTTTCTCAGAGATGACTTAAAGACACGAGTGTAGGACAAGCTGTAGCTGTATGAAGCAGGTAAGACAACATCTTCAAATAAGTGTTGACATTGCGTCAGGTAAAATTAAGTGTTGTGTCAGGTACAAATAAGTGTTGTGTCAGGTACAAATAATTGTTGTGTCAGGTACAAATAAGTGTTGTGTCAGGTACAAATAAGTGTTGTGTCAGGTACAAATAAGTGTTGTGTCAGGTACAAATACGTGTTGTGTCAGGTACAAATACGTGTTGTGTCAGATAAAAATAAGTGTTAACATAGTGTCAGGTACAAATAAGTGTTGTGTCATGTACAAATAAGTGTTGTGTCAAGTACAGATTAGTGTTGTGTCAGGTACAAATTAGTGTTGTTTCAGGTACAAATAAGTGTTGACATTGTGTCAGGTACAAATAAGTGTTGTGTCAGGTACAAATAAGTGTTGCGTAGGGTACAAATAAGTGTTGTGTCAGGTACAATTAAGTGTTGTGTCAGGTACAAATAAGTGTTGTGTCAGGTACAATTAAGTGTTGTGTCTGGTACAAATAAGTGTTGTGTCAGGTACAACTAAGTGTTGTGTCAGGTACAATTAAGTGTCGACATTGTGTCAGGTACAAATAAGTGTCGACATTGTGTCAGGTACAGATAAGTGTTGACATTGTGTCAGGTACAAATAAGTGTTGTGTCAGGTACAAATAAGTGTTGTGTCAGGTACAATTTAGTGTTGTGTCAGGTACAATTCAGTGTTGTGTCAGGTACAAATAATTGTTGTGTCAGGTACAAATAAGTGTTGTGTCAGGTACAATTAAGTGTTGTGTCAGGTACAAATAAGTGTTCTGTCAGGTACAAATTAGTGTTGTTTCAGGTACAAATAAGTGTTGACATTGTGTCAGGTACAAATAAGTGTTGTGTCAGGTACAAATAAGTGTGGACATTGTGCCACGTACTTAAAGGAAGATTTGACATTTGCTAAAATTTTAATTGGAGACCTCATCCTTTTAATGGAACTTTCCCGTTTAAGAATGAGAGAGCAAGTTTTAGATGATGAAAGCGAATACGTTTGTATCCATCTTATGCAGAATGCATGTATTCTTCATAAGGTAAGATTACTGTAGAAATTCACATGAGGTTTTGTTTGTAAATATAGACTTTGGAAAATTTATATGATTTTCGTAAACGAGGTAATCTACTGGAATTTTTAAAAATGTTGGCTTGAATTTAGAATATTCAAAATATCACCTAAGACATTGTCAACAAAAGAATATTTTAGCCCATGGGGTAAAGCAACTATAATTAATTATTTCAAGACCAATTCAAGTGTATTAGTATATTTTGGCTCGAAGTTAGCCTCCGTAAAATAATATCATTAATTCAAACATTGCTTACAACTTTCTTAACTATTGCAAGGAGTTAAAAATACTTCTTTAAAATTTACTTATGAAAATTTAATGACGCTGAATATTGAATACACCAAGATAGACTAATCTATGGCAAATTAGGCTGTTGAGAGTGGCATGAATTAAAACATTGAAAGATTGGGCCAAGAGAAATAACAGAAAAATTACAATTTTATTTAAAAAATGAAGTCTATGCCTTTGCATCCATCCATCCATCCAATCATCCATCCATCCAACCATCCATGCATCCAACCTTCCATCTATCCAACCATCCATCCAACCATCCATGCATCCAACCTTCCATCTATCCAACCTTCCATCTATCCAACCATCCATCCAACCATCCATCCATCCAACCTTCCATCTATCCAACCATCCATCCAACCGACCCATCCATCCATCCAGCCATCTTTTGTGGCCTTTCAAACTAGGAATATTACTAATGACTTTAATATCTTTAAGACTTATATCCATCTGGAACAGAAGCTTGAAAACGTAATCTTTGTGATACTTGTTTTATAGGGCTTGTCATTTCTAAAACCGGAAAACGTCATAACTCATTGGGTAATGTTTTATTTTCCATTTTAGCGGAAAAGGTTTGGAAGTATTAATACTGTCGAATCAATAAGTTCCGAATATTATTAGAACAGTAAACTAACGAAACTTCTTTTTCTTGTTGAAGTTTAATAATCTGTCTTAAATTAACGAAGAATAAACAGCTGATACGGTGATTTCTTCTTAATATACCTACATTTACATACTGACTCGTATCTATTATTAAATTTTTTATGAAATTCGTCCCCCAAAAAGTTCCCAATAGGGTTCTTCATTTCTAAAACCGGAAAACGTCATAGCTCATTTCGTAATGTTCTTTTTTAGATTACATTTTAGCGGAACAAAGTTTTGAGGCATAAATACAGTCAAATCACTATGTTCTCGAAATTGTTAGCTTAAGTCCTATAAGCTGTCTTAAATTAACGAAGAATTAAAAATTAGCTGATAAGATCAATCATACCTACATTCACGTATTGACTCGTATCTTTTATGAATTTTTTTATGAATTTGTCCTTACAAAAGATAAATTAAATATAATGTTTCTATTAATAGATTTCCGCCATACTATGACAAGGTCTATTATTTGCTATGGCAAACATTTATACCCTTCTTGAAATTTTAAAAATAAAAAGGATTTATCTTTCACACATCGCAACGTTATGTAAAGCAATGCTTTGGAATAGGTGTAATAAAATGTACGTTGGTAAGACAGATCGTCGCCTGTAGAGTTGACATTTAGAGAACGTTAAAAAAGAAGAAGAAAAAAGCTACTTTGTCTTGTCACTGAATTCTACAACAGTGTTTATTATGTCGGGGTTTTAGAAACTGATGACTCTGGAATCTATATGCAAGCAACTACCCGGATAAGATCTGTATTGGAAATATGAATTTAAAAATACGTTTTGATTTGTTGGCTCAAAATTTGATCGAATGAAGTTCACAATTTTACCATATTGTTGAATCGTTTCCCAGTTTGAACAAAAAAAAAAAAATTTCATTCTCTTCTACTGTCCCTGTGTCTATTCCTTTTCTCTTCGTTTCTCTGTTGTTGTTTTTAAAATCACTACTCAGCCTTCGCATGCTATATTAAATAATATATCATGCACATTTTGTTTAAACCCTATGTGTATTCATTAGCACTGATAAAGGAAATTTTCGAAACGTTTCAAATGCATTTGTTCAGAAATGAAGCTTTAAGTTATAATGTACAATACACAATTCATTTTTGTATCTAGCAAAACAATCAATGAATCACTTGCCTTAAGTGCTTTTGTGTTTTGTTTTACAACTATCAGTAGTTTGCAAAACTTTTCAATAAATTCACTGATTGCTGGGACGTCATTGATTATAATAAATTGTAAGTGTTATCTTTTAGGCAAGTAGTGAATTAATGTTAATCATTTGGACACACACATCGCTGAGTTATCATCGACTCTCTATCTTATCGTTGTGTCACTGAACTAAACAACAGTACAATGTAACCTGATGTTTTAGGTTTTATTAAGCTTTTCTTTTCATTTTAAATTCATGTTTTTCAAATAATTGTTTTCGTAGAAATTCAACGAAGACTAGATGATAGTTATTAATCAAGTTAAGGGAGATGAAAGTCATTTATGAAGTTAAGGGAGATGATAGTCATTTATCAAGTTAAGGGAGATGATAGTCGTTTATCAAGTTAAGGGAGATGATAGTCATTTATCAATTTATGGGAGAGGATAGTCATTTATCAAGTTAAGGGGATGATAGTCATTTATCAAGTTAAGGGGGATGATAGTCGTTTATCAATTTATGGGAGAGGATAGTCATTTATCAAGTTAAGGGAGATGATAGTCATTTATCAAGTTAAGGGAGATGATAGTCATTTATCAAGTTAAGGGAGATGATAGTCATTTATAAAGTTAAGAGTCAAGGGCGCAAGCAGCGAATGAGGAGAAGAATAGTCAACAGGGGCGGGCCACTTTTCCCATTCCCCACCTGTAAGCCAGTGATAGGGTAATAGTACAAGTTTACTGTAATATCGTAGCCAGGCAAATATTGGTGTACGGCATGGTCTACATTGTCTTTTATTCATGCGCTGCCTCTCGTCTAAAAAAAACCAACATATTTAAAGGTCGCATCAATCCAAAACATACGCTCAATTTGTAAATAAAATGTAATAAAAAAGATTTCAAATATAATATTTATCTATTTTAATTTTTTTTTTTTTTTTTTNTTTACAAATAATCATAATAAACTAACAGGATTTAAACCCATCTCCTTTACGACATGTACATTAAAACCCACTGACCGAGGTAATGAAATGGCGCTCTCGAAACATGTAAGCAGCATACTTCTCTTACGACTCCCCAAGTAGCACTGGAATACAATGTGCGGTGTCTGTACTGTTCAAGTAAGGCAAAGCACAGTTTAGAGATTAGTGGGATGCGAGGAGACCCTTGTAATCTGACGCTAACAAATAAATAATATATATTTCCGCAAATTATTTTATCGTGTGCATTGTCATTGTCAGGGAAACATTATAGAGTAATTGGGTTTTCCCCGACATTTCAATGTTGATACTTGTTTTGGTGCGGTGCGCACGGTATGAAAGAAGATGACGTAATGGTGCGAACGTGACGTAGGGTGAAGGCAGTTGTTGCGGGTGAGAGACCGGCAGTGGTTGTGTATGGAGAAACCTTCGACTTGCAGTTATTAAAGTTATAAATGTTTCAAGGGTGTTTTTTTTTTTTATTATCTTGAGCTGACCTGTCCGTGTAGTCTTAACAAATACCCAGACAACGACGCCACAGTCGTCATTTCCATCTCTAGTTCCATATAACTGACATTCATGATTTAAAAATAACAATATTTGAATCTGTAACTTTCAACAATTTTCAATTATTGCGGACAATATTAAAAAAAAAGTTATTAGTAAAATTATTCATACATATCTGCAGCCTTTCCTCTGGTCTTAACATCAAGTACTAAGGTCACTTGTTGTTCCCCAATTTTCACACCAATATTCCCATAGTCACTCGTGGTCCCTGAAGTTTACTTTAATAGTCTCAAGGTCACTAGCTGATCCCTGACCTTCACATCAATAGTCCCAAGGTCACTAGCTGATCCCTGACCTTCACATCAATAGTCCCAAGGTCACTTGTTGCTCCCTGACCCTCACATCAATAGTCCCAAGGTCACTTGTTGCTCCCTGACCTTCACATCAATAGTCCCAAGGTCACTTGTTGCTCACTTTCTTCCCCGACATCGCTCCTGGTATCCTAAATCATTAGTATAAGTAGCCTACCAAATAATTAAAACTGATATATAAAATACCATATAATATAAACAAGTGCCCATATGTTCCACTGCAAATTATTCCGCTGTGTTCATTAAACTAAATTCTGTAAGTGAACATGCATTGCTCGGTTTTGTTGATATCTAATTTAACTATCGTAATCTAAATTAGTAATTATAAAAACCACTGATTTTATTTAAGGTAATTATGACGAGTTTTTTGAGGTTCGAGCAATTATCAACAGTTACGAATAAAGAACTACCGTGTAAAATTTGCGTGGAATTTCAGATCACTCTTGAATGACTGTCCCATTGAACAGTTATTGGCCTTCACTGTGTAGACCGACCACGTGACAGGAAGGATGAAGGACGTGATGGCGTCTTTATCAGGGGGCGACCGTCATGTGAAGGTTTACTACATCAACAACGGTGCAGAGTTGGATGATCTGTCATCACAGAAGGTTGTCACAAACCATCTGTCAGCACAGAAGTCTGTCACGAAAGATCTGTCACCAAACAAGTATGTCACGAAAGATTTGGCCCTTGAGCCTCCACTAAAGTCAGGTAAGTACTGCACTGAGTTTATTCTTTCATTATTGCGCACATGGCCCAGTCCAAAGAATAATTTGGAATAAATAATCTTTAGAAGGTTCTTAACCAGAAATGGGAGAGAAAAAAAATTACAGAATGGAAATAACGACTATTATGAGTCTGTAGTTACAAAGTAAATAATGAATAAAGTAAAAAAAAAAATTTCTTCCACATTAAAGATAATACATTTCATTAAAAGTTATTTCTTAAAGCCAATGATAATCAAAAGCGCTTCCATATAAATGAAATGATTTAGATTGTGAGTAGTTAAAAATTCGGCGCTATTTATTGTGTTATGTATATGCTATATATTTGGGACCCATAACCGATGGTCGTAGGGGGCCCTAATGTTTCCATTGGAACTCACTAGAGGCTTTGTAGACCTTGGTGGGTGTCCCGAATCCCTTCCAGGTTAGCGGTAGTCATTCATCATTGTTATTGTGGCTTTACGTGGGTTCGATCCCACGACCCTCAGATTATGAGGCGAGCACCCCATTAACTTCGCTATCTAACCATTTTTATATAACCTAGAAAAATAATTTATCTATTAAAGTCTTCTCCATGTTTTTCAGATAAAAAGAAAAGTTTTGAACTGAAATTCAACTAAAATAAGAAAACGATTTAATATAGGTATTTGTGTCATTATAATTAATATTTTCTCTTGGATTTGTTGGCCCGTGTGGCAAAAACAAAAACAACGCGTGCCAACGTTTTTTGTGTATAAATATACACCCCTTAAATAGATGTTACTTTACACTTATCAAAATTTGCTGCGTGGAAATTTTAAACTGCTGAAGCGGCGTTGCTAAGATATATGCGCGTCAGTGCAGCTTAAAGGTTACAGGGATTATGAGTAAAAGGGATAAGGAAGTTTATTTAATTATTTTGGTAAATTTTGAGGAGTGCGCTAAGTTTTGTTCAGTTGTGTCAATAAAATGTTTGCGTACCTTACTTTGTTTCCGTTTTGTGCGGCTAATGTTTGAGTAAAGTTGTTTGTAAACTCAAAAATCTAATAAATGAGACAGGGCATCAACTCCTCCCCTCCCCTGCGAACACTTAATCATTTATACTCTACTACTTAATTACTCGATCACCGGATCTGAATGACGACGATGGGAGAGGGGGGGGTCATTTTTTGTACACGATCTTAGTTATACACACGCTCCTTCTATCCACAACATAATTGCGTCCACAGACCATGACAGATGATCTGTTGGCAAGTGATGCAGCGGCCTCAAGGCTATAAGGGCTCCACGCATTACCCAGCCGCCTAAATATTGTTAGTTGGGTACCCATTCAGAGCTGGGTGACTCAGGGAGTCCCCGCCTTCGTGTGGATTTGAACTCGTGACCATCGGTAGGCCAGTCGAGCGCACTGCTATTCGACCACAGCGTCCCACTTTCATGTCGTTGTCCACTGTTGTCTTCATTGCACACTGAATGAAGATTTTTCAAAGTCTTTTTTGTTATTATGAACTACATTAATCTTATCTGCACCTCTTTAAAAGGTTTCATTAAGATTAAAACATCTCAAATTAGTGGATTCTATTTTCAGGTGAGGATAAAACTATTGACCTGAACGAGGACAAAATTGAAATCCATGTAAGTGTTGATAATTCTACAGGTCTGACATGTCGCTCCGTCCCTCACGAAGATATATTCATATTTCAGTAACGTATGATTTTGAAATTCAAAGCTGAAAATTGAATATTTCCAACGGGAATAAAGGAAAGAAACTAGTTTATTAAAATCAAAATAGTTAATTTATATTAGATTTCATTGGTCAAGTTGGAAATACGTTCAGGTTAATTGAAAGAATTCTTTCATGAAACCGTCTAGAAAAGCATAAGCAAGGGACTTTCTTATATTACTTAACGCTACATCGTCATATGTCTCCAGGTGTACAAGAAACGATGGTACATATATTGCCATATGCCCCATGGTGTACAAGGACGTGGTACATCATATATATTAATGGTATATTGCCACCTGTCCCCAGGTGTACAAGAAACGATTGTACACCATATATATTAATGGTATATTGCCACCTGTCCCCAGGTGTACAAGAAACGATGGTACACCATGTATTTTAATGGTATATTGCCACCTGTTCCAGGTGTACAAGAAACGATGGTACATCATATATATTAAGGGTATATTGCCACCTGTCCCCAGGTGTACAAGAGACGATGGTACATCCTTGCTGTCTACAGCTTGTTTGCATTCACCCAGGCCCTCATCTGGAACACCTGGGGGCCCATTTCCACCACGAGCGAGGAGGCGTTTGGCTGGAGTGACGCCAATGTTGCCTGGTTGACCAACTGGGGGCCAGTTTCATTTGTGTTGGTTGGTTTTCTGTTCCCATGGATACTGCAGCTCAAAGGTAATTCTTATCAAGGGATACTCAAAATCCGATAGATATCACCCTCATAGGTCTTCCACCTGGAAAAATTATCAAACGGGATATTTTGTCAATTCTAACGCCACTTCCTGTTTTGAAATGCATGTAGTATATAAAAATTTATTCAATTTTTTTTTTCTTTATACTAATATGTTATTTCTTTTATTCAGATATCGAAAATTTAACTGCTTTTACTTCACTAATTTACCAGCAGTTGCATTTTTTTAGTTTTAGTGTTTTTTGTTATCATTGAACCCACCACTTACAAAAGGAAAATGGGTCTGGTACAGATTGCAAACGTTTCGCCAAAGGTTGATGGCTGCATAAAATAAATGTTTCCGAATAATGTTGCTGTTAATTGTTAAATAACATTTTTTTTTTTTTAAATTAATTTAAAGAAATTTTTTTTAAAGTTCCATTAGTCTATTAGTCTCAAGCTCAGTCATATCACTCCCTGTAATACTCGAATGGTATTATTAATTAATTAATATTTTTCGCCTTCGTGAGAAATTTTAATAGTCGAAAAGTTCGGAAGTTTAATGGACTTGGAATTTCGGAATCAGAGATAAACAAAGGTGTATAACTCCGATAAAAATCGGAATGGTTGGCAGGCCTGAATCTATGATAGTGTATATTGTATTTTATTATTTCTATTACAATTTTCAATAAATAAAGCTAATATTCACTGCTACAGGCGTTCGGTGGGCCGTGGTTCCAAGCGCGTTTTTAATTGCCCTTGGGACTTGCTGTAGAGTGATCACATCGGAAACAGAGGCGGCTACCATGTGAGTCTTCAGCAGGATTTAATGTGTCATCTTCTATCATTGCTCTCATATCTTCTATTATTGCTCTCATATCTTCTATCCTTGCTCTCATATATTCTATCCTTGCTCTCATATCTTCTATCCTTGCTTTCACATCTTCTATCCTTGCTTTCATATCTTCTATCCTTGCTCTCATATCTTCTATCCTTGATCTCATATCTTCTATCCTTGCTCTCATATCTTTCTTTTACCTTTACTAACCCAGCTCCGATCTTTACTATCCATGTTCACAGACCTTTCATTAGTCTTTAACAATATCTACCACAACCATTCAGACTAAAATATTTATGAACGTCAAAGTTACATGTGTTAACAATTAATATCATTGTTAATTTAATTTAAGTATTTTTATCTTACGTTTTGCAAACAACATATTTACCTCTCTACCTCAGTCTTATCCACATTGGCCAGTTCCTCAACGGCTTGGCCGGGCCAATGGCCATGAGCGGCATTTCAAGTGTGTCATCGTCTTGGTTCCCACCACACGAACGTGTCACGGCCACGGCCATTGGAGTCAGCACCTGCTACTTCGGCGCTTCCATCGCCTTTGTTGTAGGTTAGTGAAGCGTAGGGGTCAGTACCTGCTATTACAATGCTTCTATCGCCTTTGTTGTAGGTTAGTAAAGGTAGGGGTCAGTACCTGCTATTACAGTGCTTCATCATCCCAATTCATCGCTAATTGATTCTTTCTCAACCGATTGTATTTTTCTCACATCTGACCCCATTCAGTAACGGGCCCGAGTCATCCCAAAACGTTAACCTCGCAGATATTGCTATACTCTATACAAACAGCTCAACTCACCTGTTATACTCTATACAAACAGCTCAACTCACCTGTTATACTCTATACAAACAGCTCAACTCACCTGTTATACTCTATACAAACATCTTAACTCACCTGTTATACTCTATACAAACAGCTCAACTCACCTGTTATACTCTTTACAAACAGCTCAACTCACCTGTTATACTCTATACAAACAGCTCAACTC
>MUZC01004686.1:990571-1007416 GCA_002072015.1 Radix auricularia | reverse complement strand
AACTCACCTGTTATACTCTATACATACATCTTAACTCACCTGTTATACTCTATACAAACATCTCAACTCACCTGTTATACTCTTTTTTTACATAAAGCTCAACTCAGCTGTTATACTCTTTACATACACTTCAACTCACTAATTATACTCCATTAATGCAGCTAATTTCACATGCTATACTAGTTTTACTCCATACATACATGTCAAAGTCATTTACACCGTTAGAGTACGGAGTATTAATCAAATTTACTTACAAATGACCCACATTTTAGCATTGAAAGGAATATACTTCTTGCTGCTTGCTCATAACAATTCAAAGTGATTGCCGCATCTGAAAAATTGTGCTACACGACTAGACTCGATGAAATGAAATAGTAGAATTTTTATTTTTAATCTAGTAATTTAGCTTAACAATGCGAGTTAATTATTTTACATATAAACCCAGGTCCGACACTTGTGTCATTGGAGCCTCGTTCTGAGGTCAACACGACGACATTAGCACTCGGTGTGTCCTCATCACACGATGTCATTCAGTCGTCTAACTTGTAAGGAAATACATTATTCCAATAGTGAGCTCTCATTTATTAAATTAACTGTAACTGTAACTGATAAAATTTTACCTTAAAAAAAATTATATGACTAATAAATATATTACATTATTCTCAACAAGTCTGGCTTTAGGCACAGGAAAAATAGGCAGGTGCCTAGGGCCTCCGATTAGTTTCGTCATTAGTAAGGGGCTCGCACAAGAATCTTTCCATATTTATTTTGTATTTTTCTATTATATTAAGGGCCAAAAAATTCTGTTCAAAAGGGGCCTCCTATTCCCTTATAGACCGAACCTGGTGTCAATAAGCACAAATAAATGCGGTATACATGTTTGAATCAAGATTTGCACTGTGATAACGTAAATGTTATTTATTTTCACATCAGCACAACAATATCCAATGTAATCTCAAACTTTTCCACAACAAACGGAGGTAAGTATGTACATTTACAGATTACTTGTAGATAAATTTAAAGATTTCTATTCTTTTTTTTTCAAATGATAGGGTTTAAATTAGCTCTTTTAAAACTGGGATGAATAAAAATCTGTACGTGGTTCCCCACTCTGAACACAAAGTGTTTGCATAGCAAAATAAAATGACTATGTTGATAGCAACAACCACGATGTTGCGATGCTATCTATAATAAGCTCGAGTCAATATCAGTAAGACCTTTAGTCTTCTAAGCTCTGATGACATTCCCACCCATTTTTAAAAGAGTAATTTAACTTTAAAATAACCTATTTTTTAACATCTCTGCCCCAACAGATTAAATTTTTGTTAATCATTTACTGTGGTCTACACATCTATGATATTTTTATATTTTAAAAAAAAAATTGAAATTTTTACCCAAGTGCCTACTTTATACTAATGACTTTATTGTTTCAAAATATATCGTCAGCGGAAGATATTTTTTTTCATTCTGTGTCTAAAGTGGATTTCGGGGTTTGTTAGAAAATTGTCAGTGCATATACTGAATTTTCTGCCCCTATCTATTAATTCTAACTTTGGAAAGTCTACCTTTATTAATATAGTTAATATTTCTTAAAGATTAAAACGAAGAAAAATACGTCTCCTTTAAGCTTAATATCTGATTATCTAAAACTCGAACAACACAATTCATAATTTCTCCTCACACCACGTAACTTCCATTCCTCAAGATTTAACCAGAGCGAGGCAAGCAAAAGAACAAATAATGCGCTACATGTATTATGGTAAGTACGGTTTTTAAAATTTTAATCTAGTTTGTTTACATCTAAACTTGTGTATTCTCTCTGTAATGCATAGATCTAGGTGTAATTTATAATCAGAATATGATTGAATTATTTCCACTACACATTATTTTGAAATTTCACTGCACCCCTTGGTTTCGAAAAGTACATTTGACCTTTTCTTAAAATATATATCTTTTTTTTAATAAAAATCCCCAGAATGTGGCTGGGCGTGTCTAATATTTCTACTCACTGTCATCTACTTCCCGTCAAAACCTCACCGACCACCGTCTACATCTGCATCAACAACAAGGGAAGACTACTGGGCTGGACTGTGGTCTCTGAGACGGTAAGTCTCGGTTATTTCCCTTGCGTTATCGCTTCAGAGCAGGAAGGAGCACAACAGAGCAGATCTTCAACTTGCGAGTGCTCTGTGAAAAACATATGCAACACCAGAGCGACCTCTTTCATGTCTTCATAGACTTTAAAAAGTCGTTCGACAGAGTGTGGCATGCGGCACTGTGGGCAACTATGCACAAGTTTAATATTAATGCTAACCTCATTGCTGTGGTCAAGAACCTGTACAACAGAGCAACCAGCGCAGTACTCTACAACAGCAAGCTGGGAGATTGGTTCAAGACCACTGTTGGTGTCAGTCAAGGGTTTTTACTCTCCCCCATCCTCTTCAACCTCTTCCTAGAAAGAATTATGAATGATATGCTCGAAAACCATGTCGGAACGGTCAGCATCGGAGGAAGGATTATAACTAACTTACGCTTCGCCGATGACATAGATGGCCTAGCTGGCAGCGAGGACGAACTAAAAGAATTCCTTGCAAAGCTAGAGAAGACATCAAAGGCCTATGGCATGGAAATCAATGCAGAGAAGACCAAGGTCATGGCAAATAAGAATTTCACAAGTGAAATACGGAAAAACGGGCAAAAACTCGAGGAGGTCCCTACCTTTAAATATCTAGGGGCTATAATATCCGATGAAGGCTCAAAGCCAGAAATTCTTGCCAGAACGGCCCAAACAACTGCAGCATTAAGTAAACTGAAAAACATCTGGCAAAGCAAGAAGCTCTCCCTGAGATCAAAGATTCGACTAATGCGCTCTCTGGCGATGTCAGTCTTCCTTTATGGTTATGAGGCTTGGACGCTCACCGCAGAACTCCAAAAATGAATTAATGCGCTTGAGATGTTTTCGAAAGGTATTAAACATCTCCTACACGGCGCACATCACGAACGAAGCGGTCCGCGACAAAATAAGTACTGTCATTGGCCCTTACAAGGACCTTCTCACCTCAATTAGAAAGAGGAAATTATGATGGTACGGACTCGTGACAAGATCTGGAGGTCTCTCAAAGACGATATTGCAAGGCACAGTCCAGGGAAGAAGGAAAAGAGGCAGACCAAGGAAGAGATGGGAGGACAATATCAAAGAGTGGACCGGCCTTTCATTTAGCTATTCTCAGAAGGCAGCTCAGAACCGCGACACTTGGCATGAGTTAGTGCGCAGCTCAAAATGGTTCCCCAACGACCCAGCGTCGGGTTAAGGGACAGTTCAGTTCAGTATCGCCAATCGCTGCATGTGTTCCCAACATTCCTGAATATTAAAAAAAAAAGAAATTAAATAAACAAAAATAACGTGGATTATTTCCAACAAGGTTAACATCATAATACGTTAACAAGAAAGGATAGACCCCCAAACCCCTCACATTGTTATTCTCTATTTTAAGTAAGACACACTTCATCCTGTTGGCAACTGTGTACGGGATATCTACTGGCGTGACCAACTGTTGGGCTACAGTCCTCAACGTCAACCTAAACCCTTATGGAGTCAGTGAGGTGAGACTTTGGCGTCAGTGAGGTGAGGCAATGACGTCAGTGAGGTGAGGCAATGACGTCAGTGAGGTGAGAATATGACGTCAGTGAGGTGAGGTAATAACCTCAGTGAGGTGAGAATATGACGTCAGTGAGGCGGGAATATGGGGTCAGTGAGGTGAGAATATGACGTCAGTGAGGTGAGAATATGACGTCAGTGAGGCGGGAATATGGGGTCAGTGAGGGGAGAATATGACGTCAGTGAGGTGAGAATATGACGTCAGTGAGGTGAGAATATGACGACAGTGAGGCGTGGACTATGGGGTCAGTGACATGAGTCATTGGGGTCGTTTAGGTGAGATGGTGACGTCAGTGATGTGAGAATATGACGTCATTTAGGTGAGTATATGACATCAAATAGCTTAGTTAGAATATAGCGTTGGTGAGGTTAGGTTATGACGTCAGTGTGATGAGGTTATGATGTCAGTGAGTTGATGCTATTACGTCATCGAGGTGAGACTATAGCGTCAATATAGTGAGGATATGACGACAGTAAGGTGAGGTTATGACGTCAGTGAGGTGAGACTAGTTTGTACATACACCTCATCTGTCTCCAAGCAAGAGTTTTGTTATTTTGACTTATTTCCCATGTTCACATTATTATGTTATAAATCTGCAACCATAGCAGAGACCCTTCTCTCTTATTTTTAAATCCTTTATATTAACTTGTGGTGTCTGAGCCCTTGCCGAACAAAAAAATTGATTTTTTTTAAAGCCCACTTCAGAAAATTTCAGATCGATCGAATGTACTGTAATTAAATTATTGAATTTTTCAAATATTTTATTTACACTATATATCATGTTAATTTTGTAGCTAGAGTGTTGTGGTGCGTATTATGTTCAAAAACCTTTCATGTCGCGCAATAAGGTGCGCATTATATTGACAATACATTCAAAAATATATTCGCGATCGGTACGCATTATATTAAACACGTTTTACGAGACATAACTAGAATTTTGTACTTTCGGATTGTTTTGCCCTGCGTATTATAATAAACATCCTTACAATTATGTCTCGTATATAAAGGATTTATAGTCAAAAACTTGTTTTAACTATGTCTCGTATATAAGGATTTATAGTCAAAAACTTATTTTTACGGGTTTTTTTTTTTATATTTCAAGCAGAACTCGCATTTTTTTGGAAGCGTAGACTTCTCATACTATGATGCCTCCTCGAAGATTTATTACGTGGATGGCTTAAAGTCGATATGTGACTGCAGAAATCTATCATATGGCGATGATATCCCTCAACCTATGGGATAGGCGTTCACTTAACAGTTGTACATAATGTGTATTATACCAGTCCACATAATTATGATATTCATCAACACATTTACGGATATACATCCACTTGAATAAAAACATACATCCACACACACAAAATGATATCCTTACACTTAATTCATAATGTTACCGAACATTTAGATACAGAGAGGGTAAAATTTAAAAAGTAACCGATAGAAAAGAATCAAACAAGAACTGAAACGTTCTAAGGTAGATATGCACTTTTATACTACTGGTCGCAGTTGTGGCTACTGAATCAAATACAAATTAAAAACATCTTTACAAAGTTAAAATAACAATGTGCTGCTTACTGTTTCTACATAGTGTGCACTTGAGTGATATGGCTGTTTGTTTTATAGTAACTCATGACACTGGACGTTAATCCTGTTTGACTGGATACATTTGAAATATTGAGATTTAAATTGTTTTCGCTTGTGAATAAATTTTAACTTTAACTAAAACAATATTCTTGATTTCATGAACAGAACAAGTCTGGTTGGCTTGGATTTTACGCAACTGTTGCTTCCTGTGCATGTTGCCTACTGGTGGGCAGGTGAGTTTATCTTGTACATGTTCCCAACTGGTCAGCAGGTGAGTTTATCTTGTTCATGTTCCCTGATAATTTGCAGTTAAAATTTCATGTCCCCGATTCTCATTTGTTTGAAGATAAAATCTCCTCATATATCTACATAACAGACTAATTTTAATTTTTGAGACGCAGTGGCAAAGAATGTGACCCAGAAATTACTTTAGTTCGTAGACTGGTTTCTAGACGAGGAGCAGAGTGCATACATAATAAATCCAGTATTGGAAAGAAGATAATTGAATTTACGTAAATAAGTCTTTATACTTGTTAAGTTCAGCCAATTGATAGTTAACACAAACGTAATGAAATCAAAATCTTAAAGAGATCATCTCAACCCATCTCCCATCCTCACATCCAACAATCTCCCCACCTCACATCAACCCATCTCCCCAACTCACACCAACCCATCTCCCCACCTCACATCAACCCATCTCCCAACCTCACATCAACCCATCTCCCCACCTCACATCAACCCATCTCCCCACCTCACATCAACCCATCTCCCCACCTCACATCATCACATCTCCCCACCTCACATCAACCCATCTCCCCACCTCACATCAACCCATCTCCCCACCTCACATCAACCCATCTCCCCACCTCACATCAACCCATCTCCCCACCTCACGTCAATCCATCTCCCCACCTCACATCAACCCAACTCTAAAAATTAAATTATTTTGATATTTATTTTGTGATCCATGTTTGGCGTACTCTCTAGGTTTGGAGATCTGTTCGCCAGCAGAATGAAAATTTGCATCCTGATCTTTTTTATGTTTGGCTGTGGATGTTATACGGTCTTCGCTTTGATGCTCATTGGCGTAATCCCGTTCTCTGATGGTGAGTTGACAAGTAAAGTAGTGTAGCAGGTACAAGTATGTGAGTTGAGTTGACAAGTAAAGTAGTGTAACAGATACAAGTATGTGAGTTAACAAGTAAAGTAGTGTAGTAGATACAAGTATGTGAGTTGAGTTGACAAGTAAAGTAGTGTAGCAGTTTTAATTGTGACATTATACAGCACCAAAAATCATGGCAGAATACAACACACATCAATCACGATAGACTATAGCATCAACAGATTACTTTACCAAAGATATGAGGCGCAGGTAGAAAGAGAAAGGCTGTAGATTATACATGTTTTAACAACACATTTAACATTTGCACCGAGAGTATGTTCAAACTAACAATGGGGAAATAATCATAGTAGGTCAGTTTTTTAAAAATCGGAAATGACGTTATTAAATTGTTTTTAGTTGGCGGATTGAATTCACTAACTGCTCTTGGTATATGATATATATGTTTAAATTCCGATGGCTTTTATGAAACAACATGTTTTTTTTTTAAAAAAAAATAGTGCTGGTGCTGTGCGGATACAAAATTTTGAAATCCGGCCAGAGCGGGGTTTGGCCGGATTTTTAAGGCTAAATGCTGCCATGGACTGAGCATCATTCGTATAAATGACCAGATTCCAGATTTCCCGGAGTCGAAACCCTGTACACCTCTAGTTTGATATATTGCACTACTTAAAGTATTTAATCAAAGGAACTAGTACGTGCCGTAATTTTATTTTACTATGTATTAACTATGCACACATCGTTATAACAAGTGATAAACTGTATGCGCACTCTTTCCATCCGAGCAGCTGTTTTGTACAGCTCCGTTATTGGAGGCAACACTTTGGTCAACGGAGCCATCCCCATGATCTATGAACTGGGCTGTGAACTGGCCTATCCCACAAGTGAAGGGGCGGCCAATGGTTTGTTGACGTTACTTAACAACATCGGTGGTCTGCTCTTCCTGGCTGTCTTCTCAGTGCCTAATGTCGGTAAGTCTGGGACATATATATAAGAAGTTAGACGATATTCTTGGACTTATATAAGAAGTTAGACGATAGTCTTGGAGAGTTCCGTGATAAACGCACAGAGATATTTCTAAAACATGAAACCAATGCTTCCATTAGCAGCTTAAACACAAACATTTGTGTGCAGCGACAGTCGAATACATAGAAATATTAACTAAGTAAATATTATCAAGAACAGTAAGTGTTTGAGTTTTTATTATCTATATATCAGGAAAGACTTGGAATAGAAATCGTAGTTCTTGTTTCCTCAACACTAATGTGTCGTTGAATTTCTAATGTATTTTACGAATGTCAAAGCAAAACCAGAAACCACGTTAAATTATTAGCTAGAATATAACGATACATTAGCATACATTTGTTACTGACAATAATGGCTTCATTTGGAAATGATAAACTTGTGTACCCAGGTACCATGTGGACCAACTGGACGGCCATCGGTTCTATAGCTGTCTGTATCCCTTTGATTGTCATGTTGAAGGGAAGATTTAACCGTCTGGAGGTGGACGAAGGAATACAACCGGAACTTTACGTTGACCAGGAGCTCGATGTGTCCACTGACCAAGAGAGTAAACACTGACCACCGGGCGATGTTGCCTGAGATGACAGGCATGTGTGCTAAGAGGAGTTGACATTAAGATCCTCGATTGGTGTGCAGCCTTGCAGCCTTACGTCAAATTGATACGACAAAATGGACAAGTTTTATCACTAGACAAACAATTAAGTGATCATAATACGTCACCCTTTGTATAAAATAAAACATACAACCTATTTGTTTCCTTGTACTATACCTGTTAAAACCGACCTGAATATTAGCCCTCCTTTGAATGTAATGAAATACTGTCATGTTATGATGAACTTTTTATATGATTACAACTGAGTATGTTTTCTCATCTTGTGTATGCTATTGCTATCCCATAATTTGTATCCTAAACCCAAGCTAATTGTTATAACTTCTGATGTATTTACCAATATTTATATTATCTCAACATTTTAGTTTTTCTTTTAGTTTATATTACCCCGCATAGTGAATGCTATTTTCTTCTTTCTGCTGCCCCCTGCCTAGTATAAAGTACTTAAAACTTCCGTGAGCCTTTTGAAAAATTAGTCACCTCCTGAACCCCAGCTTTTTATGTTGACCTTTGGTGTATATTTATTCTCGAAATTTGTATGTTATAATCTGATGTATACTTTATCCAATACTTCACATGTCATCTGCTGTATACTTTATCCCATACTTCACATGTCATCTGATGTATACTTTATCCAATACTTCAAATGTCATCTGCTGTATACTTTACACCATACTTCACATGTCATCTGCTGTATACTTTATCATTTACTTCACATGTCATCTGCTGTATAATTTATCCCATACTTCACATGTCATCTGCTGTATACTTTACCCCATACATCACATGTCATCTGCTGTATACTTTACCCCACACATCACATGTCATCTGCTGTATACTTTATCACATATTTCACATGTCATCTGCTGTATACTTGATCCCATACTTCACATGTCATCTGCCATATACTTTATCCCATACTTCACATGTCATCTGCCGTATACATTACCCCATACTGCGTATGTCATCTGCTGTATTTTGTCCCAAAACGTGTCTAAGTGTTTATCTACCAAAACTAACTTCATAAGTTTGACCACTCGTGTATCAAATCTAACAAATTAGCTGCACCAATCATGGATAAACATCTCATTAAGTATTAAGCATGCAGTGCATAGTTCTGTATATGAAAGGCATATGGGAGGGGGGGGGCTATTTCCTCTTTGTATTTTGGTCCGTCGTGGTGACGAGTATTTCTGAATGGGTTTACACGGCTTACCGGCACGAAACAAGTATTTCTTGATCGTACTTCCAGTTTTTACCCCATGAGACTGACATCTGACTGTCACAATGGGACTGACACCTGACTGTCACAATGGGACTGGCATCTGATTGTCACAATGGAACTGACATCTGACTGTCACAATGGCATTGACATCTGAGTGTCACAGTGGGACTGACATCTGAGTGTCACAGTGGGACTGACATGTGACTGTCACAATGGGACTGACATCTGACTGCCACAATGGCACTGACATCTGATTGTCACAATGGGACTGACTATCGTGCTACAAAGATAGTACCGTACCACTTCCAAGGCATAAAAGAAAGCATTCTTGTTAAGTATAAGATGACTTAAAATGAATGTTTCCTTGTACAATCTTAGGTCCGAATGTTATCTATCGAGTTCAACTGTGAAAATACAAGGCCAAATAATTACGATAAAATCTAAAAGATATTGCGCAACACCTTTAGCTCTTGATAACATTGAGATATTTATTTACAACCAAAATACAGATTGATTATTGCACTAATTGAGACAGTTGCTAAGTCTCTCGGCTCCTCCCGTCTTAGGCATGAGAGAGTGCGCTGAACTGATGTGTAACTTCATCAGTGGTAAGTTTTAATTGAAATCAAAGAGTTTGAAGTGTTACGTCAGTATGAAAGGTTAGTAAATTAATTTTAACCTATAAGTTGGCGCTGACTAATAAATCAGTTAGCTGTACAACTTAATGAACTTGTCTTAACCCGCCGGTGTGGCACATAAATCAGTTAGCTGTACAGCTTAATGAACTTTGTGCTAACATGCTGGTGTGGCGAACATATCAGTGATAACGTTAACAGTACAACTTAATGAACTGTGTGTTAATATGCTGGTGTGGCAGTTAAATGAGTTAGCTGTACAACTTAATGAACTTTGTGTTAACATGCTGGTGTGGCGAACATATCAGTGATAACGTTAACAGTACAACTTAATGAACTTTGTGTTAACATGCTGGTGTGGCAGTTAAATCAGTTATCTGTACAACTCAATGAACTTTGTGTTAACATGCTGGTGTGGCGAATATATCTGTGATAACGTTAACAGTACATCTTAATGAACTTTGTGTTAACATGCTGGTGTGGCGAATATATCAGTGATAACGTTAACAGTACACCTTAATGATAGCATACATCCCTTAGTGATCAAGAACACAAGTCGTGTGCTCCAAACAAATCTACTTCCTGTTGCTGACGTATGGCTTTTTCTTACTAAACTGAAAGTCCACGGATACCAAAAAACAAAACAAAAGTGATTTTATTTAGGTCTTTTAAGATCAGCGCGTGAATTATCACCTTCCAAAACAAGAATCTAAATAAATCTAAATTATATTTTTCTCCAATCTCGAATTATTTCATGTTGTTGTTTTGATTGCTTTTGATATGATAATAACCACTGTAAATATTGACCAGGACATGAACTCCGGGAAGGCCCAAATGGTTCCATAATTAGTTTTGGATACAGAATAAATAATTTCCAATGTCTTATGTTATTTTCATTTCAAAATGAGGGGTGAGACTGCACTCAGGATTATAAAAAAAGTAAATGGAAAAGACGTAAACAAGGTAAGGGTTAGCCTGACAGGACGTAAAAAAACAACGAACATTTCGGCAAATAGCCTTTTTCAACGGACATACAGTACACAAATAAAAAAGATATAAAAAATAAAAAATAGAAAATAAAAACTTAGCTGCGGTGAAATCCAAAGAGTCAATGAAATGTTACGTCATGCTAACCTTTACCTTGTTAACGTCTTTTCCATTTACTTATTTGCATTTCTTAGTTTTTGCTTTAAAACAAAATGAAGGTGTGTTTCCTAATAATATGGAATTCAACTTTAAAATATCTCAATAATGTATATTAGGGCCTACTAACGTGTTTAATGGAGTGTTGCAACAAACGATGATGAAGCGTGAATATAAGAAAAGATTATTTCAATGACGCAGTTCACCCATGTGTTGAACCATCTGCTTTAAGTCAAAGAATTGGAGAAAACAAGTCTGTCCTGGACTTTACGTAAATAATGCGACATCTTTTGTGGAATCGTTGTTGAAAATTGAGAAAAATTCTTTGTTTATCTTTTAGCTCGATTAAAATTAAACTTTTTTTTATTTTACTTAAGTAAACTGATTAATTTTTCAAGAAAAAAAAAGAGTTTTAAAAACGTTCTTAATATATATATTTAAAAAGCAACTTTGTTAACCATTAAAATTTGAATCAACATTGTGAGGCTCAAAGATTATTTTAGGTATAGCTAATCAAACCTTTTATTGCCTCAGATATTCTTAAAATATTCCTCTGAAACCAAATCAGACAAAACCTGGTTAAAAACTAGGAGAAAATTGATGAAAGATGTCCCGATGACCTGACGTACTACAATAGACCCATGTACACAGCGAAATCCCAAACTATGTTCATAAATGTTCTATAAATAAACGACGTTTCTGTACACATTTACAAACAGTATGTAGGCAGATGTGACACAGGACATATTGCCCAAAGATGTGTACAATCACTGACAAGTTATTTATCGAACAGGCCACTTAAAAAAATTACTACTTGATGGGTAATCGCTGAATATAACTTATCAATTCAGCGGTTGGTGATTTGATGAGACCATTTTATCACCCGGGATGTAACTATATCTCGGTAACTGTTACCTTTAAATATTATGACACTAAATTAACAATGTGTTCTAGAGCATCGATGATGTGCTCTTTTTTATTAAATGATGTGTTCCTGTATTCAAACGATGTGTTTCAGTAGTTCAGTGATGTTTTCTAGCATTTAATTCACGAGTTCCTGAACTTTACATTGATGTGTGGAGGTATTTAAATTCTGTTTTCTCAGTGTTAAAAAGATATGCTCTATTGTTTTACTAATACTGCGTACCATTAATTCTGTCAAAACATTTTTTTTAAAAAATAGAAGTTAATTTTATCACAAAAATGTAAACAAGAAAATGTAATAAAATTTTAGAAAATAGTGATTATTAGATTAAAGATTTTTGCGCTTTTGAATGTTGTTTAAGAATCACGTTTAATAATAGATATAGAGCTGGAGGCATTTCTTTTAAAACACTCCATTTTAGTGCATAGAATGTTTGATAAATATATTACACTAGCTAATTACCCGCGCTTTGCAGCGGTAATTTAAGATTTCAGTTAGCGCTTAGAACCGGTAAACACTAATTCAATATCCCTTTGATTTCAATCTAAATCATGATGGATATGCTAAATATATTAACTAAACCGTCTTGGAACAGACGTTAGAAGTTCATAACCCCAATTGAAATTTTATTATTTTTTTAAAAACACATTTGGTCAATAATTTATCCATTGACTCAATAGACACTTTTTAAATTACCTTTTATATAACTAATGTTAAAATGACATACGGGTCTCCAGCCCTAAAATGTGTTTTTACTATTAAAAATTAAAACTTATTTTTAAAAAACTAAAATTTTGGTCGGGGGTCTTATGGGTGCAAATTGTATAGTTCAAAACAACAGCTTATTTCCATTTGGATCATGATGAATATATTTGTTAGTCCAAATTTGATTTTAAAAATCGAGTGGTAACGAATGGTTAAAATGTTTTAAACGTTAACGAAAAAGAGATTAGGGGCCAAGGGCCACAAAAGATTGAAAAATATTATTTTAATGACCAAACGAATTTTAACATAGGCCTTCAAATTTTTATCTTCCGAGTTTTGTAAAAATGCATTTACAGAGTATCCAAAATTTTTTAATTTGTAATTTAGCTAACATAAGGTGAAAAAACTGCAATTGAGTGATAAGTTTGCCTGCTACCATCCCAAATATGCATGCGTCTACCTGCACAGGATGTTGAAGAATTTGTGATGATAATTAAAAATCGAAAAACCCTCTTCAATTGCTATAAAAACATGAACTTTTAATTGAGAGAGATAGTGCGTGAAGTACATTATGCAATAATTAAACATTTATAATAGTGTCCACGAGTACTTAATTAACTAGGGCTGCGGAAATTAACGATTAATGTATCGATTAATTGTTTAAAAATTTAAACAATTTAATTTTTTTTAACGAATAATCGACCCATCAGTACAAATTATTGGAAGTCAGATAGTAAAACAAAAATAACAATAAAAATAGCGACTGATAAATAACTACACAAATCTCGACGGTTACACGACTATTTTGGTTGTAAACTAGTTACTGATGTGAATGTTCAAAATGTTGATAAAGTTTGCCTATTATCGTTCTAAAACTTTGCCTACTTATCAAACCAAATGAAAAGCGAATTAAAGTCTAACTCAGATACAGAAAATGACGACAGCTCTTCTGATAAATTACTGCGTTACAAAATAGAGATGAAATTTCCTGAATCCATTAACCCTCTACAATGGTGTAAACTAAATGAACACCAATATCCGATAATGTTATTCCTTGACAAGAATGTTTTGTGCATACCAGTTACCTCAGTTCCGTATGAATGATAGTTCAGCTCGGCTGGTTATATTGACAATTAGACCAGCTCATCTCTTGAACCTAATAATGTCAACACACTTGTCTTTTTGCGTGGTTGGTTAAAAGATGGCACGTAAAGCTGACATTCAAGTGTAATTTAGACTTTCAACAAGAACGTTTAATAAGTGTTACTTATGTCTGACATCATAAATATTAATTTTTGGCTTTAATCGAAATTAAAGATTAATCAATCGTTAATTTTTAAAAAGTTAACGATTAAATTTAAATGAATCGATAACAGCCCTAAAATAAACAAAGCTTATACAGGGTTCTCACTCTGTTTAATTTAGACGGCGGTGGCCTTATTATTTACTCTTGTGTATAATATCCAAAGACTGAAATATCTTATCTGATATTGCCCATATTTAATACCAGTAATTCTTATATGTATTCTTTTCCTCTAAAAATCTAACGTTAGAAATTTTACGATTTCTTTATCTCTTAAATAGTAGTAACGATAGCATCATAGTCAGACAGGTTAAAATGTACCAAAGATAAGAGAGTTTTCTCTATCTCACATCAGTCAACACAGTGTAGGTCCTGACTGACCACTCTCGAGGTGACGATGAAGGAAAGGACAGAGTCTTTCTCTGGAGGTGACCGTCCTGTAAAGGTTTATTACATCAACAAAGGTGTTGAGCTTGAAGATGTCCCCACTAGTAAGACTGACCCGAATCAACCGTCCAGCCAATCTCCACCCAAGTCAAGTATGTGTTAGAAGGAATAGTTTGATTTAGATCTGCTGTGTGTAATACCATTACAATTGTAGCTCTATTCAAACTTTTAAAAACCTTCGATGTTTCAAAAGAAAAATAAAAGTAATTCCAATGAAATAGATAGATTGGTTTTCACTAAATTATGGGTACGAAATTATAACAACAAGTGAGAATGCCATGTGATCAGGTTAAAATAAGTGCAACATCAAATTTGAATGTTGGAGTTTTATTTGCGTGGTGTGTGTGGGAGGAGGAAAAGGTATGGTGAATTTATGTGATACTAGCGTAGGGCGCAATAAGTTATATATAGAAGGAGCCCTGTAACAAATAAGTTAAGATAATATTGCAACTTGAAAATAATTAATGGAGGTTTTCAATAGATATAGAATTAAATTTCTGGACCACTTATGCCGTTACATTTCTGTCACAGGTGACACAAAGGTTCATCAGGAAGAGGAAAAAGTCGAAATCCATGTAAGTGTTGAAATGCTTTTCACTTTGCTGTTACTCTGACAAGAGCCATGTTATGGGTATGTAGTAGATCTATATTCTAGCAGGATATCGTTGTTTTGATTTAATGAAAATAAATTTAAGATTTCTGATTAAATCGAAAGGTGAAAGTTAAAAACAAGAAAAGAAAACGATATCCAGGACGTCTTTTGTTTGAATGTATGGAAGAAAGTCAACCGCTACCTCCCCCGCCCCCCATCCTGTAAGAGAGTCACAGCATTGACTAAAATCAAGCACATGTGTATTTAATGGTATATTGACATCTGTCCCCTGGTATAGAAGAGACGATGGTACACCATGTTTATTAATGATTTATTTCCTTCTTCCCCATGTGTACAAGAGACGGTGGTACATCATATACGTTAAGGTTATATAGCCACCTGTCCCCAAGTGTACAAGAGACGATTGACCATCATGTATATTAACTCTACATTGCAATGTTCCCACAGGAGTACCAGAGACAGTGGTACACCATATATATTAATGGTATATTGACATATGTCCCCTATTGTACAAAGACGAGGTACGCCATACATATTAATGGGATTTTGCCACATGTCCCCAGGTGTATAAGAGACGATGGTACATCCTTCTTGTGTTCAGCGTGTTCTCCTTCACCCAGGCCCTGATCTGGAACACCTGGGGGCCCATCTCCACCACCAGCGAGGAGGCGTTCGACTGGAATGACGCCAATGTTGCCTGGTTGACTAACTGGGGGCCAGTCTCATTTGTGCTGGTTGGATTTTTCTTCCCGTGGATACTGCAGGTCAAAGGTCAAGACCGTTCATTGCCTCCTCTGTTAAATTTATTTCAGACTGAAGGAGAATCTATTGATATTTTTACATTTCTATGGTTATATTAAAACATCAAATAATTACACTTTTTTTTAAAAAGCAATCTTGCTTTGCAAATTTGTTAAAATTACTGCTTCTGACGGATCTTTGTTTTATTTTAATGATGTGTAAAATCTTCTTAAACTTAATTTTATTTTGATTTTTGTTTAAATTCTCGCATGTTCTGGAGTTTCAAAAAAATATTCATTAAAAATAGATACATTCGTTTGTTTACCCCCGTTATTTCATGTCTTCCTCCAGGCGTCAGGTGGGCCGTGGTATCTAGCGCCTTCCTCGTGGCCCTGGGAGCAAGCTTCAGGGTCATCACATCAGAGACAGAGGCGGCGACCATGTGAGTTGTGGGGAGACTTGATGAGCAGTGGCGACGCCGCAGACATTGTGATCATAAGGTCACAGAAAATTGAATAGCGATGACATTAACAAACAAAAAAATCATGTTAAGCCTGGTCCCTATTGGAACTCAGGACGTGTTAGCGCATTTTCGTATTATGTATCAGTACTTATGTTAGATATGAGCATTATGTAGTTATCAGTAATTGTGTTTAGATTTAGACATATTTTTATGAATTTTCTTGTGTAATGAATATACCTGACTTTTTTTTTTTATTTAAAAGTCATTTCTTTACATTTTAAAAAGTTTTATTTTCTCTTTAATCTAACTACAAGTCACCACAAATAATGACGTAAAACTCTCTAAACTTTTACACATATTCTAATGACGTCAACTAAAAAAAACTAATTCTTTTGCACGCTTTCGCACCACTCTTCAATGCTTGAAATACTATGTATTCGACTTCCGGCAATGGCGGCCGTTCCCTGCGCTAGTGTTACCTCTCGATTCGAAATATTTTTTGGTAGTTTTAACGGGGTTTTTTAACGGATCGAGTAACTGAGTGTTGATGCACAAATGGCAGGTCAGGACATACAAAAAACATATATACCTCATGGGTCTAGGACTTATGGATGCTGAGATCAAGGGTGATGACGGACGGACGGAC